>CM021106.1:116684951-117019161 GCA_007115665.2 Sequoiadendron giganteum | reverse complement strand
ATGATCTTACAATATTCTTGAAGCATAAGGATGATCATTTTGATCACCTTGAAATGGTTTTAAAAAAATGCCAGGAGTTTGGGATATCCCTGAACTGTAAAAAGTGTGTTTTTAGAGTGCCACAAGGAAAACTATTGGGACATGTGGTGTCCAGAGATGGAGTAGTCGATTATAGGTGGGTAAAGGCAATAAGAGCTTCTCTTCTATAGTAAATAAAAGGGAGTTTAAGGTGACTTAGAGAGATGATGAAGGAAAGGGAGACCATCCTATAGCATTTCACTCCTGGACGTTAAAAAATTATGAGATGAATTTTAACTTTGTCGAAAGGAAAGCATTGACAATTGTTAACAGGCTCAAGAAGTTATGACACCTCATAGCTTGCAACAAGGTGATTGTGTATGTCACACATTCCAATGTGCGAGAGTATATCATGGAAGGAGAGATCATCCAAAAAAGGGCCAATTGGATCACGGAAATCCTTGACTGTTATATTGAGATCAAGCCCACAAAGACCATTTGAGAAAGAGGGTTGTGTGATTATTAGGCACAAGATGAAGAAATGGTTGCCAAAGAAGAGCAACCTAAACTTGTTCTAACCAATGAACCCGAGTGTGAAGGCTGCTAGCTAGTAGACAAAACAAGGTTCATGTATACTATTAAATATCTATTGGGCCCTTCTCATAAGAGAAGATTATATAGACAGTAGATTAATAGATATGCACTTATTGAAGGGGTCCTCTTCAAAAGGAATTTCAATGGTGTTCTACTATGGTGTGTTACCATGGAGCAAGCAAAGAAGATCCTCGATGCTATCAAAATCATACTCTTTTGGCCTAGACTATTCAATGACTCATACTCTTTGCTGAAAGCCTATAAGAATTCCAATTCTTCATGCCAAAGAGAAAATACTTCATAATTCCTCTCAACCTGATAGTGGTTGATGAGCCTTTCACATAGTGGGGCCTTTATTTCAATAGGATGATCAATCCTACCTCCAATGTAGGACATAAATCAATTATAATAGCCACATAATACTTCACCAGATGGACTGAGGCCATGCCCCTGAAGAATGCAACATAGGTAGAGATTGTGGACTTCCTTAGGAATTGGTGACGATATTTGGCCTACCAAAGGCCATCATCTCTGACAACACCAAGGCTTTCCTAGGCTCTAAGGTATGTCAATTCAACTTGTGCATGGCATATTCTTGAAAATGTCATCAAATTACTACCCATAGGGGAATGGCTTGGCCGAGTCGACTAATAAAAATTTAGTTTGACTCATCAAAAGGATTGGATCATAACATCAGAAAGAATGGCAAAAGAACATTTAGGAAGGACTTTGGGCAAACCACATAACTCCCAAGCAAGTTATTAAGTCTTCGTTGTACGAGTTAGTATATGGTAAGCACTATTGCCCATTTCCATGGAGATTCATGCACTACAACTGCTCAAATCTCTCAAAGTTGAATAAAATGATGTCATGGACATTTGATTGGCCAAGCTACTGGAGGTACAAGAAAAAGGGAAAGATTTTGATAGCCATGTCAAACTGCCATTAGGTGGTTAAGAGATGGGTTGACAAGAAATCCTTGGATCAAGGTTTAAAATGCAAGGACCTAGTATTAAATTTCAATGAAAGGGCCATGAACCCTAGCAAACATGGAAAGTTTGACAGTTAATGGGAAGGCCCTTTCAGAATAATTCAGTGCAAAAAAAATAACCTATTTGAATTAGAAAAAATGGAGCAATAAAAATTGGGTATTTCGGTTAACATAATTCATCTAATTTTTTTTAATTAAGCTTCAGTATTATTCCACCAATGTAAATATGTAAGTATTGTAATTATTTTCCTTCATGTTTATGTCGGTGGGTCTTTCAACAAATTCCACAGTGCAAGGGATTATGAAAATAGATGAAACCAATTATTGTAAAAAGCAAAAAGAGATAACTTGCAACCCATGAAGCATAAGAAGAGAGCCCATGATATAGAATAGCAAAAAAAAAAAAGAGACAGGAAGTTTAATATAAGCGGTATATTCAAATTATATATATATATACTTCGATAAATACATTTTTGAAATGGCTCTAAGGCCATACATTTAAAAGTATATTTATATATATTTTGTAGCTTCTTCATATATATGTACGGTAAATCCTTTTTCCAAGCATATATACAAAAATGGATTAATAGAGTGTTGATTTCTTAAAACATAAACAAGTTTTTAGTCTCAAGTAGGAGCAGTGGGATTATTATCGGTGGCAACATCTATATTTTTTTCATCTTCAAGATTGTTTTTATCAATAGGATTGTTGTTATCAGTAGCAGTATTATTCACAATGGCAGGAGCATTCACAAAAGCGACAACAAGTAGTGGAGGGAACAACAGGTTCTTGAAGTTGGTATACCATTCCACGTCATAAAACAACACCACATTGTAGTAACATAATAGGAAGTGATATTCATGGGTAGCCCTCTGACAATGCTTAGCTTGCAAAAGGATGCAAAACCCACTCAAAAAGGGCACCCGCAACACCACAACATCTTATTCAATGTGTTTTCAGAGGTCACTTGTTGTACAGATACCCAATACGTACACTGCATTAGCCACAATCTCACAAAGGCCTCCTAAGTACTACTTTAGGAATATTTCTAGCATGAGGCAACAAATCATTGGCTTGGAAACTTGGATATCGAGTGCAGATGTGAAAAAATGAGAACATACGTCAATACTGATTTTCTACTTCACATTCCACACAGTCTCAGCCCAACACCCACTTCAGGGCTATGATAGCTAGTGAATGTTTATTCTTGGTCATTCTCTTCAGTCACCTATTCAATATTTCACATAGGAATGTTGTCTGATACTTGTTGTAAACTAGCCTAATTGGGGTATTCATAATGATAAGCTCTCCTCAAGCTACCAAATGCTAATTCTAACCAATCGCTTAATATCAATTCTTGCTAATTGCTAAGTGTGATTTTTCTACTGTCTTAGGGCCTATATATATATAAATATATGAGGTAGTTGCGTGCCATAATCATGATGCTAATCAAGTACAACCTCAAAAATCCCACTAGGGGTCGACTTGAGTTTCCCACCTAGTTGCATTTGCCATGTATGAATAGATTTGTGAGAGATTAGGGAAGGGTAATTAATTAGCACAAGTTGGTGCCAGTGCCAAGTGATCGCTCATACGGATGAGTGCTAAGGTGTCACGATGCAAAAACAATTCGACCTTCGAGGAATAACTCAAATATTTTCAAGGTACTCATTATATTTGGGGCTTAATCATTCTTTCAGAATATTAATTACCAATTATACGAAGTTTGATACGCTTGCAATCACCGGTTCAATTTCTCAAGAAAATCGCACCAAAGGACGTGTTTACCAGTTGTCATTATGAATTCTTGTATTTTCAAAAGGGCAAGGAATTCATTTCACATGAGGAATAAAGTTTGCACTAGATGCCAAATTTAATGCAAAAATCTACTATCATTTCTAACTTTGGTCGAGAAAAAGCTATGTGTGCATGCAAAAGAGTAAAATAGTACATAAAAAGATTCTTGAACATGCTATCCAATGCAAGGAATTGTGAGTGCAAAATTGTTGAAGAATACAAAAGAAATCGAAGAAGCCATGTTTGGAGAAATAATTGATGCACTATACTTGAGTGAGTCAAACCCAAAAAAAGAACAAGGATCCATCAAAAATTGTGTTCAATGCAATCCTTTTATTGGTGTTTTTTCTTTCTGTTCCATTCATCCAATCTTGGTGCATTTCAAAGAAAAGTATTTTTGTAGAGAAAAAGGAATGGAAGTAGTCCAAAGTTCTCAAACAAAAATGAAAGGAGAGGCAACACAATTTTTTTTTGATTCCATGCAGTACCAACCATCTATATCTTTGAAGACATCTCTTATGCTTCACTTGGGATACCAGAGAACTCGAAGTGGGTAAACATGTAGGCCTCAGAAAAGAAAAAAACCCACAAAGGCCATGGCTAAATAAAAGAGGAATGAGATAAAATTCATGATCCCATCCTCGAAAAGAACCCTAAGACTCGTAGAGAGGTGACATGTAAGAGGATGAAGAAAAATAGTGACCTAGAGTCTTTGGCGTAGAAGCAATGGTGCAACCTACTTCCACAATATATGGTCTCGTTTGTGCACTACTGCCTAGAGCTAGTTGACAAGGTCATTAATCATTTCAACCCAGATACCAACACCATCGAGGGCCGAGAGTTGAGAGTTAATATCTTCCTAGAAGCTATCTAGAACATTCTGTGCATCCCTAATCAAAGCTCCAAAGTGGAAAATATGGAGTCATTCACTCTAGCAAAGGGGAAGAAAATATGGAAAACCAAAGATTTTTCTCTAGATTTTTATAACAAAGAAACCAGAAAGTTGTGGGAAGATCATACAAACCCACCATAGATTTTGGTGGCACACAATAGCTTCCCCAAAGAGATGCAAGATGCCTTCTGGATGATGGCATTTGTTTGTGGCCCAGACACCGGAAAATATGTTTAAGAATTTAAACTAGGCTTGGGGTTCTAGTTGTGCACGCAACATTCCCTTTTCTTGCATGGCTTCACATAATTCATCATCGAGGAGATGTTGAGCCTGATAAGGAAATATAGAATACATCAGAGATTCAGGTTTCCTTCTTTCCTCGCCCATATGTTTTTTCATTAGAACCATAAATTCATCAAAAAACATTTGAGGTTGGCTATATTTGATGAAAAGGGAAGGAGAAGACCAGTTTCTATATGGACTCCTCTCCTCTCCTCAACTTATGATTATTATACATTTTCAGATTATTTCTTGACTTTGATTCTACAATATCTGAGTGAAGATGGCAGTCTTTATCGAATCACCTCATACCAGACAGAGTATATGCATAATTTCACTCTAAAATGTAACTATCTTCTCGGAGAAGATTTCACATTCATTCAGATGTGTTGATTTACTGAGGAAGCATTTTGGCTTTTGACATGTCTCACAATCGGGTGTTGGCCCTCAAAATATTTCAGCAAGTATCAATTATTGACTATACTTATAATGGAGGACCAACCAAGAAGAAAGGATTTTTCATTTTCCCGCTAAGCTTTACAATGGTGGTTATGGCAAAGAAGTGGATGCATAAGTTGCTAGAGGTGAAGCTAGCTCATTTGGGGCTAGTATGGATTTGTAAAAAATCACATTACAATCCCAACAATGACTTACCAAATGAACATGTCGAGATAATACACAACCCACGACCTTACTGGGAGAAGTTTTGAAACCCACTAAAGGATCAAGATGATTTTTTGGTTGACCTGGTTCATATTCCAACCGAGGATAGTAGGCTGCCATGGCTCAAGTCCTACTTCCGGTCAACAAAGTATAATGAGAAGCATCAAATTGGGGCCACTCTTCACAATAATTTGATAAGGAATTTTAGCTGGAGCAAGGGAAAAATTAGAGATTTCTTGATTTATCGACAAGAAATCCAACACCTTGATGCCCCTTATGAGAGTGTAGAGACGAATGAAAGGTTTGATAAATTATGGAATGATGTACATATTGATTTAGACACAAGTGATGATGAAGATATCAACCCAAAGGAGGCCAAAAAATATACTAAGAAAGGAAAGGAGAAGGAACTAGAAGTACAAATGGCCCTAGTGCAGCTGAAAGAGAAGGAAACAAATCAGCCTAACAAGGTTTCTTCAAATATGTGGGTGAATAGATCTTGTACAAGGGGTTCGCTAACTCACACCTAGACCACAAAAAGAACAAGAACAACCCAATAGAAACAATCAGAGATTGTATACATGGAAGACTCGCCACCCATTAAATAACAACACATAGAGGAGGCTTCTAGAGAGGGTTCGCAAAAGCCCAAGGCAAGCCAGGAGCCCACAATAAGCCATGAATCACAATAATCTTCACTGCATGCATTTTTCATTCCGTCTTCTCTTTCTTCACAATCTTGAGTTTCTCCTTCTATGTCTGCAGTGCCCCTCACTTCAAGTGTCATCCCTTCCTTCTGTACTTCTGCTATAATGGTCGCGGGAGGCTTCTCACTGTTCTCCCAAGCAGGACCATTTTCCTTTACTCCTTTGTGGACCTTTCCACCTTTTAACTTGGTATAGTCCACGTCTACTATCGCTACACATTTTGTCTCCACAACCATCATTGATACCCCTCTTGCTACTACTATGTCAACCCTTACCTAGTCTGCCTAGCAAATGGAATCCTCCATGAGTCTAATTTCGCCACATCTTCCCTTGAGTCCTCCTATAGGTTCAAATAATTGGATTTGGCATGTTCTTCCTTTCTCATCATAAATTATCAATCTTCCAAGGAAGAAATCACTCGAAACCACTACCCTCTCGTTCCCTTTCACCCTTCCTCTAGGTGCACCTTTCATAGGTGGACTCATTTGATCGCCAACAAAAAAAAATTAGAGGGAAATAGAAAAGGTAGAAATGGGCTATCAAGGTCCATAATCAAAAGGCCAAGGATACTAAAAAGCTAGTAGAGCCAAAGTTGTAGACTATTTTCAATGAGGCTCAACAATCGCTACATTTTTCAACCATGTACTTGACCATCATCAAACCGCAAGGAGAGATGCAGCCTGATGATTACAACATGTATGCCATGGGACTTAGCCTGAGCATAGCATAGTGGCAAGAATTTTTTTAGCTCATGGAGGAGACACAATGAGTGGTGACCACAAACTTCCTCAAGTCTAGTCACCAACTAAAGAAGAGAGAAGAAGAGATGAGAATTATCAAGGGGAGAGTTGAGGTCCTACTGGTGAAGGAAAAAGAAAGGGATACAAAATTTGCATGCTTATCAGAGCAAGCATAAACAAAGTAGACTAAACTCTGGGAGGAACTTGCAAAAGTTTCAAGTCCTATGATTCCAACTTGATCACCGAGATGTAGCAAAAAAACCAAGAATATCAGGACTAGTTGGCTCGGGTAGAGCAGGAGATGCAATAAAAAATGAGGAGTTTGACCATCAACGTACACAATTACAACACTAGATGCAACAAAAGGATGTGGACTTTGAGGATTGATGGACTCAATTAGAGAATGAAGTCAAGGAAATGAAGTCTTCCCTTGAGAGGGAATCAATAAACAAATAATGGGCCGAAGAAAAGTGGCTCGTAGAATTAAGAACCCTATAAGGACAAATTTCAGTTGCAAACAAAAGGATTGCATAACTCACATAGGATGTTGGTTCAAAGGATGCGAAGATGAGCATTTGAAGGATCTTTCCCAAACCCCTCCTACGTAGTCAAACCTCCTTCAAGTAGCCTAGTGGATATATATTTCATATTGGGAAAATTTTAAGGGCTTCTTCTTGACTCTCCAACCAACACTCCAATTTATGGCAAAGGAAAAAATTTTAGGTAGGGAAGTTCATGGAGAGATTGAGCAGTTCTCACAATGCATCACATAGAAGGTTCTTGGAAAACAAAAATTGTTGGATAAGCTATACATGGTCCCGGATGAATACTTAGCAAATATAGGGATCAAGGACTAGAAAGATGCTACCAAAAAAGATGAACAGGTTCATCCATTGCCATGTAGCCATCCTACATGATAGTGAGTGCATTGCCACACTAGACTAGACCATGAATACCATGTGGGTGAGATTCGCCTAGCTAACTTAGATTGGCTTACCTTCCCCGTTTGTTTCAAATGAGTAGGTGGACACAGCGAAGAAGATTGCAAAAATAATTAAAGAGAAGAAACAAGACACCTCAAATTTTTAGAGCTTCAATCAACCCCTTACTACACAATATATTGAGGAAGTCACGCATTTGATAGTGTGACTGCTCTTCCAATTCAAGTCCTAGGCTAGTATATCCACAACACTACCATATTAAGAAATGATCGATCTAAATGAAGCGTACGAGAACCTACATGACATATTGATGTCATTCGAGGCCGACTAGCTCCCCCTACAGATCTCTCTCTCCAAGCTTTGACTGCATCAACCCATGGATAGGACTCTAGTCTGCAAACCAAAAATTTTGGGTTCCTTGCTCAACACACGAAACACCCTTGGTATTCGCAAAAAATAGTGGACATAACATTCCTCAAGCTCCCTCCGAGTTGTTTTAATTTTTGCTAAGTATCAGGACATGCCCCATCTATTTGAAATCATCGGGCCCCTTTTTAAGGAAATTCATCTGCTACTGCCACATGCCCATCGAGTACTCTTTGCAAAAAATTATTCCTTCACTCTTCTAATGGCTCCATCCATTCCTCCATGTTTCAACACCTCAGGCACTTTGAGGATGCTTCCCTTCACTTTTCATCCAGGCCCCATCCGCGTGCCATGTAGTAGCTATCCACGTTCACTTTTACACGGACCCCATAGTTAGCGCTAAAAATGAAGACTCCTCCACGTGTCTTCCTAGTGTACATTTTCACCACAAGGAGGGAGGAATCCAAATAGGCTCTAATCTTTCACCACATGTCTCATCTGCAGAGATTTCATTGAGATGAGGGAAAGAGAAAGCAACGTACCCTACTAGATTGCAACATGTTCTAACTTCCTTCGTGGGTGAATGACACATGTCTTTGAAAGATTTATTTAGCACCACTTCCATAATTTTGAGGGGATGCATCTATTTAAAAAGAAATCACATTCATGGCTCAAATCCTTTTCTGTTGCAACGACCAAGGGAAATCATTGCTCTAGGAATCATTGTTCATGATGAAGGAATATTTTTTGTCACTGGTCTGCAAAGCGGTGGGTTTTTTATCTGTGTATACTACTTCTTCCTTCCAAAAATGAGTTTATAACTTAGATAAAAATAGGGGAAAGACACCAAGCCTTTGTATTTTTTTAGATTATTGTATAAGACTCATAAACTATGCCATTATTCAACCTTTCTATTTCTTAGCTATTTGATAGAACATTGTACTTTTCCATTGTTGTAATAAATAGTTTACTGTAGAACTTCTATGATTTCAATATAATTTTTTTGATTCAGACCATGTCTTGGAGTCTTCTTTTCAGTAAATGTGTATGAGATTTATTTTATGTTAATTTGTAAACTATTCAGGTTTTTCATCTATGAATTTTGTTATTCTAAGACATAGCAGATTGTTGAACGACATTTAAACCATGTCTAAAAGGAAGGTTTCATGTGCCTGAATAAACCTACAATTTGGTGCATCACCTTAGTTATATCTTCATTTTAAATACCTTCTTCCTTTTCCCATTCTAAACCCCAAATTACAGAAGAAGTCTACTTCTTTGAAAACTTGGAGGTTACTCAATTTACTACAATAGGTCCTCCCTTTAACTGAGTTTCCCATAAGGTGTCTACTTGTCAATTTTTAGCATCAACAAAACCATACTACAATTGGTATCAGAGCTAGGTTGAGCCCATTGATCGTGAAAGAGTTGGAAGATAGCTGGGGAAAGAGATAGAAAGCATCTTTGTCCTCCATTTGAAGATTGTAGCTATCTCGAATTCATATTGTGATGGTATCAAACAATAGTTTGGGTTAGCCATAGGGTCATGAGCTAACTAAAAATAATTATGATTCTTGGTTTATTAGAATGAGAACATTATTATGTTCTCATTATCTTTACGGATTTGTTACTGATGGATATTCAGATCCATTTGACCATGCAGAAGAAATGGATCTAACAAATGAAGAGAGGATTCTATTAAAGGAGAAAAAAAGGAAAGATAACAAAAATCTTGGCATTATTCATCAAGGATTAAATGAATCTTGTGATGTTAGAATATGCGTGATTAATTAAAATGTAAACTAATACACCAATAAGACATTATATTGAAAGAAAATAATTAGAAAATACAAATTCAAACTCTAAAGACAATAGCTTCTTCAAATTCATCCCATTGTCCTCTATCTCCAAAGATTTGATTAGAGTTGTTGGCTCTCAGTTGTGTAAGCAGCATCTTGTTCACATGATAACTTAGGAGAATGAGATTGATTGAAAATGCATGTGTATTGCTATATGATTTAAGCTATGAAATTAAAATGCTAAAATTATATGATGCTATTATTATTGCTAGAATGTTGATGTGAAACTATAGTAACTATGTATGAAATCTAGGATTTGAGGATCCTTTTCAACTCATAAGAGGGTTGTATTTATAGATTTTTGAAGACAAAAATCTAGTTGGCAAGGATCAACGGTTGAGATTCAAACCTATTAGGATGAATGGTGTGAGATTAGGAAGTAGAGAGGAATATGGAAGGTTGAGAGAAAGATGGGAGATGTTTCCTCAAACACAACCTTTTCCATTAAAAAATGAAAGAAAGTTGCCATTTGTGCACTTCATTTATGAAGAGTTAGTTGATAGTTGAGGAAGAATCCATAATTAAATAAATAAATTTATTTAATTACATGTGACAAAGAATTAGAAGCTTCCATAATTTAAATAAATAATATTTAATTATGTGTGACAGATGATTAAAGCGTTTTTAATTAAATATATAAAATAATTAATTAAGTATGAAAAGAAGAAAGTTTCTAATTAAATATAATAGAATATTTAATTATGGAGGAAAGAAAGTTTTTAATTAAATATTTGGAATATTTAATGAAGTGGAAAGAAGAAAGAATTAGAAAGAAAGCATTTATTTAAATATTTTTAGAATATTTGATTATATGAAAAATAAAACTTTTAATTAAATACTTGGAATATTTAATTAAATGTAGAGAATGGATTGAGAAGAATATTCCATTATTTTAATTTAAAATTCAAACTTAGAATAATGTGATAATTAATATAAATAAATTATGAAATTTATTTAATTAATTAAGAGGAAGATATCAATAATTAAATAAACTTATTTATTTAATTAAACTAGAAGAATTGAATCATATAAATAAATAATTAAATTTATTTTTATGTAGATGACTTAAGAAATTTAATTAAATAATTCATATTTAATTAATTAATAGGTTTGATTAACCATGACCATTTTTAAATGTGTACATTTTTCCCCTCTTTGAAGTGATGTGTTTTATACATTGCTTCAAAGAACTTGCCCCTGAATTTGGAAATTTACCAATGCTATGTGCCCATTCGAGGGATAAATCGTGTGATGAGAATATTGATGAGGATGATTTGAAAGAATTTAAATGATTTTCGAAGTGAAAATAGCAATTTAGCTCTCGAAATAGCGCTCTATTTAGTAAAAATTTGAATAATTTCTCACTTTTACCCCCTTAAAAGGTGAAAAAGGTGAAAAAGTCATTATTATTTGAATAGTAACTTGTGTTAATTTTCAAAGCTTTGAGAGATAAAAATGAGATGTCGATCTATTATGAGTGCCACAGATTTGAGTGAGCCCACCAATATGAGAGAATTGTTGTGTATGGACCTCTGTTAAGTGGACTTGATCCTCCTTACAAATTTTTTAATTGATTTTTACACATTTTTCAATTTTTAAATTTTTTTATGTTCTATTTTAGCGCATGCGAGCCATAGTTCGGCGCATCCATTAGATAGAGTTGCGCATACAGAATAGTGCATAGATGTAGGATAGGTTTGCATAGATGGAATGGCACATAGGATATATTAAATAACACATATAGTAATGTTGTCCGCGTTGAGTGCTAGATTGGTGAATAGGATAGTTTAGCGTACTGATGAGATAGAATAGCACATACGCATGATAAAATTGCGCATAGGTGCTTTAGCACATTCGTAGTCTGTTTAGCACATAGACTAGATAGAATTGCACATAGACGGAGTCGCGCATTACATGACTGTTTTAGTGCACCCATGGATTTAAATAGCGCATTCATGGTTTAGCGCATTAATGGCCTATTTTAGCGCATCCATGAAATTTCGCCGATTTTGGATTTGTGAATAAAAATTGATAGATTGCTTGATGACTGTTGCTAGATTAGACAACGGATTTTATGCTTTCGACTAACATCAGGGATATCTTAGCCTGATTTGATAAATTTGTCTTCGTGCTTGAAGAACAAATACTATAGATGATAGATAAATTTTCTTTCCTTCTTGAAAGACAAATACTAAAGATGATAGATTTGCTTTCCCGATTGAAAGAAAAATGATAGATGTTGAGTCGATTGAGTGTTAAATTTGTTTTCATGCGATATGAAAAACAAATAGTAGAAATGATTGATAAATTTTCTTTCATGATTGAAAAACAAATAGGATTTGATTTGATTGAGTTGATTGTCTTTTTGATACAATTTGATGAACTTGCTTGATGTAGTGATTTGATTAGATATTCCCTACTGATTGATTTGCATGATTGCTTATAATGTTATAAAGGAGGAATTTAACCTCTTCCATATTAGAGAGAGATTTCCCCAAAGATGGGATATGATTCCTCGACTATCCCAGGCAGATTTAGAGGTGATAAACTAGTGTGGTTTGAGCCCACTATTGAGGACCCCATAGTATAGGATAAATAGAGCACTGTTGATAGCCTTAGCTGAGAGGTGGCATAGTGAGCATAACACCTTTATCTACCCACATGAGAGATTACCATGAATCTAGAGGATGTATACAGGATTCTGGGTATTCTTGTAGTTGGTGAGCTTGTGATCTATGATCACAAGGAGATTGGAGGGACTGATTCTTTGAGATGAGTCTTCCAGGATCCTCATGTCTTTGGATGGGAGATTCCTTGGAAGGAGATGGTGGAGAGATATGCCCCACTACCTTCAGTGTTAGCAAGATTCATCGGTGGTTTTCTTTGTCCTGATCGTAGAGCAAAGGGACTATCAGTTGGTTTGGGTAGGATTCTGGAGGACATGCTTCTCCACCGAACCATATATGCATGGGGATCATGAATGTTAGACCATCTATACCATGATCTTCATCAGGTTGTGTAATTGGATGGGAAGATTCTCTCCTATGGAGTTACCCTTTTATAGATAAGGGGATGGGAGCACTTTTCCATTACTCGTCCCATCATTCGGAGAGATTGCCCACTTGGTTTCCCATACATTTACACCTACATAGGTCCTCTTGTCTATTTGATGTTGGGCAAGTTAGAGTATTGGCAATGTGTGCTAGATGATTTGGATTTAGTCATATGGAGACCATATTTGGATTGTGATCCATGGGATGTGGATGATATAGAGTTTCTGCATTGCATGAAATCAAGATATTTGATCGGGCGTACCCCATTTATCATTGAGTGGTTCTTGGGTATGAGGGTCCTAAGACAATATGGATTAGTGCATATGATGCTGTAGGGTGTGGCACACTATTCCAGGTGCCAAGAGGATGTGCCAAAGTGGGGTCCATTTGTGACGATTGAGGCTGCCAGAGTAGAGTATCTATAATTTGCAGCTAGATTATTGAGCTACACATCTAGAGGTTACAGATGTAGGGATGATAGATTAGTATGCAATATACTTTTACACACATCCCTTTCCTAGATTTACTAGTCTAGAGGAGCCTACTCCATTACTGGGAGGACCAGTGATATAGTGGGCATGATGGCAGCCACAGGCACATGTAGTAGTAGGACAACCACAGACAAATGCATAAGAACAGGTACCAACAGAGGGAGGGGCACATGCAGTGCAAGTTGAGGATATAGGTGAGGTAGCCATGGATGTGGATGAGGAGGAGTTAGATGGCTCGGAGGACAGTGGGGATGATGGGGATGATGGAGGTGGTGGGAGTGGAGGGCAGACATTTTTCATTGATACACCCTTCAGTACGAGGCTGCAGACATCAAGAGTGGTAAATCAGTCAAGTACTTCGGCTCCACAAATCATTATCAAGGCTCCCACACAGGGACAGATGGATACCCTATAGGCAGAGGTTCAAACTCTTCGGAGTCTATTAGCACAAGCACAGGTGACAATTAGCTAGCTATAGGCACAGGTTGCGTAACCACCACCTCCTGACCCACAGATAGCTCAGCTTACAATAGAGCATTGTAGTTTATGAGAGAGATGTATTCAGGCCAAGGGGGTAGCTGAGAGACTCTTGAGATCAATTGAGAGCACCTCCATTGGAGAGGTTGTAGCAGAGGGATTGGATACCACTCGAGAGGCCGAGTACTATAGGATGAGATATTTTGAGGCAGTGCCACCTAAGAGGAGGATTGCTTTTACACAGTCAGGTACTCGATCTCGGACCCATTCATGAAACCACACTAGGAGTGCTACTAGGAGTGTGGGTCAACCAGTCAGATGACATATCAGAGCTTCAAGGAGTAGAGATCTAGCGAGACCTACTGCCTCAGGGGACAATAGTAGCCATGTACCACGGCCAAATGCCCCTCAGTGATGAGTGTTTTGACACATTTATTCACTATATTTGATATATCTTGTTGAAACATTTGATATCCTTATACTCCTAGACATTTTTCTTGATGGGATCTATGATATGCAGTGGTGATTTGATTATGCACGTATTATGGATGATTTATGATGTATGATTATGGATGCATTTTTATTTCTATATGCTATGTCGTGTATGATTTTTATGATGATGATGCAAATGATGGTGTAATGTAAATGATGATGCAATGTAAATGATGATGCTTTTATTTTATGTATGATGACACAATGATGATATGATGTAATATATGCTATGATGAAATGATTTCTAACATGATGATTTTTCTTTATGACATATGTAAGGAATGCAAGATGTAATCATGAATGATTTTAATGAAATGTCCTAAAAATGATATGCTTATGAAAATGATATGTTGTGAAATAAATTGATATTTTTCTCACTATGAATGAAACCTAACAGTGATGAAAAAGTGATATAAATGGATATGCAATTAAATGATGATCTAAATGAAAAGTTATGATGAAATGAGATGAATGTATAAATGAGATGATTATGAAGATGTAATATTTAATGAATGATATGCACACAATATGAAAGTGGGATATGAATAATGATTATAATGATGATAATGAATTGGTGAACTAATGATAATGATGTAGTAATATGATGCAATGAATATGAAAATGACAACCTAAATGATGGGAAATAAATGAAATGGATGCAACCTTATTATTAATGTATATGTATGAATGTAAATGTAAATTTTAATGTAATGAAATGATATAATAATGAGATGAATGATTAAAATAATGAGCATGCATATGATATGTAAAGATGGATAATGATCATGATGAACTAAATGAGATTGAAAAAATGATAATGATAATGAAACGATGATGTAAGTATGCCAGTGCAATAATAATGATCACTTGAATGAGTGATGGTGAAATGATATGTAATGAATGATAATGGAATAAGATGTAATGAATGTCCAAGTGTACTCAATCATTGTCTAAAAAGATATACGATAATTTTTCAAACCCTCAAAAATCTACTTAAACAGTCCCCAAAATACAAATCTAAAAGAATTATTCAATCCTAGAATGTAGTAATGAACCATTCTCTTGTTTGTCATTCCATGCCACACTTAATTTTTATCATTGATCCTTTGATATGTTGAAAGTTAGTACAAGCATCAAAGGGTATGTTAGCACCAATGATGACCTGAGTACTACTTTCATGATGTTTGATGTAGAAAATTAATACAAGCATCAAGGTATAATTGAACCAAGATGACTTGAGTATTGTTTGCATAAACAAACAAACAAAAGTTAACCATTTTCCTATGCAAATTCCAAAATGTCATCAATAATACATTGTAGAGCATGTCCCATGACCAATTTGCACAATACTAGTGATTAGCTTATAGACAACAAGTAAAGAAAAATCACACTCCTTCCTTGTGATTCTAGTTTAGTACATCATTGAACCACTCCAAACATATGATGTCATCAAATGTCAAAACAACAATTGCAATGTATGCTTTAAGTTTGTCATTCATTTTATTCAGATTAAGATCATCCAATTTGTTTTCGTTTTCTGTCAAACAGTTGTATGGAGTAAGTTTAATTGGACAAGTGTGTTGTTTTCGATATTCTGATGCATGACACATGTTGCTATTTGGCTGCCAAAAATTTCCAAGAAGCGAATTTCCCCCTACTGACCTTGTACTCTGACTCCTGCTAGACACAACTACTGTTAAGGATAACCATAATCATCAAGCCATGATGAAATCCTTGTCGTCCTAAGGAGATTGTAGGATGTATGATGTGAATGTGATGGCTAGGCATATATGTGATGCCGATGAAATATGGATATGCAGAATGTATCCTAATAGATGAGAGAGTCAAACAAAATCACAAACAATGCATGTTTTCCAAAGTTTCACCATTTGTTTTTATTGCACTTTTTCCTGGTTTTATGATTTTTTTGTTGTTACCAAGACACATGTTTGCCAGGTTTTCATCAAGGCAACGATTTTTTTATTCTCTTTTTTATTTTTTTGTATTTTTTCTCTTTTGAATTTTTTTTATTTTTTTAAAATTTTTTCAGGACTTTTTATATTGTTTTTGATATTTTTAGGCATAAAAATTCTCGAGATGAATGCTATTTGTTGGATCTTCAATCAGGTCCCCTTCTGATGTTGACAACTGATATTCCCCCGATCCATATGCAATAATGATAATGAACGGGCCCAACCAATTAGGTTTGAACTTGCCTTTCTTCTCCCGATCCTACTGATTACGAGGGTTTTCTTTGAGAACCAAGTCACCCACTTGAAAAATTTGTGGTTTGACTCTGTGATTGTACCTACAGGACATAAATTGTTGATATCCCTTTAAATGATTAACCATAGTTTGACTT
This sequence comes from Sequoiadendron giganteum, assembly GCA_007115665.2. Lineage (NCBI taxonomy): Eukaryota > Viridiplantae > Streptophyta > Pinopsida > Cupressales > Cupressaceae > Sequoiadendron > Sequoiadendron giganteum. The sequence continues at coordinate 117,002,438 of CM021106.1, read as the reverse complement.
CATTCATCAAGCAATTCTAGCTCTTTTAATCTTGATACTTTGTAGTCTTCATCATTGATTAACCCCTTTAGTGATACACGAAGTGAGGGAATCTCAACCTCCAATGGTAGAATAGATTTCACTCCATAGACCAAATCATAAGGAGCAGCACCTATTGGTGTGTGAATACTTGTTCTATATGCCCATAATGCTGGATTTAATTGTTCATGCCAATCGCGACCTACTTCATTTATTATTTTCTTCAAAATCTTCATAATTGTTTTGTTTGAAGCTTTAGCTTGACCATTCCCTTATAGATAGTAAGGTGTAGAAAACCTGTGTTGGATGCGAAATCTTTCACATAGCTCATCAACATCCTAATATTTAAAGGGTCTTCCATTGTCTATGATAAAGGAGCTGGAAATACCATATCGACAGATGATATAGTTTAAAATGAATGAAGAGATTTGTTTGCCAGTAACAGTTGTTAGGGAAATAACTTCAATCCACTTAGTAAAATACTCAGTGGCTGTAATGATGAATTTATGCCCATTTGAAGATGACCGATGTATCTTGCCAACCAGGTCCAATCCCCACTGAGCGTAAGGCCATGTTGTGGTGAAGGGTTGTACTTCTTGACGAGGAGCATGAGTGAGATTCCAATGAATCTGAGATTTTGCACATTTCTTCACAAAGATGAATGATTCCTTCTCCATGGTCAGCTAGTAGTAACCCAATCTAACAAGTTTCTTTGCTAAGGTTAGTCCACTTGAGTGTGTCCCACAAATGCCACCATGTACCTCTTGTAAGGCCTTTTTTGATTCATCGCATTCGAGACACCTAAAGAGAGTACCATCCAGACCACACCGGTATAAGATGTCAGCAATTAAGGTGTAACGAGAGGATTGACAGATGAAATTACTTTTTTGATTTCTAGACAAGTCTAAGGGTAAAATAGTATCCTTCAGGTAAGTGTAGATTTGGCCATACAAGGGAGAATCATAACTGGTTAAATGGAAAATGATTTGAGTTTTTGGAGTGTCATAGGCAGGAGAACACAATTGTTCCACAAGAAAATTGTACCATTTTTGATTCTCTAACAACTTGAGTAGAGATGCTATTGTAGCCATTACATCGGTTGCTTTATTATCAATACAGGAAATTTATATGAACTTGATATCAACAAAGTATTTCTTGAAATCATCCACCATCCTTTTGTAAGGTATCGAATTTTCATCCTTAGTGTGATATTCATCATTGATTTGATTTATAACAAGTTGTGAATCACCAAAAACTTGAATTTCTGTGAATTTCCACTCTACTGCAATTTGCATGCCAATTAATAATGCCTCATACTCAACTATGTTGTTTGTGCAAGGGAACATTAGCCCATAATATTTTGGAATTGTATGTACTTGAGGTGTAATAAAAATAATTCTTGCTCCTGAGCCATGTTGAGTGTAGGAACCATCAAAGTACAATGCCCATGACTGCTTGATAGTGGTTGTGAATATATTAGCATCACGAAAATCGATGTGTATTGGGTGTTCTATGGGAATTGGTGCTTCTGCTAACTGATATTTGATTAATTTTCCCTTTATAGCTTTGCAATCCACATAATGAATTTCAAACTCACTCAGGATCATGACCCATTTAGCCAACCTGCAGTTAAGGTTGCCTTACTTAGAAGATATTTGAGTGGATCAATCTTAGCCACAAGCTTTATTGTATGAGTTAGCATATAGTGTCATAACTTTTGAGAAGTAATCACCACTACTAAGCAAGTTTTTTCAATGAAGGTGTAATTTAGCTCATGACTTGTCAAAGTTTGACTGATGTAATAGATTGTGTGCTCCTTTCCTGAGTTGTCTTCCTGTGCCAATAATGCTCCTAAGGACACTTCTATGGAAGAAACATACAATATGAGAGGTGTACCTTGGATTGGTGGAATTAATACTGGTGGATTCATTAGATACTGCTTTATTTGATTAAACGTGGCTTCACATTTGTTCTCCCATTTAAATGGAACATTCTTGTGTAAGAGATGAGTAAATGGTAAACTTTTATCTGCTAGTTGGGAAATGAATCTTCTGATGGATTTTAATCATCCCGACAAAGAGCATAGTTGACTAATGTTCCTTGGTGGTGGCATATCGAGAATTTCTTGTACCTTAGCTGGTTCCACTTCAATTCCCTTTTCTGATACAATATAACCTAGAAAATTTCCAGATTTCACTCCAAAGACACATTTCTTTGGACTAAGTCTCACTTTGAATTGCTTCATTCTTTTGAAAATTTTAGATAAGATATCTATGTGTCCTTCCCTGGTGTTATATTTGGAAAGGAGATCATCAACGTAATCCTCCATGGATGTATGCACCATATCATGAAAAATTGTTGTCATTGCACATTGGTATGTAGCTCCTATGTTCTTCAACCCAAATGGCATTACATTCCAGTAATAGGCACCCCAAGGACATGTGAAAGTTGATTTATCCTGATCCTCTAGTGCAATCTTTATCTGGTTGTATCCTAAAAATTCATCCATTAATGAGTACATTGCATGTCCAATAGTCAAATCAATAATCATATCTTTGTTTGACAGAGGGAAATCATCTTTAGGACATGCTTTGTTCAAATCCTTGAAATCTGTACAAATTTTGATCCTTCCATCTGGTTTTGAAATAGGTATGATATTGGAGACCCATTTAGCATAGTCAATAGACTGAATGAATCCAAAAATTAAAAGTTTCTTTAACTCATCTTTAACCAACAATGCAACATGTGGATGCATTTTTCTAAGTTTCTACTTCACAGGTTTTTCCGCTGGCATAATAGATAGATGATACATGATGAGATCTGGATCTAATCTAGGCATATCCGCATAGGACCATGCAAAACTAATTTGGTTGGTCTTGAGAAATTCTATGAATCTTGGAATTTCCTCTTCTGTTAGAGATGCGGCCAATTGCAAGAATTTGGGTTTTTCCGTAGTACCTATATTGAGTGCCTCTATTGTTTCGATTATAATAAAAGACCTTTCCTGGTAATGTACCATGAGAGTGTCAATTTTCCCATCCTCTAGTTCCTTTGAAAGGTTTTCACTATTGGATACACTTTTTATTTTTCTCTTTTCTTGATCTAATACTACCTTTGTTAGGTTTTCACCATTAGATCTTTCTTTTATGTTATTTATTTCATACTTTAGAAACTTGGCACTTTCCTGTCGAAAAATCTGATGATGTGATTCCCTGGTGGAGCTTGTTTCTCAATGGGATGAACAAAGATATTTTATGATGGTTTCGTCATTAGGAAAATTTGGGACATCAATAGGTGCGATTTGTTCCCAATCAATGAGTTCGGGATAGACCAAAGGAAATGGATCATTAGGATGAGTAAGGTCGCTGGCTGATTGAGTCATGATTCTATTATTAACATCATTATGGGAGAGGTCTAGGATGGTATCCTCCTATGAATGATCTATCTAACTTTCAATTGAATCGGTTTCACTTGAGTCATGATCGCTTTGTAGAATGTAATCAAGCGAAGGCCTTGAGATTTCCCCTTGTAAGAATACGGGTGTGAATTTGTGTATGACATCCACCCTTTTATCCATCAATAATGTATCATTAGAGACGTCATCCCATTCATACTCATTGGAGTCAATGTCATAATTATTTGCTCGAATTCTGAGGATTGTTTGAGCTAACTCCTCTTTAGACATTCTTTGTACTACTTATTCCTTTGTATTTTCACCATATCCTAACCTAGTCTTATCTTTTGGTTTCATTGTTTTCAGTTGGATAGGTTCAACAATACCCTTTTTTCTTTTACCTATAGGGCCATTTCCTTCATAACCCTTTTGCTACATCATCGCATAACCTTTTCCATATTGCTTTGTGGGTAACTTGATATGTTGTACTGATTCTTCTTCATCTTTATAGAGCCAATCAAGGATAGCTCTATCTTCCATTTCATTTTCTTTGATAAACACTCCATTAAACTTGGTGATGGAAATTGAAGCTGAGGCTAAATCTGTTGTAGCCTATTGTATAGATGTTGATGGTTGAACATGGGATCTTGGAGATATGGGTAGATTAGATAGACATAAGGAATATTCTCCCACCCCATCATCTTTCAATTTTATCTTGGTGCCAAAATTACTTATCATTTCTCGTGCATGTTCATTGTATTTGGAGGTAGAGATGGCCAAATCCTCTCTATGATGTGGGACAAGTGTGTCCTGAGTTGCTCTTAGGTTAGAGCAAGTTTGACTACTAATGGGATCAACAGGTATTGTTACTTCTTGTCCATCGTATGGAAACTTCAAGCATTGATGATAAGTGAACAGAACAACTTGCATGTCATGGATCCATGGACGACCCAAGAGTATGTTATAGGATAGATCCTGATCCAGAACCTGAAAAAAGGTATTCTTCACAACAGGTCCCACTCTGATGGGTAGCATGATGAGGCCTTTGGAAGCTCTTTCCTCATCATCGTATGCTTTGATTGTAATCTTCATTTGTGGATCTATAGATTCTTTTGATTACCCCAGAGCTAGGACCAATTTCAAATTATAAATGTTTAATCTGGCTCCCCCATCTGTTAGGACACGTCTAATGTGAGCTTTGTGAACCATAACCTCTAAATAGAGTGATGAATTATGTGGATGGGTTATGGATGAGTCATATTTTTTAGAAAAGGATAAACATGTGGATGAGGACATGTGTCCCACCATGGCTTGAAATTTATTGATATCTAGATCATGAGAGACAGTTGTATCAAAAAGCACCCTTTCTAGAATGTCCTTATGCGTAGGTGATAACTTTAAGAGCTCCAAGATAGAAATTTGGGCTGATGTTTTTTGTAGTTGATCAACCAAATTGTATTGACTTGGAGGGGTAACTACTGATTTAGATGACCTTCCTTTGACATTGATTTTGGCTTGTCCCCTTGTTGTAGCATTGACCTCTTGATATTATTGCTTACCTTTGATTTAGATAGCATTGATTTGCTGATCGTCAGTATAAATATGATTGATAATGGTGTCATAGACATAACTAACATTCTTTCCCTTGTCAGCTGAAGATACCCCTTTTTGATAATTAGGGAGAGGATTCTTGAATGCCTGATGGTCATCATTGACATTATGTCCCTCAACGGTGATGGCACGGTTATCAATCAAATCTTGAACAATATTATTTAACCCTTGGCAATTATTTGTCTTATGACCTTTACACCTATGATAATAACAACAGTTTGAGTCATTCCACGATGGTGGTTTGACCTGAGGCTCATAGTCTCTTTGTGGTGGTAATGTAATAGTGTTTTGATTCAATAGTTCTTTGAGAATAGACTCCAAAGATTGGCCCAAGGGAGTAAAACTCCATCGATTTGAAAAATATGAAGATCTAGGCACATTTGAATTTTGATTATTGCCAAGATTATTTCCACGATTATTGGTCACATTCCCTTGATTGGAAACATTGCCTTGGGTACTAGAATTTCCAGAATTATTGCTATGTTGGACACCTGATACATTAAGAATGGTAGGCTTCACATTCATGTTTTTAGCATCTACTACCCCATAATTCACAACATTTTTATTTCAAGTCCAAAATCGTTACTTTTCATTGTTGTTACTATGGTTGTTGTTGTTGTTGTACGAATTTGAACCCTCTTTATCGATTTTCAGAACTCCACGCTTGACCAAGGTACCTTCAATAGTAATTGCATTTTCAAATGATTGAGGATAGTGAAGGTTTAGTCTATAACTCATCTCTTGATTCAAACTATCGATAAAAATCTCCATCTTTTTTGTTTCAGGAATAGGATGAGAGTATCTAGCAAACACCCTTCTCCACCTTTGCAAGAATGTAGTGAAGGATTCTCCTACTTTTTTTTTCACCTTACACATATCAAGCATGGTTATCTAGTGTTGGATGTTGTAGGAGTATTGCAATATAAATTTATTTATTAACTCCTCAAACATTCTGATGGGGGGGCGGGGGTGGGGGGGGGAGGGGGGTGATTTTTGAAAGCCACTCCATGGATTGTCCACCCATACTTCATGGAAATAATCGCATTACGTAGGTATCTTCATGAGCGAATTCTAAGATCATATTTCAGAAATACCTTACATGTTCAATGGGTCGGTTTTCCCATTATATCTATCAAATTTAGGGATTTCACAATGTTTTGGAAAAGAAATCATTTCAAGACTCCTATCGAATGGATATGGACATATATCATCTAAAACATACTTCTTTGTTGCACCCCCTTGCGTTTCTTTTATTTTCCCTTGTAATTATTTTATCTGTTGAGTGAGGGCACTAAAATCATTAGGAGGAGTTTCAGGATTCTCTTTAATCCCTTATGTGTCAAAATCAGTAGGTAACTTAGCTCCTTGATTAGCTAATGAAAGGAAATATCTTTCTTTGTTTCATTCTAATATCCTTTCCATAAGAGTATGGAATTGGGGATCCTGCTCTGCTTCTTGGAGCTTTTCTTCCATTATTTCTTCAATATTTGAATTATGATAGGGGATCTCTTCCCTCTCACTATTATCACCCATTTTTCCTACTGTACTTTCTCTTTCATCTCTTTCTATATGCTTTAGAGATCTTGTGACAACAGCCATAAACTTTTTCCAAATTTCTACTAACTTTGATCAAAAGAATGAAATAGTGCAATATTGATGAATATGAAAGTCGCAATAGAATGAAGATTCTATGACTTAAAAGATTTCTAATATTTAGCTCATGATTCCTTGATTGAAAGGAAGAAAATCCTATTTGCGGGAATTAAACCAAAGATCAAAAAATGAAGATGATTTTGTACTTTGTGAGATTTGATCATAGCTTTATAAAAAGAAGGATTGTGATAAATGCCTAATGTGCTTGAGTTCTCTATTGCAGAAATTGACTAGGACAAGTAGAGTATACAATTGAAGGTTGGGGAATATAAGAGAAATGAATACACTGACTATGGTTGTGCCTTTGAGAAAGGGCTCTTCTTTGAAAGAAGGCTCTTGAGTATAAAGGTTCTACTACATAATCGTACGTGAAACGTCTAACGAACTCGTGATATCGGTGAATAAAGGTCTTGTGTTCAAGTAAGACCTTTCAAATTTGGTATAAAAATTTCCTCTTCTTCAATAACTTCTTATAACCGAGAGATTTCTTTGGCTTTCTAATCTTCCTCTCTAGGGACTTTTTGGAAAAAATTGCAAAATTGCAAACCCTGAGCATAGAAAAAGAATAGAATGAGATGATAGATTTTTGAATATCAGAAAATAACCTAGACTCGAAACACAGATGTGCTGAAATAGAGCATGAATGTGTTAGAGTAATTGGTTATTTACTTTATTAATTAAATAATATTTGTTTAATTACGTAAAGTTCCCTTTTACCTCTTTTTCACTTAAGCTAACATTAGGTACATAATAATTAATTACTTTATTAATTATTATTGTGCAAGCCTAGGGTTTTCTTTTTTAGGATTTTCATCTATATATTATTGAAAACTATCTTTTGTATCAGTTATTCATTTTATATTTTGGTTGAATACATTGCTCTACATTCTTGAGCATTTTCTTTGTTGCTTCTCTTTGCTTCTCCTTGTAACAAGTATTATTGCTTGCAGAGGTCACCGGGCTCCTATGAAGTTGTATCTTCTCAACTCCAACATGGTATCAAAGCTTCAGATTTGCAGCTGCTTGTTCTTGTTTTGAGTTTTTTGCATTGGAAGCAGATCTAGGGTTCTAAGGTTTCTTCTTGTGGATTCAACATACTCCTATTTTTGGATTCACTTTGGGCCCAAATGGATAGTTTCATTGGATTTGCAGTGCCGAAAAACCCCTAAATCGACTGTCAAATCATCAATTTTGGTTACAGTTGACTAGGGATGCAAATTTTTTTTTAGGTTTTTGGCTGTACACCCCCCCCCCTTGCAGCAAAAATCACAAAAAATTTATAAAAAAAATAAAAAAATCAAAGGTATTTTTAATTTTTTTTGCACTACACGCATACCAAGCCACACTGCCATCGTGCCGCTCGTCAGCCACCGCGTCGCCTATGTCCACTGACCGCCCTAGACCATCCTCACTCTATCAGCCACCGCTCCGCCGAGCTCCCTGTCAACCTCCACCAAGCTCCCCACCTAGCTCTGCCCGTGCCGACTAGCCACCTCCTGCTCCATGCCAACGGCTGTGCTCGTCTGCCGCTCCATGGTGCCCAGCCCCCGCAGGCTTCCACCATCCGCTGAGGTCACATGGTGACCAAGTGCTAAGCGCCCACTGCCAGTGGTCTATGCAGCCCCCGTGGGCTTATCTAGCTGAGTCCCTATTCACATGGGTGATCGAGGGTTTCAGCCCAACCCCCAGTCGCTAGCCCCCTGGTCCTGCACGCGACCAGGGGTTTCTTTATTTTAGCCCCTGAGGGCTGTATAAGGTTTTCTTTTGACCTTTTTGAGCAGCTTGCACTAAATCGGACGTAAAATGGGCATTCTTCTCGAATTTTTGAAAATAAGATATCGCCGGAAAGCTGGTTTTGGCGCCGTTAGAGTGGTACTGGTAATTTTTTCTGATTTTGCCATTTTGTTGTCATTTTTGTCAGTCAAAATCAGAACTTGGGTTTTTCACTCCAAGGGGCATATCTTTCGCTTCTGAACTCCATTTTGCGCAAACAAATAGGTGGTTGAAAGGTATTACAGTGATATTTCCAAATATACAATCTATTTTATCAGAATATTTACCAGGTATTTTTTATTCAGCTTTGTGTGTTTTAACACTTTGCTCAATTACTTGGTTATCCTAGCTCCTACATGGGTTATGTTTGTTAGAATCCAAGATCACCTGCATGCAATCACCTATCACATGCAAAAGACATGCAAAACCAACAAGATGTTCTGTAAACCTCAAAGTGTAAAATGCATTATCAGAATCTCAAATATTACAAAGAGATCAATCCTTATGAAGGAGATCAAGAAACCCTAAAAGGGAAACCCTAAATGAAACCCTAGTGTGCACACTTAATAATTAATAAATAATTATTAATGCGCCTAATTTTAGCTTAAGCAACTAGAGAAATAAGTGACTTAATTAATTAACTAGTATGATACAATTAATTAACCATAATAACTTATTATTCTAACAACCCCCCTTAAGATGAACTTAGGAAGAAGCTAAAACACTAGAAGAAGATGCATACAAACAAGGATGGGTCCCGACAACTAGGCCTGATCAGGTACCCATTTACAAATGCAAGAAAGAGGTAGAGGAGGAAAACTCAGTGGGACAAAACTCCCCTACAATGATATGACATGCTACAAAGAAGCACTGGAAGAACACTATAGAGTAACACTAGAACCGCAATCTGGCAAGCAAAGAAAGATACTTCTGTCTATAAGAAACCATATCAGAATCATAATGATGCAATAGCAGACCCAATGCCATGGAACACTCGAAAACTCCAAACGGGAACAATGCTGGAATCTATGAAGCAACAGTCAATTATTAAATGATGAATCACTGAAAACGGAGTGCAAAGATGCAAGATGCACTCTCCCAACTGCCAAAATATCCAAGTAATCTCCAGAACACCCATCAGGCCAAATTTAGATTAACAAAAAACCTGGGATAAATACAAAAAAAAGTGCATGGGTAGCAACATAAAGCTCCTCAATACCTTTCCAATGCCACAAAGATAGTGAAAATTAGAGATCGTGGCAAAGAGTTATGAGCTCGGAAGCATAAAATAAACATCTAACTTCAACCATCAATAAATTCAATAAAATAGGAAAATACTATAAAATAAACTACACCAAATAAAATTACTTGGAACTAGCTTTCCGGTGATATCTCGTTTGCCCGATTTTGATACCGTATGCCCAAGTTATGCCAAAAACAAAAAAACTGCTCTTTTAAGGCAAATAACTGTTAGGGAGACAAACTGTCGTACAGCCGCTGACGTCATGTTGATGTTAGTAGTTCATGAGTATAAATTTGATGGCCTAGAGGTCGTCGCCACAAAAAACATCCCCCCTGCAGAAAATTTTTAGGCCCCTGGTCACCATATGACCGCAGGCTAAGCCAAGGGGGGCTGGAGTGGGCCGGGGGCCAGGCATGGAGCTCCCGATCCCTCATATGACCTGTGTAGCTGGCGCTGGAGCACTTAGGGGCAGGCAGAGGGCCCCCGATCATCCATGTGACTAGGGCAGGTCTAGAATGAGCCCATGAGGGCTGGCGGGGAGGCGGCGGTGGGCCGGTGGCTGCCCGGCAGCGAATCTCGTCTGTGCTGGGAGCATCGCATGAAATCCAAAAACACGGCATTTTTTCCATTTTTTTAAATTTTCGTATAGAAAACCACCTTGGAATGCGTGTTGGGGAGGCCATATGGCCTTCCTGGTAAATTTTTTTTGCCTCCCAGACCAACTTCACCAAAATCAACCAAACGATAGACATTCCTAGGGTTTTGAGGCACTACGAACGTGATGACGACGTCCGTTTGAGTCCATAGTTTGCCAAAAAATTGGCTACCCCCAGATCTTGCAAAAATGATGTCTATGGAAACCCTTACATTTGAAACTCACTAAGAAGCCATATCTTCAGATCACGAACAGGCAGCGGCAAGTCTGGAGCTATGATACCATGTTAGAAACCCTAGATCAGACATGCAAATCTAAACACCTTCCACAGAAGAGAAAACATAAAAAAATAGAGCTTTGCATGTGAATGTGCAAAATGATATATTCAGAAATTCAATATTACAATGAGATGATTTGCTTTATAAAAGAAAAGTATGCAACCCTAATGTTGACCTAGAAATAGCTCAACTAAATAAAGCTTACTTATTAATTAAGTAAACTAATTATTACCTAAGCAAAACCTAAGTAAATTTATGCAAGTGTAATTAAATATTAATTACACTGACACCCCCCCATAAGTGCAACTTAGGGAGACTAGAAAAGCATGCACCTAAAACTAAGATGAATGCAAGAAAGCATGAATGGGTCCCGACAACTAGGCCTGATCAGGTACCCATGTACAAATGCAATAATGAGGTAGAGAAAGAAAACCCAGTGGGACAACCCCCCCTACAATGAGATGACTGCTGCAAAGAAGCATTGGAAGAATATTGTGGAGTAACACTGGAACCGCAATCTGGAAAGCAAGGAAAAATACTTCTATCTACAAGAAACCATATCAGAATCATAATGATGCAACAACAGACCCGATGCCACTGAACACTCAAAAACACCAAATTGGAACAACCCTAGAATCCATAAAGCAATAGTAGATGATATGATGATGACAGAATCTGGAAGCCTTGAATCTCAATGCCGATGTCAAAATAAGACTGAAACTCTTCCATGGGAAAAAGTACCATACAAACTCAAGAACAATAACCACAAATTTAGTGGCCCTCAAACTGAGATGGATCCGATGCGGATCACTAACCATAGGCTCTCAATCTAAAGTGTGAACCAAAATGAATCTAATATGTGTCAAGTTCCAAGAAAAATGGGGCCAAAAGAAACTAAGAAACTAGATTACAACCCATGTGAGTTCCCATCAAAACATGATGAAGATTATTATGCAAGAAACACCCCCGAAGGAACTTTATATCAGTTCATTTATTACAATCCCTAATGACTGAAAAAGGAGAGAACGCATAAATATGCATAAATAGAAAATAGAAAAAGACCTTAGATCTGTGTAGAGGACTGAACTAGCTTTCCAATGCCACAAGAATGGCAAAAAAAGGATCACCGAGTCAAAAGATATGCCCTTCGAAGTGAAAAACAAAAGTTCTGAGTTCAAGGACCTGCAAAATAAATCTAGAGAAAAATCAGAAAAAACTACCAACACCACTAGATCAATGTTGGAATCAGCTTTCCAATGGTATCTCATTTGTGAAAAAAAGACACTGTACGCAAAAGTTATGCCCAATTTTGTCAAAGGTGCTCCAAAATGGCCAATAAGGCTTGCAGGCAGCCCAGGGGGCAAAAAAAATCGGCCCCTGGTCGTACATGTGACCATGGGCTGGCAGATTGGGGGCTGGGCGCATAGCACCCGGACTCCCATACGACCAGCGGTTGCAGAGGAGGAGCCCACAGGGGCTGCGCCGACCAGCAGTGGGTGGGTGGTGCCACTGTCCGGAGTGGCGGGCAGGTGGCCACCTGGTGGTGGCATCCATTAAACCTGCAAGCAGTGGCACAAAACCCAAAAAACCTTTTTTTTGCTTTTTTTTCGATTTGCATGCCTCCCAAACCAACTTCATGAAAATCAACTAAATGATAGGTGTTCCTAGGGTTTTGAGGCACTGCGAATGTGATGGTGACGTCCGTTTGAGCCCATAGTTTGCCAAAAAATTTGCTACCCCCAGATCTTGCAGAAAAGATGCCTGTGGAAACCCTTGCATTTGAAACTCACTGAGAAGCCATATCTTTAGATCACGAATAGGCAGCGGCAAATCTGGAGCTCTAATACCATGTTAGAATCCAAGATCACTTGCATGTAATCACCTGTTACATGCAAAAGACATGCAAAATCAACAAGATGTTTTGTAAACCTCAAAGTTTAAAATGTATTTTCAGAATCTCAAATATTACAAAGAGATCAATCCTTATGAAGGAGATCAAGAAAACCTAAAAAGAAAACCCTAAATGAAACCCTAGTGTGCACACTTAATAATTAATAAATAATTATTAATGCGCCTAAGTTTAGCTTAAGCAACTAGAGGAATAAGTGACTTAATTAATTAACCAGTATGATATAATTAATTAAGCATAATAACTTATTACTCTAATAATGTTGATATGCTTTATCATTGTTGAGATCATTAGTCTATGAATTTTTCATTTGAAGAGTTATTATAGGTTTTGCTACTCACCGTTCAGTTGTTATTCTGGAACGGGGTAATTATGAGTCATGGGAAAAGGGTATACTTACATATTGTAGGTGGCTTAATATTTTTCCTTATTTGTATGATCTCATACCTAAACTAGTAACTTTAGAGGGAAAATTAGCATGGGATATCATTAGAAATCACATAGTAGGACTTATATTGTCTAGTGTTGATCATTACACTGTGTTGGCTATATCGGACATTGATTTTCCTCACCCACTTTGGACACGTCTTTGGGAGATCTCTGGAGACCTAATTCTCTCTCCATTCTGAGAGGATCCTGCTTTAGATTGTATCTTACCCATTGCTTGGAGAGATAATACACCCTTTGATCATGATATTTTAGAGGATCTTGAGTATTTAGACACCCTTACATGTTCCGATGGATCAGAGGTTTGTCTCACCATTCCTACTTTTCAGACTGAGACTTCATAAGCATCTCCTATTGTTTCTTGATTCAGTGCAATAGGGAATCATACATCTTCCAGACATAGCTACTTTTGACTCTTATGTTGTAGACATATCTTTTTTGTTTATGGAGTCCTATATTGCAGATTTGGAGGATTATTTTGAGGACATTCATCTCCTCTACCTTGACAGTTAGGTTATCACTGTTCGCCCACCATTATCTATCCATTCAGAGGTTTCATTTTAGTATTCTCCACTTCAGTTTGGATTTGGCATCATTTTTTTTAGTTCAAACAGTGAGATTCTTCAGCATCCTATCATGGCACACATCTTGAGACAGATTGGTTGATCATTCTTCATAGGATTTCTTCAACATCGTTCTTTGGATCCGTTTCTTCCCAAGGGGAGGAATATCATTTTTTGCTTCAAAATTTGCTTTTAGATTCTACATCAGGCCTCTACCATTGTGACAGGAATTTCTTCATTGTGGGGGGGCCTTCTTCTCTCTTTCTATCTCTCCTATGGAGACCATTGTACATGTACTTATATGATAGAAGTTGTCTATGGGGGGTATCATGTTATCCACCTCCTATCCTTCTCTCATTAGTGCATTGCATTCCTTCCTTGCATTCTATTTTGGGAAGGAGTTTTGTTCCCACTGGGTTTTCTCTTTTACTCCGCTTCATTTAGTTTGCATTGATTTTGTACATGGGTACCTGATCTGGCCTTGTTGCCGGGACCCATTGCTTTTGCTTTTAGTAGCTTCTACTAAGTTTTAGCTTCTCCCTAAGTCTAGCTTAAGGGGGGGTGTTAGAGTAATTGGGTATTTACTTTATTAATTAAATAATATTTGTTTAATTACGTAAAGTTCCCTTTTACCTCTTTGTCACTTAAGCTAACATTAGGTACATAATAATTAATTATTTTATTAATTATTATTGTGCAAGCCTAGGGTTTTTCTTTTTAGGGTTTCCATCTATATATGGTTGAAAACTATCTTTTGTATCATTTATTAATTTTACATTTTGGGTGAATACATTGCTCCACATTCTTGAGCATTTTCTTTGTTGCTTCTCTTTGCTTCTCCTTGTAACAAGTATTATTGCTTGCAAAGGTCGTTGGGCTCCTATGAAGTTGTATCTTCTCAACTCCAACAGATTGAGCCAAAACAGACCACTGATGCACCAAAACAAAGCACAAATGCGTTGAAATAGAGCATAGATGTGCCAAAATAGAGCATGGATGCGCTGAAACACAACACAAATGCACCGAAACAGAGCATAGATGCACTGAAATAGAGCACAGATGTGCTAAAATAGAGCACAAATATGCTAAAATAGAGCACAAATGCCCCAAGACAGACTAGGGATGCGCTAAACTTTACCAATTATTTTTCTAAGACAGACATGTTTTGACAACTTGATATTTTCTAATGATCTTAATTTGATTTAAATGTGAAAAACACAACATATAGTAGCATATAGTTGTTTTGTTAATCCTAAAATATAAACAAAGAGTGTATGTTCTTGATATTTTCACAACTATTAAACAAGATAAGCAGTTCAGTCAGACTCACTCTTAGTTTTTCAAATAGGTCATCATAGGAATCGCAACCCACAACTTAAAATCGTATCGACTCACACAGTCGTGTCACCCCCTAGAGGGCACCCATGTTTTTGTCTTTTCCAGGTGCGTACTCAAGGGCAGATTTCTTGATCCCTTGAGCAAACAATCTATGGCGATTATATGGTGAGTGTCTTGGGTGTAGATTCTTCTCTCCCCTTGCACTGTGATTGAAATGATGTTTGGATACTGACACGGCTGGCTTTCTACAATATGGTTTGTAGTAAAGGTTTCTATTCGGTGTGGCAATAGATAAACTCCCTCAATAGACCTCCCAATCTTTA
Organism: Sequoiadendron giganteum; assembly: GCA_007115665.2. Taxonomy (NCBI): domain Eukaryota; kingdom Viridiplantae; phylum Streptophyta; class Pinopsida; order Cupressales; family Cupressaceae; genus Sequoiadendron; species Sequoiadendron giganteum. The sequence continues at coordinate 116,987,233 of CM021106.1, read as the reverse complement.
GAACAAATATTTTTGGGATGTTTATCTTGCTCACTTCTATTGAATATGGGTTTTTCCAAGATTCACTTTTGATTATAGTAGGTTGGAAAACCTGGCTTTGGTTGTTCCCACTTAGGTCGTTCTCATAAGGTGAGTAATTTTTCCCAGTATGGGAGGCCTTCTAAAGGATTTAATAAAGCATTAATTTGCATGAAATGAAATAGGTAAATCTAATTTTCTGATCACCCAGTAAAGGAGAAAGCATAAACCTATTACCTTGCAATCACAAAAAACAAGTGGTTCAATTTTAAATCCAAATAATGGTTTTCTATGCTAAGTGAAGATTTTGCTTCACAACAAACTTTGGATTCATTTTAACTAGCATGGAGTAAAGTTTGGTGACTATCCTAGGATTGATAAATTCCAAATTGTAAATTTCTATCCTAGGATTACTTCATTTTATTTTTAAAACCAAATTGAAAAATTACGTCCGCGGATGGCATCGGAATCAGAATTTTCTTTTACAACCCTTGTGTGTGCTAAAGAAGGCCACCAATGTGCCAAAAAATTTAACAAATGTGCTAAATGATCAAGAAGGGATATATAAAAATAGGTCGTCTATGCACCAAAATAGTCCATGGATGTGCTAAATGATCAAGAAGGGATGCATGAAAACAGGTCGTCTATGTGCCAAAACAGTCCATGGATGTGCTGAAATAGTCCATGGATGCATTGGAATAGTTTGAGGATGCGTTGAAATAGTTCGAGGATGTGCTGAAAAGAGGCTCGTATGCACTAAGGTGCGACTTCAGTTCATCACCTTTCAAAAAAAATCTGCAATAAAAAGATTAAAAAAATGGGGGGATGCCCCACAATGGGCACCAAAAATGTGTTGTTAGAATATGCGTGATTAATTAAAATGTAAACTAACACACTAATAAGACATTATATTGAAAGAAACTTATTATAAAATACAAATGCAAACTCTAAAGACAACAACTTCTTCAAATTCATCTCAGTGTCCTCTATCTCCAAGGATTTGATTAAAGTTGTTGGCTCTTAGTTGTGTAAGCATCAGCTTGTTGAAATGATAACTTAGGAGAATGAGATTGATTGAAAATGCATGTGTATTGCTATGGGATTTAAGCTATGAAAGCGAAATGCTAAAATGCTATGATGCTATGATTATTGCTAGAATCTTGATGTGCAACTATAGTAACTGCGTATGAAATCTAGGATTCAAGGGTCCTTTTCAACTCATAATAGGGTTGTATTTATAGATTTTCGAAAGAAAAAATCCAGTTGGCAAGGATCAATGGTTGAGATTCAAACTTGTTAGGATGAACGGTTTGAAATTAAGAGGTTGAGAGGAATATGGAAGGTTGAGAGAAAGATGGGAGATGTTTCCTCAAACACAACCTTTTTCATTCAAATATGAAGAAAAGTTGTCATTTGTGCACTTCATTTATGAAGAGTTAGTTGATAGTTGAGGAAAAATCCATAATTAAATAAATAAATTTATTTAATTACATGTGACAAAGAATTAGAAGCTTCCATAATATAAATAAATAATATTTAATTGTGTGTGAGAGATGATAAAAGTGCTTTTAATTAAATATATAAAATACTTAATTAAGAATGGAAAGAAGAAAGTTTCTAAATATTATAGAATATTTAATTATGGAGGAAAGAAAGTTTTTAATTAAATATTTAGAATATTTAATTAAGTGGAAAAAAGAAAGAATTAAAAAGAAAGCATTTAATTAAATATTTTTAGAATATTTAATTATATGAAAAAGAAAACTTTTAATTAAATACTTGGAATATTTAATTAAATGTAGAGAATGGATTTAGAAGAATATTCCATTATTTTAATTTAAAAATTCAAACTTAGAATAATGTGATAATTAATATAAATAAATTATGGAATTTATCTAATTAATTAAGAGGAAAATATCAATAATTAAATTAACTTATTTATTTAATTAAACTAGAAGAATTGAATAATATAGATAATTAATTAAATTTATTTATATGTAGATGACTTGAGAATATTAATTAAATAATTCATATTTAATTATTTAATAGGTTTGATTAATTGTGACCATTTTTAGATGTGTACAAATCCATATTTTAGAAAGTATCAACTGTAGAGTCTTGAAAGAAGGCTTGGGACACTCTTGAAACTTGTTACCAAGGTGTATCCAAGGTGAAGAATATCAAGCTACATAGCTTGAGGAGAGACTTTGAGAATCTGAAGATGAAGCACAATGAAACTGTGGATAGTTTTATGACACAGGTCATGAACATTGTTAATCAATTGAGACAATATGGAGATGACCTCTCAAATAAGAGAGTGATTGAAAAATTACTAAAACTTTTTCCAAAGAAATTTGAAGTTCTGGTTATGCCTATTGAATATTTTAAGATATTAGTCAAATACAGATTGATGGGTTGACTGGTTCTCTAATTGCTCATGAATCTAGGATGTCCAAATATGATGATAATTCACTAGATAATTCCTTCAAAACTTAACTACATATTACCAGAGGATAAGGCAAACGAAGGTCTAGTAACAAAGGAAGAGGAGGCAGATTTGTTGATCAAAGAGACAACAAAATTAATTTAGAAGTTGAGGAGATATCTCAACATAAATCTCTTGATTTAAGTGGGAGTAACAATAGAGCATGGAAACATGGAAACCAGAGGTATGATAAGTCTAAGGTACAATGTTATTATTGCAAAAAATATGGTCATTTTTCTAACAAGTGCTAGAAGAAGAAAATAGATGCTGGTAAGAAGTCTGCACATATGACTCAAGAATCTAAAGATTAGTAGAAACCCGTGTTTTTGACTTGAAATACGACCCAAGAAATTTCAAATGATGTTTACTTTTTGGACAGTGGGTGTAGAAATCACATGACTAGAGATAGAGATTTGTTTGCCAGTCTAGAAACAAGAGTTCAGTCTGAAGTAAAGCTAGGTAATTATAATAAGGTGAGTGATAATAGTAAATGAGTGATTTCTATGTATAAAAAGAATCATGAAAGGATAATAGATGATGTGTATTATGTACCTAGTTTAAAATAAAATTTGTTGAGAAATTGACAATTGATGGAGAAAAGGTGCATAGTGCTCTTCAAGAACAAGGTATATACAATTATTGATCAGTATCCAAGTAAGCAGTTGATAGCAAGGGTGGAGATGACAAGGAATAGCTAGATGTTTCCACTTATAATGAGAAATAATTTTTTTGACTCTTTGGATGCCTATAAAACTAAGAGTTCAGATGAATCGTGGTTATGGCATTCTAGATATGACCATTTACATTTTGGTGGTCTATATTTACTATAGAAGAAGCAAATGGTGAGAGGGTTGTCCAGTATTTAGAAATTGACAAGCTTATGTGAGAGCTACATACCTGCAAAGCATCATAGAGAGAAATTTATTTCTGGAGTTTTGTATAGGACAAAGGTTCCAATGGAGATTGTACACACAGATTTGCATGGACCAATGAAAACACCATAATTAGCTGGTAATGTTAAATTTTTAATTTTTATTGATGATTATAGTTGGAAAACTTGGGTTTATCTTGTAAAGAAGAAGTTTGAAGCTATTGGTGTATTTAAAAGGTTTAAATCCATGGTTAAAAAGGAAAGTGGCAAATTTATTAAATTTCTAAGATCGGATAAAGGAGGTGAGTATATGCTAAATGGTTTCATTGAGTTTTTACAGTATCATGGAATCAAGGAACAATTTACTACATATTATACTCCAAAATAGAATGGAGTAGCTAAAAGGAAGAATTGAAACCATTCTAAACATGGCTTGGAGTATGCTAAAGGAAAAGAATACATCAAATGAATATTGGGGAGAAGTTTTTATTTGTTCAGTTTATATCTTGAACAAAAGTCTAACTAAGAGTGTGAAGGATCATGTTCCCCAACAATCTTGGAGTGGTAAGAGTTGCAGTGTATCTCATTTTATTATTTTTGGGTGTGTAGCATATGCACATGTACCTGTAGAGATGCAAAGAGAGTTAGATGAAAAAAGTGAGAAGTGTAACTTTATTGGATATAGTAAGGATTCTAAGCCATATAATATCTATAATCCCATCACCAAGAAGTATTATGAGCAAACATGTAGAGTTCAAGGAAGAAGAGGCTTGGGATGGAAGCATATATAGATTTTTTGTAGAGGGAGCTATATTATCTCATGGAGATGATGATGAAGATGAGCAGGCCATATAGGGTGGACAGTCAATTCCATATGTACATACACCTACTACAAGTACTCCTATAAATAAATCACCAAAATCTAGTTTGTCATAGACCAGAATACCCAAAACTCAAGAGCTTGGCGAAGCATTAGGTTATGGTGAACAACAAACATCAAGATCAGATGTAAGTAATCAATCAAATCCAACATTGGCTATATTAAGGGATAGAATTGGAGGTAAGAAGACTAGAAGCTTAAAAAAATTAAATGAGCGGAATGAAGAGGTAGATCAAGTTTTGAATCTTTCTTTGTGTGTCACCAACAATTGTATACCTTTGAATAAAATGACAATTTTTTGCCTATTTTGGTCCTACTTTAGGTAACCTTGCATCAATCAGCCTCCTAAAATAATATTTGTAGGCCCGTAAGACTCATTATTTTTTACATTGAGGCCTATTTTACCTAAGGAATTATACAACCCCTGACAAACAACATCAAAATCATTCAAGCATCACTAATCCCACCTCAAAAACCCCTAGTGGGACTAGGTCACCCAGGTTGGTGACTTACTCCTTTTTAGGGAATTTAGCATTTTTAAGTGGGAAAATATCTATCTTGCTAAAAATTCTCGATGGGTGTCAGCCTCTTAGGTCAAAATTACTGACAATTATAAGGTATGGTTTCTTATAAATACTTATTTTTAGGTAATTTTTCTCTCTCTCAAGTGGTCATTTTATAACAAGCAACTTGAAGAATCAAGTACAAAAACATCCTCCACAAGAAGATTCATCTCTCTTCTATATAAAAGTTGAAGCTTGGACCACAAACTAGGGATTTTGAAGGTATTCAATCTCACTTCACACTCAAGATCACACATTGCAAAGGGTTGATCATGGATAAATATAGGTTGATGAGGTGCATCTAGCCACCAAATCACACCTAAATAATGTTTTCAAAGTAATTCCATCTTCCATTTTCTCTCTCTCTTCAGGTTTAAGGTTTGCATCCCATTTTCATTCCATTTTTACATTCATTTGTAATTTTGTAGGGTTTCTTGGATTAAAGTCATGCATCATTCAAATCTCTTGCATTCATCTTATTCTAGCACAATAGAATAGGGTTTTGTCTTATTTCAGGTTTTCCTAGTTCTAGACACACTTAGGGCTAGGATTTATGAAAATTTTCTATCTTTTTCAATGTTTAAATAAAAACTAGGGGTTTGACCAAGGAAAACCCCACATTAAAAACCAAAATATACTCTATTTTGCAAGTGATTTTGTAGGTCTGAGTTGGGATTTCAGTGAAGAAGGAAAGTGTAGACCATAGACCTTTGTATCCACTTTCAGTTTTCAAGAAAAGTTGAAAGGGATTAGGTCGCCAATAGTGGTAAGTGGCAACCTAGTCCCACTAGAGGTTTGAGTCAAAGTTTTTGGTAAATTTGACCACCTGATTGTCTGGAACGGAGCCAGAAATATTTTACCAAAAGAGGGACAAGGTTTCACAGCTTGGTGTAATTGTCCGAGTTGGCATAAAACTCATATTTTCCAAAGTTTGAGATGCTTTCGCAACTTCCCCTTGTGTCTTCAGTATTTTTTAGGTGCACTAGTCTAATTTATTAGGTTATCTTTCTTTGTGAAGTCTTTACTTTACATTTGTTGCATAACATCATGTGGTTTCCAACAATATATATTTCATTACATTGAATGTAATAGTTAGCTTCACTTACAAGATTACAAAATTTAACATATTTCACAATAAATATTTCAATCACACTTCAATCCATAGCATTGAATGAATCACAAGATTTATGTTTCCCACAAAGGTATATCCCCTTCCTTCTAGGTGAAAACCCTAGAAAGTTGTAGGGGACCCATTCCTTTATCATTCACAAACAAATTATAAATTTTGAAGTTCATTTTGGTGAATCTACATTAAGACACATTTTACTTCTGATTTAGTATTGCATTGTATGTTGCATTGTTTAAAAAACCATCCTAGGTTTTTAGACTTTACCTTAGTGAAAAAGACTCATTTTTGTATTTATTTCCTTGCATAGTAGAGAAATTTCTTATATTCCATATAGATCTACACATTACAGTCCAAAATACAACATTGTTCATTAGAAAAATCAAAAAAAGATAAAAAATACCCATACTAGGACTAAGTCACCACCTTGGGTGACCTAGTCCCATTACTCATTTTGCATCAATAATTTCAGAATTTAATTGCCAGTTTCTGCACTTTTTGTTTGTTTCAATTCATGCTCTATTTAAATTTACTTACTTTCTATTATCTGATTATCATTATCATAAATATCTTTTACTTTCATGGCATTTATGAATAATTAGATCTTTACAAGTTTCATTTTCAACATTAGTTCCTAGTTATTTCAAAGAAAATTCATTGGAACCTAAAAAAAACACCATAGAAACATCACATGAATAATGCACACACTTCTCAACTATAGGAAAACTATATCATCAAAACATTTTAGGATAATCTAGATGAAGCTCTATGGAGTTTCCTCTCACTAATCTCATCCACTAAGGTTTGTGATGATAAAATTAAACCAACCACCAATATCCTATCCCCCAAACCTTTTAGTTGTAATGATATGGGTATGTTAGATGAATTTCTTCAAGATTTTATCTCACCTAACTCATCCACTAACGTTTGTCATGAGAAACCTCAAATAAAATATGTCAATGTCATCCAGCCCTAGCTTTTTCTATTCCCACCTTCCCCTAAATCTTCAACCCCATCTGAACTTGAATTTACCCTATACCCACCCAATCATGATACTATTGTCCATACTCATTATACTCAAAACAACCTGCATCCCCAACAAGCCACCTCAACATATTTACCATTTCCCAACCCCATCTTAACTATGAAACCTCATTTAAAATCAAAAATTAGGTTGTACGATTTGGTTGAACAACTTAAGAATACTCCTGCCAAGATATCCCTTTGGTATCTTCTTCAAAACTCCCCTAACTATCATTCTATGCTTCAAATGACATTGCAATAGATAGTGGTCCCTCCTGGCACAAATTCTAATGATATGGTAACTCTCCTCCAAGAAATTAACACAGCTAATGTAGAAATTACCTTCTACCAACATCATCTCCCTCTATTATAATTAAGAAATAAAAATGAAGCCTTTATGATAATAGCCCAATACGATCAAATAGGCATCAAATGAACCCTCGTTGACAATGGCTCTACCCTAAATGTGTGCAGTGTGAAGCTTCTTGATAGTTTATTTGTGGATAGATCATACATCAAATCTGATTCCTTATCCATTAGAGGATTTGATAATGTTTCCAAGCAACCCCTTGGTTTCATCACTTTACCTAGTACCGTCAGAATGGTTAAACTACAAACCCCTATTCATGTCATGCCCTATGACTTTTCTTATAATCTCCTTCTGGGTAGACCATGGATACATGAGATGCATGCGGTACCCTTGACCCTTCATCGCAAAATGAAATATGTATATAATAAAAAAACTTTTCAAATTGACATAGACCCTAAACCTTAGAGTTGCCTACAACTTGAAAAGGGAACATCAAGTCATCTTAACACACTAATTCCTACCTCCAACATCACCCCTTCTGAGAAGAGTCAACCAATAGACAAATGCAAGTTTAATTTACTTGGTGATGATTGGGGATACTTAGAATTCACACCTTCATTTATGGGTGAGTGTATTATTACATGATAAGAGGATGAAAAACAAGAACAACCAACAATCCTCTCTACCAAAAATGCAGATCCTTCCCACACATCTATGTCATGTCCTTTGGAATACAATGCAATATATACCACAAATTTTGATGAGATAGATTATCAACAACCACCTAACCCATAGGAAATGGAAAGACTTTATGGATGAGGTTATGATCTTGTAAAACAATATAAGGCTACAATGGTAAAGTATGTGGAATGAATGAATAAGGAATTCATGTGCCAATTGAACCAAATACACAAGGTACTAAACCAGTCTAGGGTTTTCCCTTTCTAAAGCTACCAAAGCCAATCGACGATCCTCACTCAACATCAACACTATCACATGCACACCAAAAAATTATCTCACACTCAAACATCTTGAATTCCTTGATATGGATTCCCCACCATTTCTCTATGTTCATGACGATGAAGCTTTGAAACACCTATTAGGTGCTTCAGATAAGACTTCTAGCTCTGAGAGATATGCCTCTTGCGCTATGATAATTTATGAGCTCAACATTAGTGACATTAATGAACCCTCCACAAGCATGGAACCATATGCTCTAGAAATTTATGTCCAATGCACCCCCTTTAGGGGATACCCTTAACATTCCAATGGACATAGATGATAAAGATAAAGTCATTAAAATTGGGAAGTTCCTTGATGATGAAAAACAAGAGGATCTTGCAACCTTGCTTCATAACTTTCTTGAACTATTTGTTTGGAAGTATTCTGATATGCCTGGAATAGATCTGAAAATACTCACCCACAACATTGTTCTTGCTGAAAATGCTAAGCCCATTCGCCAAAAGATACGCAAGATGAACCCAAAGATAGCCTTGCATGTTAAAGAAGAACTTGAAAACCACCTTGATGCAGGTTTCATTTGTCCTCTCAATTATTCTTCTTGCATCTTGAACATTGTCATAGTTGCTAAAACTGATAATCGTGTTAGGATATGCATGAATTTTTGAGACTTGAACAAAGCCTCTTTAAAATATGACTTTCTCTTCCTAACATTTACATGATCGTGGATTCAACTATTCGACATGCTTTGTTATCCTTTAAGGATGGATTTTATAGATATAATCAATTATTCATCAACCCACAATATCAAAACAATATGGTCTTTGCATCCACTTGGGGAAAATTTTGTTGGGTTATGATGCCTTGTGTCTTAAAGAACATAGGTGCTACTTATCAACAAGAAATGACATTAATCTTCCATGATTAAATGCATAAAATATTAGAATATTATGTTGATGAAATTCTAGCTAAATCCTTAACCTAACAAGATAATGTGAATGTTCTTTGACAAATCTTCAAGCACATGCACAAGTATAACATCTTCTTAATTGTAAAAAAATTCCTTCAAGTAGATAGTTGTAAAATTTTAGGGTTTGTCATATCTCACAGATGCATTGAGGTGGATACAAAAAATATTGATGCAATATTAACATGCCACCTCCTCACAACATCTCCCAATTACGTACATTACAAGGAAGGATTCAAGCCATCTATCATTTTTTTGCATCCCTAGGCAATCATACATTGCCTTTTACACACCTCCTCAAAAAGGACGTGTATGTGCAGGATCATCATGGAAAAAATAGGCCCTTAAGTGGCGATGAAAATTAAGAAAATCAGAGTTAGGAAAATTGATGTAAAAATTTGAATAAGTTATCTATATTATTTCACAAATATGTAAGAATAGAATCTGTAGAAAATTGAATGTAGTTTCTAAACTACTAGGTTTATTCTAGAAAAAATATCTATTAAATGGTGAAATTTTGAAATTTCAAAGCAGTAGTACTTAAATTTCAAGGAAAAAATAAGAAGTAGGTGTCTAGCTGACCACCCTAACAAAAATAAAATGATAATAATTTTTTATAATATTCTAGATATAAGTAGAGGACGCATGTCTTGATGCAATGCATATTTTATTGTAATTTTTTTCCAAGTAAATAATTAATTATGAATATTTTATTACAACTTTATAAAAACTCATATGTCTGACCACCTTAACTTCGTCAAAACTTCATGAAATTGAATATATATTTTTTTAATCCTATAGTATGTGAAGCATATAATGTGATGCATGTTTCAAATTCAAAAAATGTGATACCATTTGAAATCTATAGATGTTTTTCAATCAACCTATCAATCAAGACTTTAGTCGTAATTCCAATAGAAAATGAATAATAATAATTTATTAAATTCAAAGTAAAGCATAATTTATATTTGTGGAAATCTAAGAATATCCGTTAAAAACCCTTTTCATTTCATCAATTTTGGGTAAAAAAAAGTCATCAGCCACATGAGCCATCATATCACTTATATATTGCCACTTTTTGGCCCATCATGATCCTGCACATACCCAAATGTGAATTTTGATTGGAATAACAATTGTAAATAGGCCTTCGAGAGTTTGAAAGAATATCGTGTAACTCCACCTAATTTACAGCCTATTATACCAAACAAATCCTTCATCCTTCATATCACCTCTTCTGCCCATTCTCTTGTTGCATTGTTTACTCAATAAGACAACAATGGAAAATAGCATCATGTTTATTACATTAGTAGAACTCATAGATTATGAGACACATTAAACACCAAATGAAAAACCATATCTAGCTCTTTTATTCGCTACTATTAAGTTGTGACATTATTTAATAAATGTCAAAATATGAATGATGACAAATTGTCATCCTCTCAGATATCTCTTCAATAAAACCGACCTTTTTAGGATGTCTTGCTAAATGGTAATGTTGTTAACTAAATTTAACCTTAAGTTTGTGGGCCAAAAATAAATCAAAGGCCAGGCCTTAACCAACCATTTAGTTGATGCTCCTTCTCCTTTAGTGTTACCAACCAATGAATATTTTCCCAATGATAGTGTGTTTACCATAGAGCTTCCTAGATAGGAATTGTACTTTGATGGATCCAAGTGTTTAATAGGCTTTGGTGCTAGAGTTATCTTAATTCCACCCATAGGTAAGCCTATTCCCTTGTGCCTCTACCTCAATTTCCTATGTATGAATAACACAACTGAGTATGAAGCATTAAATATTGGATTGCATGCTACTTTAGTCATGGGGATTAAAGATATAAAGATTTATGGTGATTCACAATTTATAATCAAACAAATCAATGGTCTTTATCAAACTAAATATGATAAAATATTGCAATATAAGGATCTCATGTCAACTTTTCTAGAGTATTTTTCATCATTCACCACTAATAACATCCATCATAAGGATAATTGAGAAGTAGATGTAATGGCTAGTGTGGCTTCTCTTACCTCTCCTACAAATCCTACCGAAAAATTCAGGTTTACCATCCACCCCATCATGAAACTATCCATCAATGATAAATATAATGATGTCCTTCCCAGATTCCTAGATAATTCATGTAAATGGTATGGTGTCATCTATAACTATTTAAAGTATTGTACCATTCTCGAGCCTATGACCAGAAATACCTGAATTCACCTCAAATAGTTAGCCACTAAGTACATAATCCTTGTTGATACATTGTATCAAAGATCCTTTGATGGAATTCTCCTACGATGTCTCAAGAATTCTAAAACTCATATTTCCCTCAAACAAGCCCATTCGGGTACTTGTGTAGGTCATTTTGGAGGAAAAATATTAGTGCAAAAACTTCTTCGCATGGGTTATTACTGGAAAAACATGGAAAAATAGTGTTATGTGTATGTTAAGCAATGTCATAAATTCCAAGAACATAGAAATTTGATTCATGCTCCTACTTATGAGCTTTGTGCCTAGATCCCTATTTGGTCATTCTCTATGTGGGGCTTCGATCTAATTGGAAATATTTCACCACCTTCTTCCACTAGACATATGTTTATCATTACTGCCACTGACTATTTCACAAATGGGTAGAAGATATTCCTCTCAGGTATATAATTACTGATGTGATATGTTGTTTCTTATTGGAGCACATTATTGCTTGCTTTGGACTTCCTTCTGCATTAGTTTCAGACAATGGCACACCATTTAAAAATAATGATGTAAAGAAGTTCCTAGAGACCTTTCATATCCAACATCGCTTTTCTACACCTTACTAGCCACAATCTAATGGTCAAGCTGAAAGCACTAATAAAATCCTTGAACTAATCCTTAATAAGACTGTTAATCTCAACCAAAAATATTAGCATACACAATTGCGATATGCATTGTGGGCTTGTCACACAAGTGTTTTCTCTTCTATGGGAAGTACACCTTTCAACCTTGTTTATGGTACAGAGGCTATCCTACCTTTAGAGTTAGAAATCCCCACATTGCATATTTCTCTCCAAGCTCTTATCGATAATGACACCTATAAGAAACAACGACTGTAGTAGCTTGAAATGCTTGATGAACAACACATTAATGGTCTCGAGCATCTTCAAGCTTACACTAAACAATTACAACACAAACATGATTTTGGTGTCATTCCCCAGACATTTGACAAGGGGGATTTGGTTTTATATGAAAATCAGTAAAACACTAGTACTAATTATGCTGACAAAGGCAAGTTAATTCCTAATTGATTAGGCCCCTATGTGGCTGATATGAATTATGGATCTGCAACTTACACTTTAACTAAGCATGATGGTACTCCTCTTAAAGACCCTATTAATTCCACACATTTGTGTAGGTATTATGTCTAGTCCCCTTTTGAATGGTATGAATTATAAATCGGTATTGTTAGAGCTATTGGATTCTACCCTAGATACGCTTTACCATTTCTTCATTCTTAAAAAATCATTAGGTATGTGTCGAACACTAAAGTGATTATTTAATTTGTATAATTTATTTAAGTTTCATACTATTAGAATTTACCTCTTGTGTGTTATGTTGCGTTACAATCATAAGTGCATAAAATACATCATCTTTATGTTATATTTAATGAAATCTTTAACAAGTTTTTAATTAAATCACATAAAGTTTGTTAAATCATGTAGACATTAATTAAGTAATCCTTTTTAATTAATCACATTGTTATTTAACATTCACACATTGAAATAACAACATATAACATAAAAATACATGCATATATATATATATAGTTTTTTTTGCATTTCATCATAATCTATAGTGTCACTAAGCATTGTGATTACCAGATCCCTCAAGATGTGGTACTCATACTGCATCAATAGTAGGATGTCAGGAGAAGATCGTGCATTATTGTGATCATGATCCATTGAATTTAATAGCGAACTCCATCCATGCAAGTGCCACCCGATGTTCTCATGCTATCTGATCCCTCTCTTTCTATAATTGTGCTACCTCTCTCTCTCTAGTATCTCCACCTCTATCAAAGCCTGTGATGACTATGCATGTAGTGTGGCCCTAACTCAGAGGATCTATCTCCTAAAACCCTCGTATGCTACTCATAGTCTCGTGAAGGGTCTCCACTACTCTAGATCTCTCTCCACAATAGGTGGGGGAACATAGTTTGAGTCCATCTCCTCTTTTCTGAAAGATGTTGGAACTATCTCTACACCCACCTGATGGTAGAGATCCCACCAATCCTTTGTGGGCGCTATAAGATAGAAACAAAATATAATTAGTACACATCATGATATATATATATGAATCAAATCATACATCAAATCATAAAGTACATGTATCAAAATGAAATATCATCACCTATATCTTCCCTTGGATGAGAATATCAACCTCATCCTATGTAGGGGGCATGGATGTTGTGCTAGCCTCTCCTCGGTTGTGATTGTTGGTTCATGTTGTTGTTTTTGTTACCCGGGATCTATTCATATGAATGGGTTTGGTCTCTCCCCATTCATATCAGCCCTTAGCCACTACATCATCACTCTCACTCAAGGGTGGCTCATCATCCCCATCCTCCTCTTGATCCTCTTCCTCTCCCTCTTGTCCATCATAATCTAGGTTTGCATCCTCATCATACTCCTCATGAATAATGTCGCTAAATATGTCCACAACCCTATAGCGTGTATCCTCAACTCTATCCTCTCTCTCATTACCCTCATTTGGTACTATTCCTACATCCCCTATTGGCTCATCAATTAGAAACACCAGAGTTGGTCATCATGCTATCCACCACTCGTCATGATCCCATATGGAACCGACAATAGATCATGATCAGAATCATTTGAGTCACTATAGGAGACATCATCTAGCATGAACTATGATTAGTCACTAGGTCTCTAAGCACTCCACACTAACCTCCTAAAATATGATCATGCCTAAGGTGGTCTCTGAATCTGTCCAAATTGTCTCATCACTCGATCATAGTAGAAGGGCTACACTATGTGATCATGTTGGCCAACCAAAAATATATCTAACTGCAATCTCCTCATCTATCTCATTTAGTCTAGCCACTATAGTACAAGCTGGTAAGGTTTCCATAAGATCTCATCCTCCTCTAGTGGGTCAAACCAAACTCTCCAAAAGTGTAAATCCCCATACTACCATAATCATCGCAGAGGATAGCTAAACACTTGAGGATACCCCACTACCATCATACATGGAAAGCTAATAGACCTAGTGCACATGATATTATATAAGAACCACACCTGTAGAAGTGTAGAGTGCACCATGATGTCTAGATATTAGAAAACAAACCAACCCAAATCATAGTATAAGTGTGCAAGGGTGCATCATCCCTAGGAATACACTAACTTGTGCTCTACCATCCACCATATTAGGTGTACTATACGACCCTCTAGGTGTGCTTCTCATCCATCTGGGAGAAGTACTACTGTGAGGATGTGCATCATAATCCATCTTAGCACTAACACTCATGAATATAGTAGCAGTGCCAAGTCAATTCATGTCACAACTCTATCATCATGAACTGGTTCACCAAGGCAATATTGCATGTCTTCCCGCTACTCGTGAAAGGCCCAACCCCTCTGAAAGTGAACCTACTCCCCCTGACTCAGAGTATTCAATGTGCATCCTCTAGTGTGATGACCATCTCTCTCATGGTTAGGCAAAAGGTGCATGTATCTGTATCCCATCGCTCACATAATGCCATCAACATAGTATCGTGGTACCTCATGGGGGGCATACGCTACACCCAATAAATACCGACCTCCTATAGGTTCTCTATGTCAATTGTTGACAAAGCTAGGGCTAGGTCTCTCAGAAAGCTCAGCTATCTCCCACTAAGATGGTGATGAGATCATGTGGGTACCTATCAAAAACATCAGAATATGCTCTCTAAATAATCTAATATCTTCAATTTTACTTTAATTCATCATGAAAGTGTACTAATGTTGTTCTAGTGTTCTTTTTTTGAGGCCCTAGACACTTTAGAACCCTTTTGGGACACTTCATGAATAAATAGGACACTTTGTGAAAAACTGGGAGACTTTGTGAACAAAAGGGACACTTTACAAAAAAAAGGGACACTTTGCAAATAAAAGGGACACTTTACAAAAAAAAAGGGACACTTTGTGAACTTTTTTCCAGGATCCTAAATTAACCTAATTATACATAAAAATCATCCTATAATTGAAAAATCACAAAGCACAAGTACCATAATCAACTCACCTCATGATGTCACTCACCGTAGGCCACCTGGTCCCATATCACAGCTAATATCGTAGGTGTGAAATCACGTGTGCTCATCATCTTTCTCTATCTCATCATTTCTCTCACGCTACACAAAAGGTAAATGAACAGATAAGTGAAAAATTACTCCATTTTCCTTCCTTTTACTCTATCTCATTTTTCATGTAAGCAAATTTTCTCTTTTACCATCTTAGACATTTTAGTGTGCTTTTCATTCATATCAACATACCGGGTGCTAGTGAGCTCCATTTTCGATGTTGTTTGTTTCTTCAAAATCATGTTTCCATTCCTTACATAATCACTCACCTATCATTATGTGGCATGGTACTTGGAAATTCCCTTTGATATGTGTGTCTTCATTGGATGTGGCTAGATTGCTACCTTGATTCCACCTTCGTAAAGCAAGCAAAATCAAGGGGGGGCATACATATACCCTCCAATTTGAGCTCTAGGAATTAGGTAAGAGGATTTTGGAATTCTAATGAATTTGTGTTGAAGTATGTGGTTCCTAAAATTTTGGTTTTGTAGATAACTAGACTCGGGGCTTCATTCTCCCACTTTTAAATGAGTATCATTTTATGGATACAAAGTGCATCATCTTTTTAGAGTCCTTTAGCTTACATATGCACATAGAGTCATATAGGTGCTAAAGTGGGGGTTAAATGTGTCACCAAAAATTATATACCTTTGAAGAAAAGGACAATTTTGTGCCCATTTTGATCCTACTTTAGGTACCCTTGCATCAATCACCCTCCTAAAAAAACATTTATAGGCCCCTAAGACTCGTTATTTTTTACTTTGAGGCCTATTTTACCTAGGGAATTATACAAACCCCTAAAAAAACATCAAAATCATTCAGATATCACTAATCCCACCTCAAAAACCCCTGGTGGGACTACGTCACCCAAGTTGGCAACCTAGTCCTTTTTAGGGATTTTTCCATTTTTAAGCAGGAAAATGCTAAAAAATCTCGATGGGTGTTGGCCTCTTAGGTAAAAACTACCAACAATTAGGTATGGTTGCTTATAAATACTTATTCTTAGGTCATTTTTCTCTCTCTTGGTCATTTTTTCACAAGCAACTTCAAGAATCAAGTGCAAAAACATCTTCCACAAGAATATTCATCTCTCTTCTATAGGAAATTTGAAGCTTAGGGCAGGACACTAGGGCTTTTGTAGGTCTTCAAGCTCACTTCACACTCAAGATCACACATTTCCAATGGTTTATCATGGATACCTATGGAGAATCATGGAGAAATCTAGGTTTAGGAGGTGCAACTAGCCACCAAATCACACCTAAATATTGTTTCCAAAGTGATTCTATCTTCCATTTTCTCTCTATCTTCAAGTTTAAGGTTTGCATCCCATTTTCATTCCACTTTTACATTAATTTGTAATGTTGTAGGGTCTCTTGGATTGAAATCTTGCATCATTCAAATCTCTTCCATGCATCTTATTCTAGCACAATAGAATAGGGTTTTGTCTTATTTTAGGTTTTCTTAGTTCTAGACACACTTAGGGCTAGGGTTTATGCAGATTTTTTTATCTCTTTCAAAGTTTAAATACAAACTATGGGTTTGACCAAGGAAAACCCCACATTAGAAACCCAAATATACTCTATTTTTTAGGTGATTTGTAGTTTTGAGTCCGAATTTCAGTGAAGAAGCAAAGTGTAGACCATAGACCTCTGTATCCACTTTTAGTTTTCCAGAAAAGCTGAAAGAGACTAGGTCACCAATAGTGGTGACCTAGTCCCACTGGAGGTTCTAGTCAATGTTTTTGGCAGATTTGAGCACCCAGTTGGTTAGAACAGAGCCCTAAATAGTTTATAGGAAAATGGACAAGGTCGCCCAACTTGGCGTAAGTGTCCTAGTGGGCATAAAACTCAAATTTTATATATTTTTCAGAGGCTTTTGCAACTTCCCCTTCAGTCTTCAACAATTTCTAGGTGCACTTGTCTGATTTATTAGGTTATCTTTCTTTGTGAAGTCTCTAGTTTACCTTTGTTGCATATCATCATGTTTTTTCCATCAATATAGATTTCATTACATTGCATGTAATAGTTAGCTTCATTTACAAGATTACAACATTTAACATATTTCACAATAAACATTTCAATCACACTTCAATCCCTAGCATTGAATGAATCATAAGATTTATGTTTCCCACAAAGAGATATCCCCTTCCTTTTAGGTGAAAACCCTAGAAAGTTGTAGGGGACCCATTCTTTTATCATTCACAAACAAAACATAAATTTGTGGTTCACTTTGATTTCATATGATCCTATAAATTTTTAAGAGTCTATTAAAGAAGAAGTTTGGATAAAAGATATGGATGAAGAGATTGATGTTATAGAGAGAAATAACATTTGGGATCTTGTAGATTTTCCCGAACATAAAAATAGTATAGGTGTTAAATGGGTTTATAAGACCAAGTTAAATGCTGAAAGAAAAGTTGAAAAGAAAAAAGAAAGACTTGTAGCTCAGGGGTTCAATCAACATCTTGGGATTGATTATAATGGAAAATTTTGCACCTATAGCTAGACTTGATACATTGAGGATGGTGTTAGCTATTGTAGCATAAAATAAATCGAAAGTGTATTAGATGGATATTAAGTCTGAATTTCTAAATGGATTTATCAAAGAAGAGGTTGATGTGAAACAACCTCTAGGGTATGAAATTGATGGACAAGAATATAATGTCTACAAATTAAAGAAATAATTATATGGATTCAAATAGGAACCCATAGTTTAGTACAAGATGATTGATGAATACTTAATCAACAAATGATTCAATAGGAATCCAAGTGAGAAAACATTGTATACACAGGTAGATAAGGATGGTAAAATTTTGATAGTTTTCGTGTATGTTGATGATATGATTTTCACTAGAGATCTACCAATAGATAATTTTAAGATAGCCATGAAAACAGAGTTTGAGATGACTGATTTAGGGCTAATGAAATATTTATTGGCATTGAAATAACTCAATTTGAATATGGTATCTTTATTTATCGATCTAAGTATGAAAAAGATATATTAAGAAGGTTCAGGATGGTGAACTGTAAGCCAACTGTAGCACCAATTGTACTAGTACAAAAATTAGGAAGGAGGATCAAGGATCAAGTAATGATTTGACCTTGTATAAGAGACTAGTGGGGAGTCTCATGTATTTGACATCAACAAGGCAAAATATAATGTTTGTTGTAAGTTTAATTTCTAGATTAACAGAGTCTCGAAAGATCACCCATTGGAGAGTGGGAAAAAGGATTTTAAGATATATTGTTGGAACAACAAGTTATGGTATCCTATATATATCAGATTCATATTTTAAGCTGACTAGATATACTGATATTGATTTTACAAGAAGTGCTGATGACAAGAAGAGAACATAATGATATGCGTTTAGTTTTGGATCGGGTGTAGTAGCATGGGCATCAAAGAAGCAACCCATTGTGACTTTATCATCAGCTCAGGTAGAGTATGTTGCAATGATAGAAAAAACATGCCAAACTATGTGGATGAGAAGAACATTAACTAAGATGTTACATGAATAGGAAGAACCAACTAAGATTTTTTGTGATAACAAATCTTCCATTGCATTATCAAGGAATCATTTTTTCCATAAGAAGAGTAAGCATATTGATACAATGTATAATTTAATTTGAGAATTAGTAAATAATAATGACATTTATGTGGATTTTTGTAGATCAAAAGATCAATTTGTAGATATGCTCACAAAACCCTTGGGAAAGGAGTTGTTTAAAATTCATAGAGAAAATATAGGGGTTTTTACAATGTAATAGCAATTTTTCTACTATGCATTGTTTTTTACAGAGAGGATAAATTATCTATGTATTGTTTTTCGACTATGCAAACTGAATTGGTGCACTTCCATCAACAATTGATCCTTCCACCACTTCTTCTCACCGTATCTATAGAAACTATTTGATGTTTATATTGATTTTGACTTGGTGTAGATTACAAGTTTGTAAACTGCCTACAATCCAATTTTTTCTTTATTCACCATTAAGCACCACCTTTATGTTGATAAATATCTAGCACAAATTTTATTTGGTTGCTATCTACTTTGTCTTCATAACAAACCCCATGAAATCTGATCTATCTCCATAATCCTTATCACTTTGTTTATTGTCATGTGGTGCAAGTTTGTGTAGCCTTCCACAACTATAAATAAATTTATTGGAAGCTTTGTGATGTATGTCATATTGTAATTCAACTCTATATTTTTTGAGTTATCAATAAAATCAACATTTCATGGTGTAGCATATGATTGGTCTCTTCTATAAATGCAGGTTGTTGTTGTGCTCTATTTTGATAATGTTTTTTTTCTAAAGAATTTTTATTCTTTTGTGTGTTGATCAATATTCAACTATACTATAGGCCTTGTGTATTTTTTTTCTTGTTTCTTTATGTACTCTCGGCCCCTTTAGTTTTACTCTAGTATTTAATTGGAATTCATATTTTTTTTGTGGGCTTTAGGATCACTCCTCGAGGAACCTTTTGACCTAATGTTTTTCTTAATATGATTTAATTTTAGGTCCCATCCCCTGATACCTAACCAACTTGGCCTCTCCCAGGCTTCTCATCTCATCGAAGAAGTTAATACCTTATCATAATAGGGGGATGCAATTAATGTGGATGAAGTGCCCTCGACAATTATGAATAATGAAATTAAGAAAAGGGATCATTCTTACTGTTAGAATTAGTAATCTTTCCTTGGTTGTTTTATTTAATTTGAGGATAAACCAAGGTATCCTCTTTTATTTATTTTAGGATATTCCTAAAGGAATCTATACATGTATTTTTGTCCTCTAGTCCAAGTGGGAGGATAACTCATATTTTTTTAATTCCTTTAATAAGGAAAATAGGTTATTCCTCCTTATGAGGATGCTCACACTTGGCACACACTAATTATGAATGTGGCACTCTTACACATAGGGAGTTACATGCAAACTCCTTCACTCATCTCTACTTAAAGAGATATTTCTCCACACACTACACACTAATTCTCAAACACAATTCTCTCCTCTTGCATAGTAGTTCTATCATATTGTATTGAGCTTCTTGCTCATATTGTTCTCTCTCTCTTTAGGCTTTTCATGCCTCATTCATAATTCACAAAGGGGTTTTTCTTTTCTTTTCCCCTTACAAAAACCTCTTGGCTCTTGTTGGATTCTTGGAGTCTTATCTTGGTATTGGTGGTTGATCTTTTACCTATCTCTCATTTGTTTTATGGTAAATCTCTTCTTGCACTTCACTTCTTGAATTGTTATTTTGATCTTGCTTTCATTCCTTTATTTCTTCTAACATGGTATCAGAGCTAGCTACTAATCCTTGTTTAAGTGTTTTGTAGGAAGGCGACATTCAAAGGAGCAAGATTTTTCAAGTTTTATCTTATAGAACTAACATTTTTTGCAGCTCTAACCTTTTTTTCCATACTCTTCTTCATAATTTTTTTCTCTAACCCTCTTTGGAAGGCTTGCCGCCAAAGAGTATATTTTTTGAATTTTTGTTGGGTTTGGATGGTTCTCTGCCAAACCCAATTTATTTCTTCATTTCAAGTTTTGTTTATCTAGATCTAACAGTACCCTCTGTCGGGAGACCGCAAGGGTTTGCATTTAGTTCATTTGTTCTATTCTAAATCTCTTCAGGTTATTCTCATTTATCTCTGCAGGTTTTCATTTGCATTTTTTATCATTCTTGCATATTCTTACATTCTTGCAGGTTCTATTTAAACAATAAACCAGAAAGCGTAGTAGTTTCAGCTTCCTCTTGCATGCATCTCTGATTTTATTATCATTTATAAGTTGATTACCTTCATTAAAAGATTGAATCTTCACTATTTTTCTAATCTCTATTGATATCTCTGTATTAATCTCTGTATTGATAGTACCTCACTTTGTCGCCCATATCTTTTGAACCCATTCATATTAGAAAGATCTCTTTAATCAAATTCTAGATAATTAGGTTATATCAAACATATCCTAAACTTAGCTCGATCCAATAGTTCATTTGAAAGATATGCCCCCCGCATCGAGACTGTATTTTCCATGACAGTTTATTCTGACCTGCATGTTCCTTTTTCTTTCTAACAAAATTGTTGTTGTAGATTTTTCATTATAAATTTATTTGATCATTGCAACTCTAATATTAGTTAGATTCTTGATTTTTTAGTCATTATTCATTATATAACATTTTTTGTAGGGAATCCTTTCTCTTCCTTTGCTATTTTCAGTTTATTTGTGTATTTTTAAATTAATTTGTTCAAATCTGAATATTATTTAGTCATGTCTACTCTAATTCCAGAAATCAAGTTAAATAGCTCTAACTATCATCAATGGAAAACACACATCTCTTTCATTTTTTCTTTTAAACATTTACTCCAAGTTGCTACAGATGCCACTATTGAACTAGTTGCCTCTACTTCTCAAACTGACAAAGATGCATGGCAAGTTAAAAATGAAGAAGATCTTGGATTAATTGGTCTTTCAGTTATTCCTGATTTGTATTTCTAGATTGGACATTGCACCAACGCTCATCAAGCGTGGACCATTTTGCAACAAACCTATGATAGCTCCATTGAATCATGTAAGATTTAGCTCCAAGACAACTTGGAAGACCTCAGGTATATTGACATTAAAAGTATGGATGAATTTTTGCTTAAATTTGATGCTATTAAGACTCAATTAAATGGTGTGAATGTTACTTTAAGTGATACTAGATTAATTACTATTATTCTAAAGAAGCGTATTCCTAAAGAATTTCAACAATTTATTACTAAAATTCATTCGCAACTTGATATTCCTACTTTAGCTCCTCAATTAACTTATGGCATATTTCAAAATCTTTTACATCAAGAGGAAGCTAAGTTGTTGCAATTTGGTACTCTTAGATCTTCTGAACATGGTTTTGTGTCTAAACATCAAAATCAAAATAATAGATCTCATAATCATAATTCTTCTCATAATAATCATAATTCTCGTAATAATAATTATAATCATCATAACAATAATAATAATCATAATAACAATAGATTTAATTCTAGGCCCTCGTATAACAATAATGCTCATTACAATAATAATTATTATAATAATCAACAAAATAAGAAACCTCATTGTACTTATTGTGGCAAAGATGGTCACCTAACTAATGTTTGTTTTAAAAAGCAAAATGATAAGAAGCCTATGAATAACAATAATCAAAATAACTTCAAATCTCAAGATAATCAATCTCGTAGTGCTTTTACTACTTATTTTAAAGCTTCTCATGCATTAGAATGAATTATTGATAGTGGGGCTTCTCACCATGTTACATCTCATGGAGAAGTGTTTGATTCTTTGCAACCTAATAAAACTAACATTCATATTCAATTAGCTAATAATCATAGTTGCAAAGTTGATGGATTTGGTGATGTTAATGTTCCAAATGGAAAATTACACAATGTTCTTTATGTTCCTGAGTTTAAATCTAATCTTCTTTTAGTTGATCAATCATGTCAAGATTACAAAGTTTAATTTCATAGGGACATGTGTTACATTATTGATCCTAAGAATGATCATGTTGTTGCTAATGCTAAGTTGGATCATGATAATTTGTTTAAGTTTTATGAGTTTGCCTCATCAAGGTACTCTTTGAAAGTTAATATTGATTTCAATGTATGGCATGAAAGGCTTGGCCATTTTAATTCTGATTATATTTCTAGATTGCTCAAATCTAACATGGTTGAAGGATTACCACATATTGTTCCATCTAAAATTACATGCATAGGGTGCATGAGTGGCAAAATGAAAATGGATACCTTTCCTCATGGTACTTCATGGAGGGCATCTCATAAGTTGCATTTGATTCATAGTGACCTTTTGGGACCAATGGAGAACATCTCCATTCAAGGTTCAAAGTATGCTCTTACCTTTGTTGATGACTTTACTAGAAGAATTTGGATCTATTTCTTGCATAGTAAAGATCAAGTTCTTGATATGTTTTCTGAATTTCATATGTTTGTGGAAAGGAAATCAGGTTCTAAGCTTCAAATTCTTAGAACAGATAATGGTACTGAATATGTTAACAATGCATTTCGTTCTTATTTGAGATCTTCTGGTATAAAACATGAGCTTACTATTCCTTATACACCACAACAAAATGGTGTGGTAGAAAGGAAGCATAGAACTATTGTGGAAATGGCTAGATGTATGTTGCATGCAAAAAATATTCCTTACAAGTTATGGGCTGAAGCAATGGCTTGTGCCACTTATATTATTAATCGAACTCCTACTAAAGCTTTGCAAGATATAACTCCCGAGGAAGCATGGTCCGGTAGAAAACCAAATTTACAACATTTGAGAATCTTTGGATCTATTGCTTATGTTCACACACCCAAACAAAAAAGGCAAAAACTTGATTCTAAATCTTCTACATTTATTTTGTTGGGTATGATGAATTTACTAAAGGGTATAGAGTTTATGATCCTACTACTAACAAGGTGCATATTGCAAGAGAGGTTTGCATTGTAGAAAATGAAGTCCATGATTGCTCCAAGGTCAATGACGATGAATTTAAAGGAGGAACTATTGAGATTGTGGAGGACCAACCTCCTATTCTAAACCCTACTCCTAATGCATCAATTTCTATTCCTACTAGTAATACTAATAAAGATGATGATGATGATGGTAATAATATATCTACTCCTCATAGTAATAATGTTGATCATGATTATAATGATACTCCTCATAGTGATATTTCTGTTAATTCTAAGAGAAATCCTAAATGGCTTAAATATTTACTTATTGAAGGTGATGATTATATTTCTAGAATGGGTGGTCTTAGACCTAGGAGAGTTAATTATTGTAATTATGCTTTAATGTCTTCTCTTATGAACTCTAATGATCCTCAAACCTTTCCTAAAGCTAAAAATCAACCTCATTGGCGAAATGCTATGAAAGAAGAATATGACACTTGAATTTCTAATAATACTTGGGATTTAGTTTCATGCAAATGGTTATATAAAACTAAGTTGAATGCAAATAATGAAATTAGTAAGTTTAAAGCTAGGTTAGTAGCAAGAGGTTTCTCTCAAATTGAAGGTTTAGACTATAATGAGACATTTTCCCCTGTTGCAAAAATGCCTACCATAAAATTACCTCTTGTTTTGGCTTCAAAAATGAATTGGCCTATTCACCAAATGGATGTTAAAAGTGCCTTTTTAAATGGTGATTTGCATGAAGAAATTTATATGTCCCAACCTCCCGGTTTTATTAAAGAAGGTCATGAACATCTAGTATGCAAACTAAATAAATCTATTTATGGTTTAAAGCAATCTCCTAGAGAGTGGTGTTAAAAAATTAATGCTTTCTTTATTTCTCGAGGTCTTGAAAGAAGTAAAAATGATCCTAACTTGTATATCAAGCATAGTAAAGATGACATTATTATTATCATTCTTTATGTTGATGATTTGATTCTTACTTCTAGTTCTAACCATTTAATTTTTGATATTAAGTTCCAACTTAACAAAAAATTTCAAATGACTGATTTAGGACTTTTACATTATTTTCTAGGAATGCAAATTTGAAAACCCCTAAGGGTATTTTTATTTCTCAAAGTAAATATGCTAAAGATCTTCTAGATAGATTTCATATGAATGATGCTAATCATGTTTCAATTCCATGTGAATTAGGAACTAAGTTAATGATAGATATGGAATCTCCATTCATAAATGCTACTCCTTATAGAGAACTTGTAGGTAGTTTAAATTATCTAACTCTCACTATACCTGATATATCTTTTAGTGTTGGTTTGGTTTCAAGATTCATGTCCAAACTTCAACACACACACTTCAAAATTGCTAAAAGAATATTACAATACATTAAAGGTACTACTAACTTAGGATTATTTTATCATGCAAATTCTGATTTTTCTTTAAAAGGTTATACTGATTCAGATTTAGGTGGAGACCCCAATGATGGGAAATCTACTTTTGGGTATTGTTTTTCTCTTGGTTCAGGTGCTATATCTTGGAAAAGTAAAAAAGATCAATCTGTTTCTCTATGTTCTACCGAAGCTGAATACAAAATTTGTACTCATGCCTTTAAAGAAGCTCTATGGCTTAGAAGAATACTTGAAGATTTGGGTCTACCTCAACAAGAACCTACACCTTTATTTTGTGACAATCCAATTGCAATAGCCTTGGCAAAGAATCCTATTTACCATGCAAAGTCAAAGCACATTTCTCTCCACCACCACTTCATTAGAGAACAAATTGAAGAAAAGAAAGTTTTCCTCATCTATTTCAAGGGTGAAGATCAAGTTGTAGATATTTTCACAAAGCCTCTTTCTAGAGAAAAAATTGAATTTCATTGCAAAAATTTGGGTTTGATACCCATTGATGTAATAACCCCAAGTAAAGATTAAAGAGGGGTGTTAGAATTAGTAATATTTCCTTGGTTTTTTTATTTAATTTGAGGATATACCAAGGTATCCTCTTTTATTTATTTTAGGATATTCCTAAAGGAATCTCTACATGTATTTTTGTCCTCTAGTCCAAGTGGGAGGACAACTCATATTTTTGTAATTCCTTTAATAAGGAAAATAGGTTATTCCTCCTTATGAGGATGCTCACACTTGGCACACACTAATTATGAATGTGGCACTCTTACACATAGGGAGTTACATGCAAAATCCTTCACTCATCTCTACTTAAAGAGATATTTCTCCACACACTACACACTAATTTTTACAATTCTCTCACACAATTCTCTCCTCTTGCATAGTAGTTCTATCATATTGTATTAACCTTCGTGCTCACATTCTTCTCTTTCTCTTTAGGCTTTTCATGCCTCATTCATAATTCACAAAGGGGTTTTTCTTTGCTTTTCCCCTTACAAAAATCTCTTGGCTCTTGTTGGATTCTTGGAGTGTTAACTTGGTATTGGTGGTTGATCTTGCACCTATCTCTCATTTGTTTTATGGTAAAGCTCTTCTTGCACTTCACTTCTTGCATTGTTATTTTGATCTTGCTTTCATTCCTTTATTTCTTCTAACACTTACAAGGTTTCATACAAAGACACTATAAATTCAAGTTCCTTGATGATTGAGTTTCCTCCTTCACCATCCTTCATGGTCGACTATGGAGGGTGCTACACCAATGAGACAAATGCAGTGGAAAGTGGAGTACTATTGGGACCCCCAGCCAATGGATTTGGAGATGGAGGCATATTCAAAGGAAAATATATTTGACAAGGAGAAGAGGGTAAGAATTATCATGTGCAAAAATATTGGAATTAATGCTCCAACATAAATCAATAATGAACCACACGTATGTGGTGCATGTGCCATCAAGTAATGTTTAGGTATCCATTCTATTTAGTTAAGTCTAGTTTTCTATCATATTTTTTTGTCAATGTAATTAGCATAATTATAGGTTGTTGTTAGATGTTCTACACCTTTAAATATGTAATCTATTTATGAATAAAACATGAATTTTTTTTAATTTATTTTATTCATTATGTATCTATTTCTTCATTTTTAATTTGGTGCACTTTTTGTAGTCAAAGAACATCTCTTTTTTGTTAAATATCTATGAGGGTGTTGAGGTAAATTCTATGCAGTGTATTTATCTTTCTCAAAATAGTTGTGTAGCCTCTTGAGTTATATTTGTCAAGGATAAGGGATTGATCTCCATGTGCTGCAATTCTAGAGGCATCTAGAACTAGAAGTTGTATCCCGTTGAAAGGAATTTTGTATATAATATTTGATTTGTCTGGTGTGACAAAGGATTTGATGCCAAAGATGAAGAAATTTGTTCTATCAAGCACAATAAAGTGAGTTGTGTTTATTGTAGCTTGTATCAACAATAAAATGGCATGTTCATTTCCAAGAGGAAGACTTGCCTAAGTCTATTTTGAAATCCATTGTTGTCAAGTGAAAGTTTGTTCAAAAGAAACTTGATGCTTTGTAGTTTACTGAAATTGTTAAAACAAAAACAATGTTTGTCATTGAAGAATCACCAGAACATGATGATGATGATTTCATCAAAGAGAAGGTAGTTGTTTTATTTTGAAGTGGCCAAAATTTTGAAGACAGGGAAGAATGTAGTAGAGGATAGATAGATTTTCAATAGTATGAAGTGTTTGTGGATTAGAGAACTATACCTTACTTGGATTATGAGACATGCATGTGAGGATTGGTGTCCAATAGTTCAGAGAGGGATTCAAAAATATGTAAGTTCAATATCATACCTTTACAATGGTGATGAGACACTTTATGTTCAAATGGTATCCAATGATGTTGGGAACTTGGATGATAGCTAGAAGACTATACCTGTAGTTGGAGAGAAACTTGAAGAATTCTTACTGGTTCAAGAATTGTTTCTCAAAATGTATTTCTTATTATTTTTTATTCAATCAGTTTAATTTTGTAGGATTAAGAGGGGTGTTGGAATTAATTCTCCAACATAAATCAATAATGAAATGCACATATGTGGTGCATGTGTCATTAAGTAATGTTTAGGTGTCCATTCTATTTAGTTAAGTCTAGTTTTTTGTCAATGTAATTATCATATTTATAGGTTGTTGTTAGATTTCCTACACCTCTAAATATATAATTTGTTTATGAATAAAACATCACAATTGTTTAATTGTCGTTATTCATTATGTCTCTATTTTTGTATTTTTAATATTTTTAATTCTAAAATCCTTTCCATTTCTATGAATGACGATATGATAAAATCCTAGAAATCTAAAATAACTAAATTGATAAATATTGCAAAAAAAAATTCAGTTTAGATGTGAACTCTCTACCTTCTCAGACATTTTTGATGATTGGATTGCTTGTGTAATTGGAAAAAACATGGGTATTCATGTCTTATTTTGTAGAATTATTTAGAAATGATTCTTTGTTGTGTTCTTTTGAAATTATGGTATGCAAAACATGGTGGTTAAAAATTAATTTTGGAATATGGGGCAAGCTATGTTTTGGGATCTCCCATGGTCTCAAAATAAAAATTTTGAAGAATTTTTGGCTAGGTCAGCCCCAAATTCGATTGAAATTAATAGAGTCCCGCCCCCCCCACCCCCCTGATCTGGAAATTTCTTCCTAATATTTAAAATCCCATTGGAAACATGATGCAGATTGGATATTTCCATGTTACTTTACCACACTTGAATGATAGGGTATTAATATCATTAAATACAAAGGTTTATATTCCAAACATTCTCTCTATGAAATTTGAAAATAGAACTTTCACTTGTGAAATTGAGTTTCTTGGGTCTTTGAAGTCATGATTATTTTGTAAAAGAATTGTGCATATTACAAAGATTTACCTTTATTTAGGGCCAAGACAATAGGATAATTCAATCCCATAAATGATAAAATAGACCTTGAGAATCCTCCTGCGAGTAAGGAGTCTGCTTAGAATTCAAACGCTAACTAGGAAGTTGCTATGGATTTTGATAACTCAGGTAAGGACCTTATAAAAGAGAATTAATTGGACAGTGATGTGATTGATGGAGCCAGTATATCATTGGCTAACCCACTACTTGATAGGGAATTAGTAATAATTAAAGCTTAAGTCTCTTTTTTTCCCAAGATTAATTCAATTGAAGGACCAAGGCCAAAGGAGTCATTCCTATCGAGACCAAAAGATTCCCAATGGATTGCTCTTGAATTAATGAATAAAAAGGAAGAAAAAATTAGAAAAGCTAATGCCTCAACCATATATTATGTGGAAAATGATTTGGGTCCAAATTCTCTAACCTCAAAGAGTGTGATGAGGATTTTGGCAAGCAATTGGTGGTCTCCCAATTCAACCCCCTATTATCGGGGTCATTTGATGAAGTCTCTTGTCCCTTATTGAATGCTTACTCTCTAAAAGAAGACTCAAAGAAGAGGAAGTTAAATTAAAGACCTAAATCTTCTAGCTCGAACTCAAAAAAAAAAGCTACAAAGAAAAGTAAGGAGGATAAATTCCCAAAGTGCTTTGATAGATTATATAAGAATCACAAAATCCCAACCACTATGAATTCTTGATGATATTAAACATATTTAGTTGGAATCTAAGAGGTTTGGAGTATCAAGATAGAAAATATGTTGTAAGATATGTTTTTAGAAACAAAGAAAACATGGAAATCCTATTCCTCCAAGAGGTAAAAGTTATAGGTTTGCAAACTAAAAATAATTTTAGTTTCATATGGAATAATGTTAAATCTCTTATGACTGATCATGAGAAAGGTAAAGGGGGATAAATTATCCTTATCCACCCTAAATGGGCTAGTAGTATATCTTACTAGGGAGCTTGTCCCTGTAATAGATTGGTCTGGGTGATTATATACCAAGGTAGCACTCATGGGGTAGACACACTCTTTATGCTTTAAATGATTACATAGAAAAAATCTAACCTTTGGAATTGGATGTCAATTAATATACCTAGGGTTCTATGGGTTTGTATTGATGACTTTAACGTGATAGATAATGGACATGATAAAAAAGGAAGGAAAGAAGACTTATGGAAAGGAAATGAGATTTTTTTCTAGGCCAAGATGAAAAGAGTTTCAATTTAGTTGATCCTCTAGAAAAAGGTAGAATGAATTACTATAGGCTTGATAGGTTTAGCGACAATATAGAATTTATCTTCTTCCTAGGTAACTCAAATGGGGCTTCAATATTTTTGTTTCTAGCCTCCATGTCTGATCACTCTCCAATTGAGGCTAAACTTTTCTTTGGTTCTCTCCCCTTGACACAACCTTCTCATAGACACTCTCTTCTTCATGATGAATACTTTCTTAATGAAATTATGTATGTCACTTTTCTTTCTAAAGCCCTCAATAAATTCATTGACCCTATTCAGAGATTGAACTACCCTGTATCTATTTGGACAAATATTTTTGGTATTGTGGGAAAGAA
Organism: Sequoiadendron giganteum; assembly: GCA_007115665.2. Lineage (NCBI taxonomy): Eukaryota > Viridiplantae > Streptophyta > Pinopsida > Cupressales > Cupressaceae > Sequoiadendron > Sequoiadendron giganteum. The sequence goes on along the minus strand of CM021106.1, from coordinate 116,956,824 downwards.
GAAGGAATTGGATAGGAATAAGCTAGATAATCTAATCCACTAGAAACTTCTTCTTCTAGACTTCCAAATGCAAGACTCCTCTCCTCCTAGAGTGCCAGTTCCAAGGGTAAAAAATAAGAGCCAGAATGAATTGGCTGAAATAAGGGGATAGAGGTACCAATTACTTCTTTAGCATGATTAAGTACAAGAATTCTAAATATGTAACTGGGCCACCTGAAAATAATAGGCATGCATCAGAGGAATTAGAATTTATAAAGCATTCCTTCTCCTTTTTTCAAAATATTTTTTCTTCAGAAGATGATGATAAAGCACGAGAAGCTAGGGAATTTTTCTCTAGGCTCACTCCTGAAAGGGTGTGTATTGTGGATGCTAAAGCCCTTAGTATATATATCTCAATGGAATATATTGAGAATACTATCAATACATTGTAAAATGGTAAATCACTTGGGATTGATGGGCCAACTACAAAATTCTACAAGGCCAATATTGAGTGGGTAGGATTTGACCTACCGGAAGTGTAAAATTGTGGTTTTTAAAAAAAATGCATGGGAAAAAATATTAATAGGGGCATCATCAAGTTGATACCCAAGGACTCGAGTGATAAAACACCTGTTAAAAATTGGAGACCAGAAAATCTTTTAAATGTGTCATACAAGATTCTACCTAGAACCCTCGCTAGAAGATTTCCTAGGGTACTTGGGAAAATTGTGAGTGTAACCCAAACTGGCTTCATTCTAGGGGGATATATCTTAGAAATTTTGATTACAAGCTAGGAAGGGATGAAGTGTGCTAAATTTGATAACCAAAATGTATTGATGATACTTGTAGATCTTCAGAAGGCTTATGATAGAATTGAGTGGCCTTTTGTCTTGGAGATGTTGAAGGCCTTTGGTTTCCCATAAATTTTTGTAAATGGATTGAAATCTTATTCAATTTAGTTCCTCAAGTGGATGTCAATGGAGAGTGCACTAAACCTATTATGCTTCAAAGGTCCATCAAGTGGGTGGATGTCAATGGAGAGTGCACTAAACCTATTATGCTTCAAAGGTCCATCAATTAGGTTTGTCCCATCACACTAGACTTATTCATTACTTTTAATTATTCTATGCATTATTTATTGAAAACCAACTTGATTTACCCACATGTACATGGTATAGGGCTTCCTAATAATGACCAACTTCTTAATGCCCAATTTGCTAATAACATTCAATTTTTCATTGATTTATCTAAGGCCAACGTTGCTAAAAAAATTAAAATTCTTGATATTTTTTTGTGCTAGATCTAGCTCTAAGCTATACCCTCACAAATCCATTGTGACTAGGTGGAATAAAGACCATCCAAGTTGGCTACTAGCCAAGGGTTAGCAATGGGTTGATTCCCATATGGTAATTAAATACTTGGGTATTATGTTTTCAATATCTTCATATTTGAAGAGTATGTGGGAGTGGCTCTTTCAAAAGATTGACAAAAAAAATACTAAATGAAAAGTCATTTTACATCTCTTGCTGGAATACTTTAGATTGTTCAAAAATTTATTGCTTCCCATTTTTTCTATCATTCAGCCTAAATTTTTGCTAATGTGTAGTTTAACAAACTGAAAAAAAATGTGAGATATTTCCTATGGGTTTATGACAAATGAAATAAAAAGAGGCATAATTTTAAAAGGTCTTGGTGTTTCTTGACAAAAAATATGGGAGGCTTGGGCTTAAAATATTTGAGAACTCAAGTCTTTTCTCTAGCTACTAAATGGATCCTTAATGCTATTGAAGGTGAAGAAACATGGAAATTTTGATTGAAAAACAATCTTCTACTCTCTAAAACCAAAAGAGGTAAATAGTAGGCTTCATTTCATATTCGAGATACCCTCTTCACATAGTTTTAGGTTAAATTCTTTGGCTCTCCTATTTTTTGCACCTTGTGGAAGGCTTGGAGTTTGGTGAGAAGTCTAATATTGAATAGGGAGGAAATAAGGGTCCTTCCTCCACACTATATTTCCAATAGGTTAGCATGGTGGAATATTGCACATAATGGGAAGCCCCTTGTACTTACATGGGGATATTCTGCAAAGGTTTGGCACTCGTTAGGTGTTGTTAACTTACATGATCTATTGGTTGATTGTAAACTAGAATCTTGGGAATAGTTTAGTCTTGAATTTCTTTTCCTTATCTCTCACAAGAAAACTTATTCCATGATTTTCAATGGTCTTGGGGAAGGATTCCTAGGTAAATATTGAATGACATAGAGGTGATTAGGGTATGTGCAGGATCATGATGGGTCAAAAAGTGGTGATATCTAAGTGATATGATGGCCCATGTGGCTGACGACTTTTCTTTTACCCAAAATTCATGAAATGAAAAGGGTTTCTAAAGGAGATTCTTAGCTTTCCATCAATATAAAATATTCTTTTATTTGAATTTAATAAATAATTATTATTCATTTTCTATTTGAATTATGACTAAAGTCCTGATTGATATGCTGATTGAAAAAAATCTATAGCTTTCAAATGGTATCACATTTTTTGAATACAAAAATGTGTCACATTCCATGCTTCACACAATGTAGGATTAAAAAAAAGAATTAAATTTCATGAATTTTTGACCAAGTTTTCTTAGTAATGATGAAGAGGAGTAAATAATGAATTCTTCCCAAACAAGGTATAAATATTATAAAAAGGACAATATTCTTACTATCATAAAGTGATAAGATCAATATATTCTATAAAACATGAAGTTGTATATGACAGAAGGAAAGGAAATTTATTCACAAGTGAATTAATCAAGTGTGAAGACGTGGGTAAAAGTACTTATAATATTTCCAAATTTAATGGGATAGTAGTAAAAGTGAATCTCAAATTTATGTTGCTTAGACACAAAAGGAGAACAATACCTCATCTAAGTTCTTAAATAAAATAAATCATGTAAGCATATTGATGATGAAGAGGATATGTTTGGAGCTAGAGAGCAGGGAGGATGAGCCTATGTAGTGAATTATCTTATTCAATACTATTTTCAAGGTAAAATCTGTCCTATAAGGTCATTATTGATATCATGATTATATATAATTTAGTTTCATTTGAGGTTAAATAAAAGTGAGGGTTGAGAAGAATATCTCATTCTAATTTTTATAGTGTGTGTTTTCTATAATGAGGAAATCAAGTATTTGTTAACAAAAAATTCATAATGAGATTTCAAATTCATAGTTATGAAGAAAAGGTACGACATAATATTATGATAGTGGATATGTGTCACATATGTTTGGCGAGTTTCCATCAATCTAATTTGAGATCAATCAATAATGGTATGGGACATCTTTAGACTTTGGTGAAGAATGGTAGAAGTCACAACCTTACATTATTGACAATTATTGAAGAGAAGTTGAAAAATATCCCATAAATATTATTTTTATAGATAACAAGTACTTGACAAAAACAAAAAAAGAATCCACACATGTTAAATAGAATATCTCTCTAGATTTGTAAGTATAAATAGAAAAAGTGTCCATATGTGAAGCTATAATTGATGAATTCGTAGTTTTTGATGCAATATTGGCAAGGGTGTTAAAATTATATTTCTTCTTTATCCATAGAAAATATTTAAATCAATAACCAAATTGCTTTAGATTAATGTTCTTTAGAAGTATAATTATTTTTTGAACCTTTCAAACTTTAGGAAAAAATGATCATAGTCCAAATATTCTTAGAATGTGTAATGGTGTGAATTTTCACCCTAGGAAAATTCCACATTTCATCACCCCTACCTTAGAAAATATAAATTCAATAGTAAAAATCCTTTATTTCCACCTTGCTCCATCCACCTGACGACATATTTTTACATCAATGGGGGGATTTCTATCAAGGAAACATGCATTTCATGCAAACATATACACACCATGATACCATATTCGTAGGATTATTGCCCATAAAATTAGCATAAATGTTAGATTTCCTATTGGGTGTGAAGTGTAATGTTCCCTACCTCCTTGACCGAAAAAATTCAAGTCTTTTACCACATTTTTCTAATTCAAGTCTAATTATTTCTCATTCATTCACTCTCTATTAGAATCTATTCACTTGCTTCACTCTCTCTTATATTCTAGCTCATTCTACCCTACTTCTCTTGCCTCTACACCATCTCTTTTTGGCTCCAATACCACATTCTTGTTGTAACACCATTGCTATTGGAGGGTCATTAAGCTTCTTCCTTCTACTATTGGCCTTGAGTGCTCATAGTTGAGAAAGTGATTATTCATTTTTTTCCATTTAATTCATCTTCTTTATTGAGTAACATTCTAGTTGTTTGTTCTCTCTACTTAGCAATACTATTTCCTTTTTACTTTTTCAATCCCTTTAATTGCATTGTGGCTATCTAGTTGTTTGTGGAGGTGGAAACACCAAAATGAGGTCTGACTAAGGAATACCTCAAACACAACCCAACATTTTTTTGGAAACATAGTTGTCGTTGCACCAAAAGATCGACCTATTAATGCTCGATGCAACTGCCAGAGTTAACGGATCCACGGGAGGTGGTTATTCCATGTCATGAATCCCAAGAGGAGTGTTTCCCATCTTCCAAAAAACTCCCCCTCAACATTACTTGAGGGGATTTGAAACCATAACCTTTGGCTCTGATACAAATTGTTGGAAACACAGTTTTCGTTGCACCAAAAGATCAACCTGTTAATGCCCGATACAACTGCTAGAGTTAATGGATCCATAGGAGGCGGTTAGTCCATGTTAAAAATCCCAAGGGGAGCACTGACCATCTGCCAACACATTTTTCTCATTTTTGTGTGTGTATGTTCTCTCAAGTGGATCTACTTGAAGAATCAACTCATGGGTAAAAAGTTATATTTTACCACTCTCATTGTCATTTCTAGAATAGCTTATTTATAGTATTCCTTTTGTTTTATTTGCAATTTCTCTAATTTTTCTGCATGCTATTAAAACATAAAATTTAAATAGTTGTACAGTTAGGTATACTTCTTATATTTTTTTCTATTCTTTGGACCTCTATCCATATAGGATGCCACCACATCCTTTAGAAGTCTTCTAGTGCACCACACTAGAGTCTAAGATCTACATTGTAATCCTTGAATAGTGAGTTGTCACGGTAGTATACTAGACCTTTGAAGTCATCTCTACTAGCCCTATGAACATTTGGTTTTAGCAGAAGGAAAGTGGCAAGATATTTTCCTTTCCTTTTTAGCCTTATTACCATGTCCTTTTACATCTATCTAGCAAACCCAAGGTAGTTTAGGGAAACCCATTCCTTGGGGCTCTCCCATGACCTAGAGTCTTGGGGGTGATAGGTCCCCCCTTCTCTATAGAATAATATTCCCAATCCCATATCATGGGTATCAAATAAAAATTCTCAGTATCATATCCTTACTAACATTTCCACACTTAAAATTTTAAATTTTGAGTGTTCAATCCTCTACATCATTCAACCTTTTTCAAATTCTATCCCCTATTGATTGAAGCCCTTTTGTATTATATTATTGGCATTTTATGTTTATAAGTTGTATTTGAACTACATACAATAGGAATTTGAGTAGCCTTCTATGTGTCACCACTTGAATGTCAAAATTCACTTTACATATCATTTCACTAGCTAAAGGTTTATGCATAGCTATGAACTAAAACTCCCTAGTCAACATCAATTTTCATCCTTATTGGGATTTTAATCTCTTTCAAGCTTCAAAATTTTTTATTTTTTCCCTTTTCAGACATTGGTTTTAATGTTTTCTTCATACACTAAATATTCTAGTCAAATCTTGTAGTACCCATGAGAATTCCATAACTTTTCTAGTGTCAAGAGTAAGTATCGATACAAAATTCCAAGGAATTTTTTGTAGGTTTTGGGTTTGGTTGGTGAGAACTCGAACACCATAAATTTTAGTTGATGAGTCTAGATTCTCATTGAAAACAAAACTCCAATACATAGCTTTTGAGGAAGAGGGGCTTGAAGGAATTCTAAAACTCTTTATTTCTAATTTGGGTGGTTAGACACATCCCTAAAATCTTGATAAGAACTTTCCACTTGTCAAGGTTTCCTCACATAATGGGTTAGTTTGATCACTTGAATTAGGATTTCTTTAACATGGTACAATTTCTCTTCAAAATAAGTTGTAATTGGTAATTTTCACTATGACAACCTTTTTGGGCCCTTCTACACAATATTGGGAAAAATTCTTCTAGAAGCCAAAAGATGAAAACATCACCAAAACTAACAAAATTGAATAAAAAATAGAAGGAAAACTTTGTAACATTTTTTGGGTGATGCAAGATCACGTGTACACCTAAATTATCATGCATCAAAAAACTTAGGTAATTAAATGTTCCATGATTCAAAAGCTAAATAAATTTTGAATTAGTTTGTGAGAGTAACCTCATTTTTATTCTTTATCCAAATCCCTTCTTTATCCATTTTAATTTTTCGATTTCCTCTCTTCCACTCTTCTCATCCATCCCCAATACATAGGTTGCCACTATTTTTCTTAATTTTTAAGGATGATGCATGACCTATATGAGAAAATTTACAAGATCCCAATCATTCCTTAGGATATGTCCTCTATAAGCCTCCACTCCCTTGGTGATTACCTTCAATCTTCCTATTAACCCCCTTTTATTTACTGTGCTACTATATAAAATCAATGCCATTTTCATTATTCCTAACTATAATATACTCCATAGGAACCTTCATGGAGCTACTCTTAAACCCTCTTGTCTTCTTCATGACATAATTTTATACACTACAAAAACTACAGGACTAGTTTATTTTACCTTCTTTTGCTTTTTCTTTATAGAACTGAATAAATATTTCTCCCCATCCTTCATCATGGATTAAAAAATCCATCTACCATCATGGATGGATTCCCTACAAAATTGGCATGGTCTTCCTAGAAACACATGATAGGAATTCATTGACATCTCATCACATAAAACTTCATTTTTATAGGACCTAATCTTAAAAGTAACAAGACATTACTCATTTAATATCAAATCATGTTCGAATTGAAACTAGGAAACTTTATATGGGATTGGGTTTTTTCTCCTTTTCAAACCTAGATTTTTTATTAGGATTGGTGACGTTATAATTTCTATCCTAAGTTGATTTATGTGACTCCTCATTCTTTGGAAAGTGTCCTTGAGGACATGATAGAAAAAATATCTATTATTTATTTTTTTATGATAAATTGAAATTGCATTCATAGAGGTAGACCCATTATGATGATAGTTGCAAAGCATCCTCGAACTATTTTCCTTTTGGCTGTCCACTTTATGGGTGGGGACCACCTAGAAATACATGTTATTTGCATGTTGTGCTAGGTTGGACACCCAAGCTTACAAGTTCTAGGTTTGAGTCATCAGATCTATCAAAGAGTTATGGAGCACTTAATATTGACCAATTTTGATTGGCTATGGGTTAGGCACCCTTGTGAAGGCCATGTGATCATTTTCACCATGTATCTGGGTTGTCCTCCAAGTGGGATGTGTATTTTTTAAGTGGATTTACTTGTTGTTTTGGGATACCATGTGCTATTCTCTCCCACAAACTTTTATATATTGGAGCCTTCAATTGGTGGTTTTCATGAGTTTTTTTGTAGGTTGGAAAATTAATAAAGTGACACCAAAATTTTGAGAGGAGCGTTATATTATTTTATCTCATTTCAAGATTAATGCAAACATTCTATCTCTTTTTGTGTGGAGTTTTTTCCCACAAGGGTTTCTCCACATATATCTTGTGTCACTTGTGATTCTCAACTTATGGGATTGTTGTTTTTCCTTTCATTGTTACAATAATAATCACATAATCTCACATTTGGTAATCTTGAATACATATTTCGTATTTGCAAACACATACTTAATTTCATATTGCTACAAGTTTCACCCTAAATTTTAAACATTTGGTATCAAATATAATGGTTCTATTGAGATATGGATGCCTTTCTATTAAGTCTTGAAGGTATTTTGGTTATAGTGGGAGCTTGTACATTGTGGGTTTTGTATATTTGTAAAGACTATTGAAAGCCATGGCTTTTACCTCCCATCTAGATATTGAAAAATTCAACGCCACTAGTTACGAGATATGGAAGTTGAAGATGAAGGATCTTCTTGAAGAGATAGATTAGTGTTTGAAAGTTTCAAATTAAAATATAGATTCAACATCTAATGAAGATTGGAATAAAATAGACAAGAAGGAATGATGAACCATTTAGTTGTGTCTTGTAGATTTTTTCCTCTTCAATGCTATAAAATAATCTACCACATTCAAGTTATGGAGGAGGATAGGTGATATTTACCAAACCAAAATTCTTAACAATTAAATTTTATCTCAAAATATGTTTGTATTCCTTTAAAAAGAAGGATGGTGATTCTATTGTAGAATATTTAAATTCTTTTAATATTATTATAATCCATCTTGCATCTATAGATGTTTTTTTCTAAAACAAAATTTTATAATCGTACACAATATACATTGATAGTATGTGGAAATAAATAAGAGTATAATAAATATTACAACATAACTGTAGCCAAGGGACCAGAAACAATAGAAAAATTTTCCTCAGAAATTAGAGAGAGGCATAGAGAGGCCAAATAAATCATAAGTATCAAAACTTTATAAAAATGAGGAAAATAAAGACTTTTTGAAACAAAGTTGAGACCCTCACAAAAAAATAGGAGAGTTGTCCAAATCCATTATCCACTAGAGATCTGTAATTGTCTCTAAGATATTAATTGTTTTTAGAAAAACACATCCCACACTCGTCATTTCTTTGTGATGTGCTAGTATGACTCAATGAAAATTGCCTAGGAAAGGAATCCATTCAACCTCACCAACTTCCACATGCACATATTGAGAACCCCGTGGGCTTGGGACAAAAAATCATAGCCTTACTGAAGCTAGGATTTTTCTAGCCCTACAAGATTTTCTTTCTAAGTAGTTTAAATGCCAACTACTTCACCATTTCCTTTTTCTTGCCTGCATCGAGTAGGGAAGCCACAAAGTGCCAAGTGATGTTCATGTTTACTCTATACCTTTCAATAGACCTAATGAAATCATCCCATAGGATCATCTTCACTAGTTTAACATCCATACCAATGGGATGTTTCTTTATAACATTCAGATAGTGGTCTATTATGGCCCTAGAGAACACCATTTGATAGCATGAGAAAGTAAGATGGATAGGAGTATCCATTTATTTTGAGCATGCTAGATAATTTTTTGAATAATGATAGAAGAGTTATAACCCCATTGTTATATATAAAAATAACTTACTCAACCTCACATGTTTTAGGTGAGAGGGAATTTATTTTTCAAATCTTTATTGACAAGAGAATTACTAGATTAATTTTAAATGGGATTTTGTTACCAGTTTTTTGACACATATCAACCCGAATATGAGGTACTATGTGTCCAATTTGGCATTAATTATATATGCATTGAATGACTAGCTAACTTGTGCAACATTCACGAATTTGTGCCAAAGTGATCAATTATGTTGATAATCTCTCCAATTTGACAATAATTATCTATCCATAGAATGATTGGACAACTTGTGTAGCATCTACCACTTGCTCCCAAGTGATCGATTGTAATGGGAATTTCTCATTAGCAAATTCATTAGGTTAAATAGAGAAAATAAATGTACATCCCATCTAGCAGGAGGTATGAAGTGTGGAAATTAATGCATTTAGGTGGGATATTCCTAACCAAAATCTAGAACAAATATGTATCAAGTATTTGTAATACATGGAGTGAGAACTTTAGAAATGTGCTAAAGGAAGCGAGAAGATGACATGTATTGAGAATGTTGGTATGAGCATTTAATAAATTTAGAAATATTTTTTAGTAATGCTCCATTCCTATGAGGTACATGTTGGCTAATTATAAACCATTATTTCTTGGATAATGCATGGGCATACTTTATAGCTGCCATATTTTAACTCATTGTGGAACACCCCAAAAGGTCTAGCCAAACAACTGCGGTGGCTTGTACCAATTATGGGATTTTGCAGGGAGTGATTGCATGTTATGTGGCTTAGTGTGAGATCTATCACAAGAAAGAGAGAGAGGTTTTTACATGAATGCGAATTCCCTACAACCTTTACACTTCCCACTAAAAACTATACCTACCTAGGATTTGTTTTTGGAATACTTTAAAATTTATTAAATTAAGTTCCATAGGTGAGAGTAAAAGAGCAAGGTGGAGCCCATGTCCCCAAGAAATGACATAATTAGATTTGTTGACTATGATTTAGGGTAGTTATGGATTGCTCCACCTTGATATGTGGAAATGGGATAGTGGTTGTAGCCTTATTCCAATTCCATGCAACTTTTTGTAGTTGGTACACAAAGACTCTCCAAGTCACCTCCACACTATGTGCTATGTGCTATCTATTTAATTTTTTCTCAGTTTTTCTTAGTCAATATATGACCGTACTTTGTAGCAACAAACTTTTAAATAATGGTGGACCCGAAAAGGTCCAACCAAACATGCAACAATGATTTCTTGAAAAAGTTAGGGGCTATTTCAAGGAGCACTTGAACACCATGTGGCTTAGTTTGGGAGTTATTTCAAGATCAAGTGAGAGATGTTTACTTGAAAATTTTGGATGATGCATGAATTCACCGTATCCTTTACACTTCACACTAAAATCTATACCTTCTTCAGATTGTTTTTGGAAGACTTCAAACTTTATTAAATTAGGTTTCGCAGGCAAGAGAAAAAGAGTGAGGCTATACCCTTAGCCCCAACTAATCTCACAATCAAAGTTGTTGATTGGTTTTCAGAGAAGCTATAGAATGTGCTACTATGATGCATGAAAATGGGATTACTACAAGAGCATATTTTTATATGGAGACTTATAGTGCATGAGCTTTAGAAGTATTTAGGCTAGTTGGGCCTTGAACTTACCACACATTTTATTCAAGACCCTGGTGCTAAATGCATTACCTATTGGTGACATTTCTACCTAAGAAATGGAACAAATATTGCCTAGTGGTATTGGATTCTAATGTAACCCATGTTATTTGATGTATAATATACTAGTTGTGTTGGATATGCAGTGTTTAAGTGTTTCACACTAGCGAGGCCAAGTAATCTCAAGATCTACAGACTAAAAAAGTTAATTACTTAAATTAGAGCATCTTATGTGGGTTGAGATTAATTGTTATCTAGGCATGCCAATGTGGGATAGCTAGCCAAATATTGTTGGTTTAGATGTAGTACCCTAGTAGCTAAATAGCATACCATATTGGCTAGTGGGTCTACTACTTTATTTCCCTCTCTATAATAGTGTGTGAGTTGGTAAGAGTCAGAATCTTGTAGCACTTTGAGACCTTATTTAGTATGGTGTTGAACAACCAACTAACCATATTTTCTTGCTTTTATGCATTAATTATAATCATGGAATTTCCATTTATTCAGATGTGTTTGATACCTAATGATTTTTCCAATTTCAAGACTGCAAGTAGTGTTTGTGCCTTATCCTTGTTATTTGTGCCATATGGAATTTTTATTTCCAAGACAAAAATAATTCTACATATATGGTTCCTTAGTACATATATAGCTCCAAAAGCTCATGGTTTTATATGGGAGGCCCCATCAAAATTAAGTTTTGATTCTCCAATTGGAGGAGGGGACCAAACCATGCTATTGTGGTTGGGATTTAGTTTTGGTGACCACGTGTCTATCTTAGATGGATGAATCAATCCCCACTGTGAAGATAAATTTTCATCCTAGTTTGAAAATGTTTTAGCCATAATAATTGATTTCTATACATTAGACATTACTAGCTCTTAAACTAGCCTTTCAAACTTACCTATTATTTATTTGACTAAATGATGCTCCTTTTTTAATACTCTATTATTTCTTTCCCACCATATGCACCATATTGTAAACGAGGGGCTTACTACCCAAATTAAGGATAATAAAGAGTCTTTATTCATTATTTCCCATAAGGAAAATACTTCCTATAGTGATTCTTGGAGGGATGAGGCACAATTTAGTCTATTTTGGAGCCATGTGCAACATTGATTTGAGATTTTTCATGTTACTAAAATATGGTCTATGTCCTATTCCTATTGGTCACATAATACATAGTTGAAAGGGGTAGAAATACCCAATTTAACCAACCTCTCATAGGTAAGTATACATTTATTTAGAGACAACCAAGAAAATCAATCAACCATTTAAAGAATTGTGGAGTTCTAGCATAATTTGTGGGGAAAATTTGTTGGTTCAATATTTCCTTTCTAAATGATTGATGAGTAGCCTAAGTTCACTTTGTAATTACCTAGCTTAGAAGGGGCCAAAATTAACCTATTAGTATCCTTGGAAAATAATATTGTACACTACTATAGTTTCTAGAAGTTTATGTTGTCATTGATGTCAATAGATCTTTGTTATTTCACTGATTTCAACCTATGGAGATGTTTTGATTGGATGCATTATTTTTCCATTAGTAGTATCACTGATGTCAACCTATAGTATTTCCTTGAGAAGCATATATTTGTGGATGTTCAACCTATTGTGTGGTTGATATGCTGAGAAGTTGTTGGATATGTTGAGATGATGTTTGTGGTGCTTGGTTTCTATGTGCTTTTGAGAAAATTTAAATAATAGAGGATACAATGTGGTAAAGAGTGTTGAGTGTGGTAGATTCATTTTCTAGTTTATTCTTCACATTTATTCATGGATGAATATCTGATTTTGTGTTTTGGATATGTTTATCATAGGTTTTGAGAGGTGTTATATCAAATTTTCAAGTTTTGGATCATTCGGTAGAAGTTGTGTTCACCAATGTGCGAATTGTGACATAGTGCTATATGGGAGAAATGGTTTTTCTCTACATTTCTCCACATTCTGGTTTCTAGTTTTTTAGATTTGGAAGTGTTCCTATATTTTTCATATATATCTTTAGTTTGATTTGTTTAAGTTTTGTTTCTCCACAAGGTTGAGTTCATATGTTACAATGTGGAAGGTTAACTAGGTGTACAAAATAAATATATTTTTTAGGTGTATGATGTTTTGAAGGATTTGAGATTTTAGGGTGTTGATGGAATATTCCGTATTTTGTTTAAGTGTTGTGTGTGTCTCGTGATTCATCTTTGGATTTTGTGAAGCATGTACTTAAATTTTTAATAGTGTTAACATATGTTCAACTGACCTTGGGTGTTTACACTAATTAAAAATAATCCTAATTTTTTTTTGGAAGCATGGCATGGTGTGTATATGTAGATTTAGGTTTGTAGTTAACGTTTTATGTGGTTCACCTTCATTCCTCTCAACCATGGTAATTTCTTGGTAATGACCTAATTTGAATTTGCATGTTTGAGATGCATAAATGACCTTGAAAGATGTTTCTAAGGTTGTCAATGGTATTAGTGCAAGGTAAATTATTGGAGAACTATGTGTAGATATGACTATGTATTGAGATATGAATTTAATTAGATGTGGAAATCTAAAGTATGTGCTTAATGCATATGAATCCAATGTAGTGAGAAGGGTATACATTTGTTGAGTTCTTGAAGTTTCTAATAGTAGTGAGCTAGAGCTTGTTGATGGCGCACAGTTGTAGTGGTGGATATTCTCTATTGATCTAAGATGGATTTCTTATTGTAACAATCTTCTATCTTCTTCTTTCTAATCTAGTAGTGATCCATTGGTAGTGATCTCTTATTTCTTTTGGGTAGTGAGCCCTCTAGTAGTGAGCCTATTATATTTGGTATTGCAATTAATTTATATTGTGAACTAATCCTAATTGTGGTTATTCTCTTGGGTTTTCCATGTAAATCTGGTGTTCTCATGTACTTGCATGTGTTTAAATTACTTTTTCTCCTACTTATATTTTGCTAATGCATGATAAGGGTTTAATGGTTGTTAAATTTTTAAGGATTAATACAAATCTAAATGTGGTGTTCTATGGTGCATGGTTTTGGGTTTAAATGTTTAATGTACAATTGATTCACCCCCCTCAGATTTGTCTTGTGTGTCGAATAATGGGTATTAGATTCTTGGTTCCTTGGAAGAAGCTTAACCACTTGAGGTATATCTGAATGGTGCTAAGGTCCCTATTTTTGATGGAACAAACTATTCTTTTTGGAAATCCAATATATAAGCATTGTTTTGTCTCATTAGGGTTTGGTGTTTTGAGGTCAATTGAAAATGGATACACTATGCCTACTAATCCTCCAAGAAGTGATGATGAGATCGAGGATGATGAGAATAATGGTAGAGAAAGGAATGTTATCTTGAGTGGGCTTTGTAATTTAGAACTTGTGTTGGCTATTTTTAATGAACCAAACTTAATCTCATTAGTTATCTATCAATTTTCCAAATTCAATGGTCAATAACTATGAGGATTGGCTAGGGAATAAGTGAAATCTTGCTAGGATTTCCCTTTGCACTCTAGGATCTGAAAAACCAAGGAGGGTGATCCCTATAATGTATCTTGAGATATTTTTGTTCAAATTATCACATAGTTTTCAAATAAACTAATAATTTATCCTTCAATTGCTTGACAGATGAAATACCTTAAGATCTGGCTAATTTTCATGGTAAAATCATACTAAAGCATGATAAAATTTTATAAATTAAGCTTGAAGTACATTCAAACTAAGAATAGAGTTGAAAATTGTTTTGAATGTAGCTCCTATAAAATATCTAGGAAATTGTAACATCAAATGATCAATACCTTATCCTAGCGTGGAGAAACCTAAATCATGTAATTGAAAAAACACAACAAAATTACTCCTATCATAGTAAATCCTACCAATATTTCCTTACACCATTGATACTAGAAACACAACTAGCAATACTTAGTGATCCATGCATACACTCACATAAAATTTCATGCATGTTAATAAAATTTAACTCATTCTTTGAATAAGTGTGATAGCATTGAAAAAACATTCAAAGAAAGATAAAAAGATGAATAGAAGTAATATTTGATTTCTTTGTATTTAAAATATACATACAACATACAATGGAGAGAACTATCCATGAATTTCTTGTCATTTGTATTCCAAATATGAAATTACTACTATACATTCACCATTATAGGACTCAAAAGACTTAAAAACAAGAACAAACTCAATTATATTATCTAAACTTGTTCACAAAATTTATCTCTAAGATCAATCTTCTATAAACCCTGTACAACTAGCCTTGAGTTCCCTTATATAAGAACAAGGGAGAAAAACAATCCTCGGTCCAGATTGTACACATGTCACATTTTCATTTGACAATCACATTACATCAAAAGGTAGTTATATTTACCCAAATATGATGGACAATTTCACATAGGATAAAAACCATTTTCATTTTTTTGAGGAATATTCTACCACCTTCCAAATGGCCCTTCATTTAATGCAAAAATTCTTTCCAAAATCTATGCACTTATTCCATGTGCTCCAAAACTTGAGGATGAAGAAGCATAAAGTGAAGAAAAGACTATACCAAAGTAAATCCATGTTTTCACTCCATGTAACGATATTTGAAATTAATATAATGCAATACTTGAACATTGATATCCAAGCCCTAATCTATACTAGTTCTAGGCCATTTATTGCACTTATCTCTTACTATAATTTATTGGCAACACAAGGGTAGACAATTGAGAAGGGGGGGGGTGAATCAGTTGTCACATAATTTCAAACTTATTAAACTTATTAACCTTTATTCTCATATCCGATTAATAAAAGTGAAAGCATGAATCAACAACACATTAGAAACACACATAACACCAAGATTTTTGTGTGGAAACCCTATTAGGGAAAAAAAAATGGTGGAGGTTAATCCACAAGTTATACCTTATTAAAAGTATAAGAATAATATATGAGGAATGCACATGCATTCAAGCACACTACCTAGAGCTCATTTCTCAATGGAAGACTCACTGTCTTACATAAAATATTCAGATTAAATCCATCTAAAGGATTTGAACTTAGAGAGTAGCATCTACTAATGCTTGAGTATAGTTTCAGTTAAGCACATGAACACTTCTTTACTTTCTTTCACTGTTCTTGACACTCTACTCTACCTTCGAATGATCTAAACCTTTTTCATGCATAGCACTTGCACACTTCACATACACATACTTCACATACATATAAAATGAAGAAACAATCACTTATATATATCCCCAACAATAAATTACATTTCTTTATGTCGGCTTCAACGCAATAATAGAAGGAATACAAACTATCAGCCCAAAACAATAAATATTATCAATACACATAAACCAAGGTTATAAAAATCATAGAAGGGACCTAAAACAATGTCCTTGAACACAAAAGCCATTCAAATATTCTTCCTTGAAGATCCAAAACATGCTTCAAACACCTTGTCGGCCATGAACATGAAAAATATGAACACAACAAAAAATATTAGATCGCAAGCACAATGATCAATGTGGACATGCAACAAAAATAGAACATGATCTATAAACATCTGCTAACACCACAGGAACATATGTAACAACTCAAATTATCAGAATCACATTAGCTTCTTCCATGAATACCATTTGCAGTAAAATAATAGCTATCAAAACACTTAAACTTATAAATTTCTCAGATCTTCATGCACACCTTTGAAACTTTCATAGTAGGAACTAGATAGTCTTGAGAAAAAACCCTTTAATCCACAACATCTAGCTATTAACATACTGAACTTTCTACCATATTGATCTTCACTGCTTCATAAACAACCAGTAACATATTTTATTACAATTTCTTCAATATCCTCGACATATACAGTCTTAAAGACATTAATGTTAATAGTGTTGAAATCAATGAAAAACACATATTATAAAATTTATGACACCATCAAATAATCCCCCCCTTTGGCATTGATGGCAAAATATGATGTGAAAAACACACCATCAATGCAACTAACTCTTTTTCCAACAATCTCCCCTTTACATATTACTCTTCTCCCCCTTAGCTCTCCAGGACTTTTTGACATTACTCTTCTCCCCCTTTGACATCAATGGAAAAGGTACACAAGATTTTAACCACATATGTGAACCATCTAACTACACCCCCTTAGTAGCAGCCACCACAACATTAATCTAAATAAAGATATGACTCTGAATGCATAGAATGATGCAAAAATTATGCATCTTAGTTCTGATTAGGAGGGTTAATCACCCCTAATTTTCCTTTGAGATACTCAAAACTATCCTTGGGAAAAGGCTTAGTAAAGATGTCTTCAATCTATTCCTTAGTAGGCACATACTCTAGTCTAACTTCCTTATCACTCACTTTGTTTCTCAAAAAGTGGTACTTGATAGATATATGCTTGGTCTGTGAATTCTACACCAGATTCTTATAAATTTTTATAGTAGTTGAGTTATCACATAATATGGAAATAGGTTCATCATACACAACTCTGATATCTTTCAGCATTTGTTCCATCCACAATACTTGAGTACAATTATTAGCAACAATAATATAAATGACATTCTTCTCTTTTCTTAACCATGAAATCAACTTATTTCCCAAGAAAGATGCACAACCAATAGTACATTTTTTTTCATTCACATCTCCTTTGTTAAATCCAAGATTCAACAAGTATTTATCCAATCTGGCATACCAAGCTCTAGGGGTTTTCTTGAGTCCATGCAATGCTTTCTTCAACCGAAAAACCATATCTCCCTAATCAGTCAATTGAAATCCATCAGTTTACTCAATATACACCTCTTCTTATAATTCACCATTTAGAAATATTGATTTGACATCCATCTGATAAACTTTGTAGTTTTTGTAAGCAACATAAGCAAGAAACAATCTCATAGCTTCAATTCTAGCAACAAGAGAAAAAATTTCTTCAAAGTCAATTCCTTCCATCTAAGAGTATCCTTTACACACCAATCTTGCCTTTTTTTCCGATAACTTCACCTTGTTCATTCAGTTTATTTTTAAAGACCCATTTAGTTCCAATTACATTTTTGTCTTTAGGTTTAGGAACAAGAATCCATGTATTATTCTTCTCAATTTGTTGTATTTCTTCTTTCATTTCTTCAATCCAATGTTCATCTTTGCATTCTTCATTGGCATTACCTAGGTGAGCCTTTGAAATAAAATAGTATTCTTCTACATTTTTTCTCACATACCTTGGATTCTTAAAGTGTTCTTTGATTTCATGCTCTTGTGGTTTCTCTTTTGTACTTTCACTAGTCTCTTCTTCTTCTTGATCTTCTTGCTTCACCAAAATGATCTAATCATGATTTTAAGTCTGACTCTTGTTTGTATTGTCATTTTGATCATTAGAATTATATACACAAGTTCTGGAGGGCCTAGAAATATCTTCATCAACCTTAAAATTTTCACTTTCAACCATTTTATTCAATCTCTTGTTCTAGCACTGACAGGCCTTGCTTTTAGTAGAATAACCAAGAAATATTCCTTCATCACTTCTTACATAAAACTTTCCTATATCTTCCTCTCTCCTAATATAGCATTTACTCCCAAAGATTTTGAAATTTATAACAAGAGGCTTATGACAAAACCATAGCTCAAAAGGAGTCTTACAAGTATTACCTTTCATTTGTACTTGGTTAAGGATATACACAACAATACTCATAGATTCTCTCCAATGGATATGAGGGACATTTCCTTCCAACATCATAGTTCTAGAAACATCTTGAACTATCTTGTTCTTCCTTTCCACAACTCCATTCTATTGAAGGGTCCATGATGCAAATAATTGTCTTTTTATCACATGTTCTTCACAAAAGGAATTAAACTCACTGGAAGTAAATTCACCACCTCTATCTGATCTCAGACACTTAATCTTCAGACCTATCTCTATCTCAATGATAGACTTAAAGATCTTGAAATTTTCTAGAGCTTCACATTTTCCCTTAATAAATTAACCAACATCATCCTAGAATAATCATTAATAAGAAACATGAAGTACCTATAGCCTTGTAGACTTCTGATTCTAGCAAGAACAAACAAGTTGGTATGCACAAGATCGAACAATTCATTTGAACAATGATGTTTTCTCTAAAGTCAAATTCTATATTGTTTTCCCAACTGACATTCCTTGCATATGGTATTAGTAGGATTCACCAAATTAGGAATAGCTCTCACACCCTATGAGTAACTTATGTTGATAATATTGTAAAATTTTACATGACACATTCTTCTATGCCACAGCCAACTTTCATCAACTTGAGAAATTAGACAACTTTTACTACCAGCATTCAGATTAAAGATGTTATATTTTGTTCTAGTACCTAAAGCAATCACATTTCCATAACTTCCTAGTATGCTACATTTCCCATCTTTAAATTGAAGATTCTATCCCTTATCAACCATATAATCAACATAAAGAACATTATCTATATTATTCTTACCATCAAAAAAAATACATCCTCTACCATGGATTATACCACAATTGTTATCACCAAATCTTACCACACAACCATCATACTTCTCTAGGCTTACAAATTTACTTTTATCACCTATCATGTGATGTGAACATCCACTCTCAATTACCCATTCATCTTTTTCTTCAACTCGAGAAAATTCAGTAGACACAAAATTATTTTCATTGATAGAAATAAATTGCAAAATCATCTTCACTTGCATTCCCTTTGTTAGATTCATCATCTCTCACACCTTCATCAACATCATAGTAACACTTCTTTTGAAAATTAGGACTGTACGTTCTTTCCTCAGGAACTCTTTCCGGACACCTTGATACAAAATGCCCTATCTTTTTGCAAGAAAAAAAATTTAATAGGAAACTTTACTTTATACTTACCTTCTCCTTTGGCTTCCATTTTGACAATGAGTGCTTCAAGCTCATTCAGTTCTCTTTCTTCTTCTTTAATTTTCCTCATTTCTTCCTCATATCTAAATACCTTTCTCGAAGAAATTTCACCCGAATCATATCTCTACTTGTCTCTCCCAGAAGTAGTAGCTTTAAATGAAGATTATGTCTTAGGAAGGGCATCACCAAATTCACTCAACTCAAAAGAAATAAATTTTCCAACCAACATATCTCTGGTTATGTTTTTCATAGTTCAGAGCTCCTAAATGGCTTCAAATTTGATTTTGTATGCATTAGGAAAGGATCTAATGACTTTAGCAATAATCTTTGATTCATCCACCTTTCCACCAGCACATCTAATACCACACACAAGTTCATTTACTCTTTGCATGAAAGTAAAAATATTCTCATCATTACCCACCTTCAATAATTCATATTTTCCTTTCAGACATTATAGCTTAGCCATCTTCACATTTTCATCACCTATAAAGTTTCCAACTTTTTCCAAATCTCATAAGCAGTTCTTAGATCCATAACATTTGTCATCTCAAAATTAGTCAAAGCACTCAACAATGCTTCCTTAGCCCTGGCATTATATTCAACATCCCTAATCTCAATAGTAGTAGTAGGACCATTCAAAGGAATAACATACCTATTGCATGTACTGTTCTAGTAGGATTCACCGATGCATCTCAGATGATACTCCATTCGAGTCTTCCACAAAGAATAATTTGTTTCATCAAATCTTGAACTATCCTTCTTGTATATATAGCCATCCCAAATCACCTCAAGTTGTTAAACTTCTTCCAAGGAACCTTCTCTAATACCAATTCTTGGCAACACAAGGACAAACAACTAGGAGGGGGGGTGAATTAGTTATCAAATAATTTCAAACTTATTAAAATTATTAACCTTTATTCTTAGATCTGATTAATAACAATGAAAGGCATGAATGAACAACACAACAAAAACACACACAACACCAAGATTTTTGCATTGAAATCTTGTTAGGGGAAAAAACATGGTGGAGGTTAATCAACAAGTTATACCCTATTAAAATTACAAGAATATATGAGGAATGCACATGCATTCAGGTAGACTACCTAGAGCTCACTGGTCAAAGTAAGACTCACTATCTTATAGAAAATATTCAGATTAAATCCATCTGAATAATTTGAATTGAGAGAGTAGCATCTACTAATGCCTGAGTACAATTTTGGTTAAGCACATGAACACTTATTTACCTTCCTTCACTCTTCTTCACACTCTTCTCTTCCTTCGAATTATATGAACCTTTTTTGCACATAGAATTTGCACACTTCGAATACACATACTTAACAAACATTTATAATGAAGAAACAATCACTTATATATATATTCACAACAAGGAATTACATTGCTTTATGTTAGCTTCAACACAATAATAGAATGAATGCAAATTGTTGGCCCAAAATAATAAATATTATCAATGTGCATCAACCAAGGCCAACCACATCATATTAGGGAACTAAAAAAATGTCCTCAAACACAAAACACTTTCAAATATTCTTCCTCGAAGATCCACAACAAGCTTCAAACACCTTGTCGGCCATGAACATGAAAAAAATGAACATACAAGAGAAAATATTGGATCGTGAGCACAATGATCAATGCAGACGTGCATCACAAATAAAACATGATATAGAAACCTCTGGGAACACCATAGGGACATACACAAGAACTCAGATTACCAGAAACACATTATCTTCTTCCATGAACACAATTTGTAGTGACAAAATAGTTGTTAGAACACAAAAACTTTTAAATTTCTCAAATATTCATGCACACCTCTAAAAATTTTAGAGTAGAAAATAGATAGGCTTGATAAAAAACCCTTTAATCTAAAACATCTAGTTATCAACATATTGAAATTTTTACCATACTGATCTTCACTGCTTCACAGACAACCTGTAACATATTTTATTACAGTTTTCTCAATATCCTCGACATATACAGTCTTAAATACATTAATGCTAATAGTGTTGACATAAATAACAACCAAATATCAGAAACTTGACCACAACATCCAACATAATCCTTATTATTGTAGACAAAAAACAAAAATTCCAATCACAACTTATCAATGTAGCTTATATGTCTAGGATGATAATATATTTGGACCTCCATACCTCAAACTCTTCTTTTGTTGGCCAATCAAATCCCATAATCTTGTCTTCCTTTTTTTTGTATGGTTTTTATTTTACCACCACTTGATTTTACTATTTGTGAAATTCTTCTAAGAAGATACCTGTGCGGGTGAGCCTATCCATACTATTTTTCAACATGTCAACATCCACACCATCAAAGATTAATTTGGATCAAGTGGCTATCAATTGATTGGCCTAGTACTTCCACTCTTGTAGAGACTTAACCTCACCATTCTCATTCAAAATATTTAGAAGTGGTCTGAAATTCCATTCATCAAATTTCTTTACCAATTTCTTGATTTTCACTTCCAGGGGCTTAGTCAACCATTGAGAATCTTTCATCTCAATTTCAAAACTAAGGGTTGGGAGAAGGTTGGAAGGTTTTTTTTCATCATGGGTTTACCTAAATACCATATCCCTCAATATTTATTCTCTTAGAAGCCACTTATCCATTAATGGGATAGCCACCTCCTTATCTCTATCAAAATTTCTTATTGCACCAAACATTAAAGAATAGTTAGCCTGGATACTAATTAATTTTCTTTTAGTTCCCTTATTTAGATGCTCAAGCACTACCATTACAATATTTAACTTTCTCAATTGAATGAGCTCATCCTAGTGATTACACCTCTACTCAAAATGTTTTACTGTTTCCAATAAATTTTCCATGTTGACCTCCTTTGTTTGAGTTGCATCTAAAACATCTTGAGTTGACTGTACAATTTGCACATCCTCAAATTCAGGAGGTATATCTTCATCTTTAACTGGAGGTGGTGAAATAATTGGAGAAGGGGGTGGAAAAATTGTAGCTCTAGGTGGGCTTGGTTGCATGGATTGGAATTTTTTTTTTCCATAAATACATCTATGTTTGCATTTGTGCAATATTTTATTGTCTCGAATTGTATTATCCCACCATTTCATTGAATTTAGTCCTAAATTTATATCTTTCTTCTATCAAGGACTCAACTATGGCCTTAGAAAATTGGGCCACATTGACATTTAGTGTTACTACTTCAAGTGCGGATATATCTAATACTATTTTTCTAATTAATCCTCTCCTTACTACGAGATAAGGTATTGAAAACTCAATATATTTGGTGCTTGGGGCCAAAGCCCAAATTGAATGTGTATCCCACCAAGACTTGAATGCTAATCCCGAAAATGGCAGTGTGACCTCTTCACTATTGAATATGGGAGAATCATGTCTCCTAACACTATCTAATATAATTGTACATGGTAAGTTCCACTCTAGATTTTTTTTGGTTTTCAAGGCATTTACTTCCCTTTTTCTGCATACTCATTGCATACACATCCCTCATAGCCCTCCACACATATTCTAGAATTCTTTTGTTTTAAGAAAGAAATCATAATCCATGAAGCTTTCAAAAGCTTGAGCCCTCATATTCTCAAAGTTTTTCATTCCACTCAAGTCTACCTTACTCAACCTAAGGCTAAAATTTTGTGGTAAAATTTCTCTTTGAGGAGATGACATTCCCTCTCTTATTTCATCTTCAATGACAATAATCTCTTTATCTGAGTCCTCTATAGGGTAACCAACAATTATAATTGTTTCAACCATTTTCCTTTCTATTTGTTGCTCCCTTGGAGAGAATGTATCTCTAGTTAGTGAATCCAACTCAATTATTATAGGGGCATAAGAATGTTGTGGTGATAGTGGTGAAATCTATTTTTGTGGAGATGGTGCTCTCAACTCTTTTGATTATGCAGGATTAGTAATTGTTAATTTCTTTCCCACTATGCTCTTTCTTCTTGAATAAATATGTACCTTCTTAGAAGGCTACTTAGTTGATTCTCCTTCTATCACAAGGGCCTTCCCCTTATCTTTCACCACTCTTTCCTCCCTCAAACTAGCAATAACTTTGTCAAAATTTTGAATAACAATTTCAATCTTCAAAATTATGTCACTAATATCATAAAAATCCTCAAAATCAAGGTCTTTAACCTTTCTTTTTGGCTCTAATTTCAAAAATACATTCCATTTCCTCATCCTGTCCTCCTGAACATCAAGCTCAAAAAAATTTCCAATGATATAATTAGGGAGATAATTGGTATGAACGTGTTTCCCTCCCTTGATCCTATTTAATAAATAAACCATGAATCCATCAAGATCATAAGTCATATATGCCTAAAGTTTAATATAATAGGGCTTGAGGTAATAGTCAACAATTTTCCTCCATCCATTTGTTGTCATGAAAAAATAAAATAAAACAATATATGTAGCAAAAAACTTTCCTTTTTCTTCTCAAATAGGAAATTATCATCAACACTTCCCAATTGCTACATTACCTCCAAAAAATAAAATCTCATTGGACCTTCCTTGGGGAGTATGTGAAGTGTTACTCTAGTTCCATATACCCTAAAAACTATGCAATCCTTACATGGGATTACAACTCCCTAGCTATGACTGATGTTCAATTCATGCTTTCTCTCAAATGGTCTCATAAAATCATGTAACTCTATAGGAACCCTAGGCACATTCACTATTAAATCTCTTCTCAACTTGGTAGTAAAAATGTTTGTAGAAACTACAAAACTCATTTTTTTCTCTTGTCTATCTAAGAATGGAGTCCATGAGTGCACTAGAATTTTAATACCATCCACATTCCTTTTGAGCTCCATATCTTGAAAAAAATAATTAGCTCCTCTATATAAAAACATGTGAATGAAAAGAGAATACCACCAAAATCTAACACCATGTTGGCCATTCTTCAATGCTACTAACCCCTTGTGGATTTCCTCCAATATATATGTAGAGAAATCATAAATATTATTAATATTGGGGTGTTGAATTTTTGTAGACATATACATTTGGGAAATTGGCATGTTCGAAGAGTGATCAAACCCCAAAATTTTATAGAGGTTGTAGAAATTCTTTTGGAAATAGGTAACAAAATACTTGATAGGGAGGGGCTCCACATCAGAGGGTTCTAGAACAATATTTCTCTTTCCTTCTCCTATTGAAATTAGAAAATTGGTCAACATTATAACTCAAAGGTTATGATTCACCTTCCCATACTCCTTCCTCAATTTATTCTCATTGATTTTCACCATATCTATACTCCACTTGTTTAGCTTGAAAACTTCTGCAATCTCCTCTTTGGTGACCCAAACCATATTCTTCCCATCATGGGTTCTGACTACCCTAGCAAGAGGATCATAATATGTAGCAATGGCCTTTAGAATATCAACATCCATGTACGTGTTAGGGATCACCAATTTAGCTATATCCAATCTCCAAGGGTTACAAATTGGAATACTAGCATTTCTATTTTGTACCAACCTTGAAAAAGGGCGCATCTAGTATATGCAAAGGTTGTGTCTTTGATTGTATATTATTTGTTAGTAATGCCAATTTTGACTCTAGGGACATAAAACATAGGTTTCCCTTCATATTTATCAGTTGTTGAAGGTTTCAATTGGTCCATAAAATCTTTTGACCAAGGGTCTAACTAGGGGTTTCAAACTAAATTCTTGGTCTTTTGGTGTAGAAGTAAGAACTTTGTGTGCCATGTATAAGAGATATTTTGACCTAGGGCTTGACAAGTTTAAACTAGGGCTCTTACGTATTAGGGTAAGTCTTGATGTAAATAGATGACTAAAATCATAGTTTACAACAATCTAATGAATGTAAAACCTTAAAATAACCCTAATTTGGAAAGAAAATAACAACAAGAACAATTTGAAATGAAAAGTAGGGTTAATTCGAGCTCAAAGAGTGCAGTTTAAACATGTAGGTTTGCAATGTTGAACACCCTAATTTGGTAATGTCAAACACTTAAACAACTTTGTAGTAGGTTTTCAATTGTGTGAATATTCCTTTGTAATATTTTGCAATCAACAATAAGCTTCAAAGAAATATTTTATCTAAAACAAAGCCTTCAATTTGGTAGAAAACCATCAACTCTGCCATTACTATTTTCTTGAGCGAATTGGAATGGATCAATGATGTACTTTAAAAAAAAAATTCCATCAATTTGATCTTGATGTGGACTAGTGTGTGGCTAAGTTGGAGTAAAAAAAGCTTGAATATCATACTTTTTTCTAACTCAACATACAATGTTCCTTATTTCATCTAAGTGTGCATATTTATCGTTAGCTTGATGGTCCCATCACACATTAAAATCCACCAAAAGATCCATGTGTTAGTAGCCCACTAGCCCTCTTTAATATGAAGGATTCAGATCTATGGTTGTGGGCTAGCAAGAAATAACCTAGATCAACCAAAAAATGTGCAAAATGTGTGTTCTTTAATCCATAGGGTAGTGATCATGATTTATATCTTCTTTTGATGATGAAAGTTTTAAATTAGAACATTTGGTAGAGAAATTATGGACGTTCTCAAATGTTTCATTAGTAACTCACTCTTTACTTGATCTATAGTCACTAATAAATATTTCATAAAATATTTCTATGCCCTATATATTTATATAGATGATGGTGGTAATGCCACATGGCATCACCTGCTATCCCTCCACGAGCCAAGATTTGACAGTGGGTCCCTTGTGGGCTAGCGAGGAAAGGTTGAGATTCAATTTCTAGAGTTCATCTTAGTCATTGATCAGAATGCCTTTTACCATTGGTACCTTTGAAGAATAATAAGGCCCACCATGAGGGTGGATAGGTGTCACCCTCCCACTATCCCTCCATATTTTTACTCATAATATTTTATTCTCATGGGCTAGTGGGAAGCCAATAAGAAGCATTCAATGGGACCCGCTAAGAATTGTTTAGAAATTCAAGATGAACATGAATCAATTTATGACTTGACAAAGGGTCACCACTAGGTTTATATAATATATAAAGGGATTTAGGAAAATATTAAACCTAGACTTAGGAACCAAGAAAAAAATTAAAAAGGAATTTTTAAACCCTATAACATATGACAAGATTAAGATAATTCAATAGGTATCGACCGGTTGACTAGAAAAAAGTGGTTGGTACATAAATGGATTTGATGACTCAAGTTATGACTTGGGGAACTATGAACAGGTAATTATGAATCAACCACAAATTAGAATGTATGCAAGGGTTTCACACTTAGGATTTTTCAAAGGATTTAAGGCACAAGTAAAACCCTAGAATAGAAGTCAAACTGAAACCCTAAGTCACAAGACTCAACAAATAAAAAAGATATCCAAATTTTGCAATAAGTATTAGTGGAACATAGAAAACTTGAGGAGTTCCACCAGTGGATCCAATTGGGGATGTCTTTTCTTCCAAAATAGAGTGATATCACAGAATCTCAAGTTGAAGTACACTAAACCAAAGAACCAAAACCAAGGACAACCTAGACAAGGTAGACCAAACCAACCAAAGAAAACACACCAAACTAAACCTATATACAAATATACATAGCATTATATTGAACATGGAAAATATACATACCTCAAGAGAAATATTCTTTCAAGAATTGTCTATGTATTGGCAGTTCAAGAAATTCTTTGTTCAAACTTTGCAAATAGTAATAATCTTCACCATGGTTTTTTGGTAGTAGATAAGGGCCTAACCATAATGCATTAAATTTTACATGTTTTCCCTTATCTTTAGCTCTAGCATTCCATATCATCACCATGCTTCCTAATTCAATCTTCCTTGCAGAAGCCTTTTTATCATATAAATGCTTAACTTGTAGTTGCATTTTAGCCTTTTTTTTTCATGAGATTCTCATCTAGTGTCATCCAATTCTATTAGGGCATCAAAATTGTGTTGCATTTCATCACAAATATTTTCATCATATTCTTGCACAAATTTGTACATCTTCAACAAGTTGTTCTAATTTATCCTTGCGTCTAATACATATACCAAACCAAATGGAGAATGTCCATTAGCTTCCTTAATAGTAACCTTATATTCCAAAATTGCAAGCTTCAGTTTTGATTCCCAATATTTTTTATTTTTCTCAATCACCCTCTTGATGATCTTCATTAGACTCTTATTACTTGATTTTTCTTGACCATTTCCTTGTGGATGATAAGGAGAAGAATAAGACACTTGAATACTATGTTTATCACAAAAATCCCTAAACTCATCTGATCTGAAACACATTGCATTATCAGAGATAATCTTCTCTGGGACTCCAAATCTGATCAAAATTTTGTTCATCACAAAATCAATTACCACTTTACTTGATGCTTTCTTTGTGTAAATTTCTTCTACCAACTTTGTAAAATAATTAGTGGCAACAAGAATCCAAGAATTTCTACCACTAGATTTCTCAGATATTTAACTAATGAAATCAATACCCCACTATTGGAAAGGGGCTTGGAATAAGATAGTTCTAAGTGGAAAATTTCCTAAAAATATTAGCTTTCCTAAAAATCTTTGACAAGCATCACAAGTTTTCAAAAAAATTTGGGCATCCTTGAACACTGAGGGCCACCAAAATACTTCTCTCAAAATCTTGTGGGAAATTGTCTTTTCCATGTAATATCCTCCACATAATCCATTATGCATTTCTATTAGGAGTTCCAATGATTTATTTTCATCAACACATTTGAGTAGTACACCTTCTAGACTTCTCAACCAAAACTCATTATCAATGATCACAGAACTTAATAGCCTACAATTTTAGGGTTCTTTTTCATTGTTAGCCATGCCTTTAGGACATTGTATAGTTTGTAGATATTGAACAATACACCTATACCAACCACATGTTTTCATGTCACAGATAGGTGTAACTTATACACATTATGCTTGATTAATTTGATTGGCTTCCAAGTTGGTTTCAACCATCAGTTTGGCTAGACCTTGTCCCCTTCCCAACTTAGTGGTCTGGATATCAATATTGAAATGCTCAATCCTATTAATCCATTTGCATATTCCTCCTGTGACCTCTTGTTGAGTGAAAATATCTTTCACTGCAACACTTGAGACATAAGCTATAATTTTAGCTCTCCCTAAATATGTTCTAAAAATTTTTACTGCTTTGAACAATGCATAGGCTTGTTTCTTATTCATCATACTTGAGTTCAAAAACCTACAAATACATGATAAAAAATCCAATGGGTTGCTCAAATCCCTCTTCACTTTTTTATAGCAACACAACAACAATTGTATGAAAAGATCCAAAATAAAAAATCTACGTAGGCTTGGAGAAATCTAGAGACTTAAACACTGGAGCCTCCTTTATAGCATGTTTGATGCTCTTAAATGACTGATTATGATCTTCATTCCAAGTCACCTTTTCTCCTTTATTTAACTTCTTATAAATTGGATGGGTAATCTCTGCAAACTTGGTTACAAACCTCCTTAAGAAATTTATCTATCCAAAGATTGAGTGGATGCCTTTGACATTCTTTTGTTGTTGAATTTTGTATATTGTAGCCACTCTTTCATGGTGAATTCTTATTCCTTCTTTAGACACAATATCAACAAGTAGTTTCCCTTATTTTACCCCAAACACACACTTATTGGGATTCAAATATATGGGTATGTGTAGGATCATCATGGAAAAAATAGGTCCTTAATTGGCAATGAAAATTTAGAAAATCAGAGCTAGGCAACTTCAGGTAAAAATTTGAATAAGTTATCTATATTATTTCAAAAATATGTAAGAATAGAATCTGTAGAAAATTGAATGTAGTTTCTAAACTACTAGGTTTATTTAAAAAATCAAAAAAAATATTTTGTGAAAATTTTAAATTTCAGTGTAGTAGTACTTAAATTTTAGGGAAAAAATAAGAAGTAGGTGTTTGTCTGACCACCCTAATCACAATAAAATGATAATATTTTTTTTGAAGATTTAAGATCTAAGTAGAGGAATCGTTTCTTGATGTGATGCATATTTTTTTGTAATTTTTTTTCGAGTAAATAATTATTTATGAATTTTTTATTACAACTTTTAAAAAATATACAAAATCATATGTCTAACCACCTTAACTTGGTCAAATCTTCTTGAAATTCAATTTTATCTTTTTTAATCCTATATTATGTGAAACATATAATGTGACACATATTTTAGTTTCAAAAAATGTGATACCCTATGAAAGCTATAAATGTTTTTCAATCAGCCTATCAATCAAAACTTGAGTCGCAATTCAAATAGAAAATGAATAATAATTATTTATTAAATTAAAAGTAAAGGATAATTTATATTGGTAGAAATCTGAGAATCTCCTTTAAAAACCCTTTTCATTTCATCAATTTGGGGTAAAAAAAAGTCGTCAGCAACATGAGGCATCATATCACTTACTTATTGCCACTTTTTGGCCCATCATGATCCTGCACATACCCATATGTCATATTAAAGTGCCTTCTTGAATACCTTATCCGAGTGCATATGATTTCCTTCTTCTTTCTTTCTATATGCTATCAAATAGCCTTGGTAAATTGCTAAGAAGATATTAATAAAATCAGAAAATGCCACATCTATAGCCCTTTAAAAGGTAGCACTTGCATTTTTTAGGACAAAACGAATCCTAACATAAAAATAAGTCCATAAGGAGTAGAAAATTTAGTATTTTATTGCTCGAACTCCTTAACCGCCACTTGATTATACCTGAAAAATCATCCACCATAGAGAAAAGCTCATATCCAGTCACCTTGTGTAACATAGCTTCCATATTGGGCAATGGATAGTTATCCTTTAATGATGATATATTAATATTTCTGAAATCCACAAAGATCCTTATATCACCATTATTTTTTCTCATTGGAACTAATTTAAACACCCATAGAAAATGCCTAATTGGTTTAATGATACAACCTTTCCTCAACTTGACCAATTATTCTTGCATCTTAGGTGTCAATATGGGATCGATTAGCCTTTTATTTTTCCTAAAAGGCTTGGCATTAGGTTTTAAGGGAAGCTCATATTGAAACAAGTCTTTTGAATAGTCCTTTAAATAATCATAAGACTATGAAAACACATTCCTATATGTTCTCTACAAATAAATTAGCATTTCTTTGACCTAGGGGTTCATTTTCTTCCTAATATAGACTTTCTTAGGAGAATTTTCTATGTCAAGATTTACCTCTTCCAAATCTTACTTATGAGTGGATGTTTGCTTAGTGTTACTCTTTTTAGGGCCATCAAAGACCCTCTCCAAAGCAACTAGCCCCTTTGGGATTTTATTAGTCTTCAACTGAATAATTTCTTTCCCACATTTTTTCTTTGTCATCCACCTCCTCTAAAAAATCTCCAAAGTAAATTTCTTGACCTTGATACTCCTATATACATTACAAGAATCTCAAAATGTCTTCATCATAATTAAACACTTGCCAGTTCCTTATGTTATCAGGAACTAAAGGTCTGATCTACACTTCAACTTTTAAAATTCTAGCAAGTAATATCAACGGGTCAGAGTGCAATATTGGCAAGTAAATTTTCCACCTAGTTCTTACTCCTATCCAACCAGTCAATACCAAATGCATCAAACTATTCTATTGATTCCCAAACAATATTTCTACACTCTCTCAATATAGTGTTCTTTGATGCATATCTAGATCTAACTTGCAAAACAACAAGTTTAAAATATTCAATAACCCTTAACTTCTTGATTCCATGTTTCTCAGCTAGTCCTAATCCTAGTAGTAAAGCTTCATATTTAGCTACATTATTTGTACATGCAAAGAGCAATAAAAATGAAAACTTATAATTTCTTCCACTAGGGGGAATGTGTATTACCCCTGCACCAACTCCTTTTGGGAAAGCACCATAAAAATGTGTGCTCTTTAATTCATCATTATTTTCTTCTTGTAATACCTCCTTTTCAAGGGGTACAGGTTACTTTTCCTCTTATTCTTGTAATTCTTCAATCCTGAAGTTATCAATACTAATATCCACAAAGTGAATTCTATCCTCTTCTTCCACAAATTAAATCTTGTGTGGAGCTCTTGGCTCCCTCACAAGCTTGATGTCTTTTCCCTCAACTTGGAATGTGGAAAAAGACTTGTCACATTGCATTCTACCTCCCATGGAGACACTTCGCTTCCTTGAAAACAACATACCATAATTTGGTGGGATTTCCACCACAACTATTCTCATTACAAACTCCTTGTCTAGAAAAGCAACCAATATATATGGGACATATTTAATCACTCCTATGATTGGGATTTCTCTTGAATCCATGGCATAAAATTTTCCATAAGAACACTTTATCTTTAAGCCCATTTCTTTCATAATCTCAACTAGAAGTATGTTAGATGAAGCTCTTGAATCATTCATACAATTTATTAGAAGCTTACCATCCACAATTAAAATCACATAGAAAGGATCAATATTGCTTGGTTTGGATGTGATAGTGCTACCCAAGTAAATTTGAGGGATTTCACCAATGTCTCCCTCCATTCATTCTTCACTAACTTTATTTTTACTAACTTGAGGCTAAGTAGACACCCTTTCATCATTAGAGTCAATAGTAGCACCATTGATAAGGGCCACTTCCTTCTACTTATGCTCTTCATTTCTCATCATTTACAATAAAGGAACTATCACCTTGAATTGAGAGAGAAATTGGAACATGGCAACAAGATTGTATTTAGATAGTTCATAAGGAACTACACTCTACTCTTCATTCTTGTCATTTTATTACTCACATCTCATTTCAATCTCTCTTTTTCTTGTTTCTTTTAATGATCTACACATATATTTGGAGTATGTGTCTTTACAATGGGAGAAAAAAATTCATCATACTTCTTGGTTGCATTATCCTTTTTAGCCTAAATTTTAGGTCCTTTAGTCTCGTTGGATTTAACTTCACTTTATTTACCATATGCTTTAGCTCCCTGCTTTTTTGAACTTTTATCCTTAATGAACATACTGCTTGACTTACCTTGGTCATATTTCACAATTCTATTCCTCAAAATGTGAGTATTTCTAGCATGTGTAACTAGTTCTACTATCATTTTCTGATACTCCTCATTAGAGGGCCTCCTTAGAGACACATTCATTTCATCCATTTCTAAAGAGCTAACACCTCACTCCACATTGCCCTCTTCATTAGGAAATTTTTTTTGATGATAAGAATCATATTTCTACCTTTGGTTATCAACATCAACCTCATGTGATTCTTCATCCGAAAACACTCTTCCTCAACAAAATCAGATATGTGTATAAGCACATGTATTTCCTCATAGTATTCTTGAAGTGGCTCATAATCATCAGGTTCATTTTTCTGTTCTTCAAATTTATTTGCAACTAAACATGTTTGAGAAGCATGTGGAAATTGAAAAAAAAACACCATGGAGCATCATCATCAAAGTTTACATTATTCTTTTGTAATGGATCAGTGGGAAATTTGATTTTTTTATTCTTTTGAGTATTCTGAAGTGGTTTTGTAAGGATTATCTTGAAGCCTAGGAGGTGGGTATGTACAGGATCATCATGGGAAAAGAAGGCTCTTAAGTGGCAAAAAATTTAGAAAAATCATAGTTAGGCAGCTTGACATAAAAATTTGAATAATTTTTCTATATTATTTTTAAAATATGTAAGAATATAATTTGTAGAAAAATGAATGTAGTTTCTAAATTACTAGGTTTATTTACAAAAAAATAAAATGTATTTGGTGAAAAT
Source organism: Sequoiadendron giganteum (assembly GCA_007115665.2). Classification (NCBI taxonomy): domain Eukaryota; kingdom Viridiplantae; phylum Streptophyta; class Pinopsida; order Cupressales; family Cupressaceae; genus Sequoiadendron; species Sequoiadendron giganteum. The sequence continues at coordinate 116,923,320 of CM021106.1, read as the reverse complement.
TTGAAATTTCAATACAATAGTACTTAAATTTCATGAAAAAAATAAGTAGGTGTCTGTCTAACCTCCCTAACCACATTAAGATAATAATTATTTTTTATAAGATTTTATATATAATTAGAGTTCTCATGTCTTAATGTGATGCATACTTTTTTGTAACTGTTTTCCAAGTAAATAATTAATTATAAAAAAATTATGACAAATTTTAAAAAATATAAAGACTCGTATGTCTGACCACCTTAACTTGGTAAAAACTTCATGAAATTCAATTTTTTCCTTTTTAATTTTATAGTATGTAAAGCATAGAATGTGATGCATGTTTTGAATTCCAAAAAAATTGATATTGTTTGAAATCTATAGATGTTTTTCAATCAGCCTAAAAATCAAGACTTTAGTCATAATTCAATAGAAAATGAATAATAATTATTTATTAAATTCAAAGTAAAGAATAATTTATATTGGTGGAAAGCTGAGAATCTCCTTTAAAAACCCTTTTCATTTCACCAATTTTGAGTATAAAAAAAGTTGTCAGCCACATACCCATCATATTGCCACTTTTTGGCCCATCATGATCCTGCACATACCCAAGTCTCTCATTTCTTTGGAAATTGGGCTTTTCACACATTAACCCCTTCTCTTGCCTAGAAAGTTTATAACCGATGTCTTTCATGAAACTTGCAAATTTATCCTCAAGAAAAGATGCTTTCTCTATAGATTTTTAATCTTCCCTCTTCGGTTTCTTCAAAATCAAAACATCATCTCTTCTCCCAACCTTACTTGATGCACTTCTATTGTTTTCAATATGTACTGCAATCTTCAAAGCCTCCCTTAGGGTATGAGGATTCCTGTCATGTAGATGATAGCTCATCTTTGAATCAAATGCATTGTTGTAGTTGACCAAGCATACATTTTCATTAAGTCTCAAGTCAACAGGCATCCTATTCATGTCTTTTTGAAATCTTGTGTTGAAATTAACAACCATTTCATTTGAACCTCTATAGATATTCTTAAAATAACATAGAAATAATGTTGCATCAGTCTTATCACCATATTGTTCTCTATAAATCCTTTTAAATTCCTCCCATGAGCCAATACTTTCTACTTGTAATGACCTATACCATTTCGTAGCATCTTTAGTGAGTGACTACATAAAGAGCTTCATCATAACATCTTCATCCTCAACCTCAAAATCATCCATTATATTGACAAATTATTTTTGGTGATCCTCACCACTTATTACATTATTTAAAGAGAATTTTACTAAATCACCCCTGATATCATTAGGAAATTTGTTTGGGTATCCATAAATTCAAGAAAAGCACAATTGTCAGTACCTATCCACCTGCATAGGCCTTGTAATGAATTGGTCTCTTTATTCATTATGAGGTTCACTATCATCTTTCTTACCATAATGTTTATTTTCTTTCCCACTCCATCCTCCACCATCACCACCATTTCCACTCCCTCCTCTAGATTGGGTGTTTTTATTCTTGTTGCTACATCCACCTCCACCACCTTTACCTCCACCACCACTAGTACTAGGGATAATTCCACTTGAATCAATTCTTTTTTATTGCGGTTCAAGGATTGAATAGAAAGAGATTGAAGCTCCCAAATCTAGAATAAAGGTATTGGGGAATGCAATTTTCCTCTGTATTTTGGCATTTTTAGGAACAATTTCCATCTTACTCAGTTCTTGTTGCGACTTGTCATTAATCGCAATATCAACACTTTGGGATCAAAAGGTGCATTAGATGGATTGGAATTAGTTCCAAAAGTTTTGGTCAATGTATTAGTGGATGAAGTATTTGAGTTTTTATTTGTGGCCGCTTTCTTGGTTTGACCTACAGGTTTACTTCCATGGTCTATAGGTTGGGTTTTCTTAACAAAAATAGAGGGATCTAAAACCTTAGTCGCTACAATAGAACTGGTAAATGTGCTTGTAGCAGTTGTTCCCATAGGTATATTTACTTTATGAGGATCAAAGGTTTCCTTAACAAGTGGCTTAGGGGAATCTTTAGGAATTGGATCTTCCTTCACTGTTTCCCTCGTCTTTTCAACCCTTCTCCTTAATTGATCTCTCTATCATTTTTTCCTCTATTTATCATCTCTTTCCTATTTTTCTCTCAATCCCAACTCTTTAAGTTTCAAATCCTCTTCTTTAAGAGCTTGCATATCCCTATTTGTGTCTTCTTCATCCTCTAGAGTACCCTTAGAGAAACTATGTTTTGGGGTGTAATAGGTAAGATTCATAGTTTCCCTCTCAGAAGAATGGTGTGAAATCCTACAATGAGATCTTCCTCTTAGATTAAAATTTTCGTCATTAAAAATAGAGGTACTCCCAAGATTTTCCCTTTTGGCTAGGGATTCACCTTCTTTATTCTATAATTTCCATAATTCATCTTCCTTTGATGTTAAAGGATCACGATCAAGCTAAGAAGTAGTAACAAGGGGCTCATTTGTTACAATATTTTTCTTAATAGTAGAGGGCATACTATAATAAAAAAATTCTTCAAGAATATTTACATTTAAGATTTCAAAATGCATTATCAATATTTTTTGTGGACTTACTTGCTTCAATGTTCTTTGCAATCCATGATGAAGTCTTGCTCTTTGGAAGTTTAGATTCTAGCTTCTGCTCATGGTTATTCTTCATATTTCTCCTAGTTCCTCTCATGGATTTAGATTTATTCCTACAAATATTCTTCTATCTCTTTCTTTGTTTTACTAATTTTACACTAGCACAAGAGACTTCAAAATCACCACCCACTATATGGGGAAATAAAAATACTTTTAAGAATCTTTTTTAATTTAAGAGAAAAATTTGAACATAACATGACATGAAATAGAAAATTGAACCAAAACTTGACACATGGAATAAATACTTTATCTATGGTGAAATCTTGCATGAATTGTTCTTTAAACAACAAACAAAAATGAGATTCATTGACTCTGACTATACCAAATCTGACCTAGAGATACTAAACAAACTTTTTCCATAGCAGAGTCACCAATCCATTTTCTTTTTTTAACAAACCAAACTTAATCTCATCGATTATCTATGAATTTTCCAAATTCAATGGTTGATAAATATGAGGATTTGTGAAAAAATAGGTGAAATCTTGCTAGGATTTCCCTTTGCACTTCGGGCTTTGCAAAACCTAGGAGGGTGATCCCTACAATGTATTTTGAGATACTCTTGTGTGTACTATCACATACATTGTAAACAAATAGATAATTTCTCCTTCAATTGCTTGAAAAATGAAATACCCTAAGATTTTCCTAGTCCCCATGGAAAAATCATACTAAAGCATGAGAAAAATTTATACATTAATCTCGACACACATTCACATTGAGAATAGAGTTGAAAATTATTTTGAATGTAGCTGCTATGAAAGATCTAGGAAATGGTAACATCAAATGATTAGTGCCTTATCCTAGGATGGAGAAACCTAAATCATGTAATTGAAAACACAAAACAACATTAATCCTATCATAATAAATCCTACCAATAATGCCTTACACCATTAATACTAGAAACATAACCAGCGTTACTTAGTGATCCATGCATACATGCACATAAATCTTTATTTATTTAATATACATTAACTCATTCTTTCAAGAGTTTAATAACATTGAAAAAATATTCAAGGAAAGATACGAAGATAAATAGAAGTATATTTGATTGATTTGTATTCAAAATCTATGTAAAGTATATAATGGAGAAAACTGTACATGAATATCTTGTCATTTGTATTTCATATATGAAAATATTGCTACACATTCACCATTACATGACTCAAAAGACTCTTAGAACCTAGCAAAGACTCATTTCTATTATCTAAACTTGTTTACAAAATTTCTCTCTGAGATCAATCTACTAGAAACCTTGTACAACTAACCTTGAAATCCATTTTATAAGAACAAGGGAGGAAAAAAGACTTGATCCAGATTGTGAACATGTCACATTTTTATTTGACAATCACATTACATCAAAAGGTAGTTATATTTTCCCAAATATGAGGGAGAATTTGACGTTAGAAAAAAAACCATTTTTATTTGTTGACAAAGATTCTCCCACCTTCCAAAAGGATCTTCATTCACTACAAAACATTATTTCCATGAACTATGCACTTATTCCATGTGCTACTAAACTTGATGATGAAGAAGTATAAAGTGAATAAAAGAATATACCAAAGTAAATTCACATCTACACTCCATGTCACCTTATTTGGACTTGAGATAATGTAATTCTTAAATGTTGATATATTGAATGCCTAATCTATACTAGTTCTAATCCATTTTTTATACTTCTCCCTTACTATAATACTCATTGTTGTAGACACAAAATGAAAATTCCAGTTGCCACTTATCAATGCAGCTTATATGTGTAGGATAAAAACATATTTGGACCTCCACAACTCAAAATATTCCTTTGTTGTCCAGTTAAATCCCATAATAATATCTACCTTTATTTTGTATGGGTTGTATTTGACTACCACCTGATTTACATCTTTGTCAAATTATTCTAAGAAGATACTTGTGTGGGTGAGCCTATCCATACTATTTTTCAACATTTCAACATCCACCCCATCACAGATTAATTTTTCTTGAGTAGCTATCACTTGATTATCTTGGTCCTTACACTCTCATAGAGACTTAACCTCACCATTCTCATAAAAAATATTTGGGAGCAGACTGAAATTCCAGTCATCAAATTTCTTTACCAATCCCCTAAGTTTAACTTCTAGGGGCTAAAACAACCCTTGGGAATATTTGATCTCAATTACAAACCTAAGGTTTGGGAGAAGGTTGGACATTTTATTTACATCATGGGTTGACCCAATGACCATATCCTTGAATATTTTTTCTCTTAGAAACCACCTATCCATTAATGGGATAACCACCTCATTATCTCTATCAAAATTTCTTATTGCACAAAACATTAAACAATATTTATTATGGATACTGATTAATTTTCTTTCAATTCCCTCATTCAAATGCTCAATAACTACCATTACAATCTTCAAATTTCTCATAGGAATGAGCTCATCCTACTACTTACACCTCTCCTCAAAAACTTTTAACTTTTCCAATAAGCCTTCAATGATGACCTCCTTTATTTGAGGTGCATCTAAAAAATCTTGAGTTGATTGTACAATTTGCACATCCTTAAATTTAGGAGGTATATCCTCAACTTAAACTAGAGGTGGTGAAATAATTGGAGAAGGGGGAGAAAAATTGTAGCTTGAGATGGGCTTGGTTGAAAGGATTGGAATTTTGTTTCCATTAAGACATCTTTACTTCCATTTGTGTAATATTTTTCTCGCTTAAATTTGATTCTACCACCACTTCATTGTATTTTTCCTAAATTTATCTCTTTATTTTTTCAAGGACTCAACTATGGCCTTAGTAAATTTGGCCATATTGAAATTCATTTTTTCTGATTTAAGGGTGGATGTATCTAATATTATTTTTATAATTAATCCTCCCCTAACTTTTGGCATAGGTTCTACAACCTCAGAATTTTTGGTGCTTGGGGCAAAATCCCAAGAGACAAGTGTATCCCATTGAGAGCTAAATTTTGATCCCTACAATGCCAATGTGACCTCCTATTCACTATTAAAGATATCATGTCTCCTGATAGTATCCAATGCAATTGCAGATGCTAAGTCCCACTCTAGAATTAGTAAGACTCCACTCTTCCTTACCAATTATCTACCTTCCTTTATAGTGATATTCAAGTATTTTTCCCTCATTTCATCACATACCTCAGCTTCAATAATCTTTTGGTTTTTTTTGGGTGTTCACTTTCCTTTTCTATAAAATGATCACATGCTCAACCTTTATATCCCTCCACACATATTCTTATAATTCTTGTGTTTCGAAAAAATAATCATCATCTATGAAGCTATCAAAAGCTTGAGCCCTCACACCCTTAGAGTTTTTCATTCCACTCAGGTCTACCTTGCTCAACCTATGGCTCAAATTTTGTGGCAATATTTCCCTTTGAGTGGATGGAATTCCCTCCCTTATTCCATCTTCAATGACAATAATCTCTTCATCTGAATCCTCTATAGGGTAGTCAACAAGGTCAGTTGTTTCAATCCTTTTCCTTTTTATTTATGGCTCCCTTGGAGAGGATGTCTCTCTAGGTGAATTCAACTCAATTATTATAGGGGGAAAATAATGTTTTGGTGATAGTGGCAGAAAATGTTGTTGCGTAGATGGTTCTCTAAACTCCTCTAATTGTGTAGGAGTATCAATTATTAATTGAATCCTCAATGTTCTCTTTCTTCTTGAATAATTATGTACCTTCTTAGAAGGTTTCTAAGTTGATTCTCCTTATATCATGGGTTCCTTCCCCTTATCTTGCACAACTCTTTCCTCCTTCAAACTAGCAACAAAATTGTTAAAATTTTGAATAATAGTTTCAATCTTCAAAATTATTTTACTAATATTAGATAGAGCCTCAAAATTAGGGTCTTTAACCTTTCTTGTTTGCTCCAATTTCACAAAGATAGTCCATTTCCTCATCTTGTCCTCCTGAAAATCAAGTTCAAAAACATTTCTAACGAGATCATTAGGGAGAGAATGGGTTTGAACATGTTTCCCTCCCTTAATCATGTGCATGAAAAAAACCATGAATCTCTTAGGATCATAACTTTGATATGCTTGAAGCTTCATATCATAGGGCTTGGGGTAATAGTAAACAATATTCCTCCATCCATTCATTGTCATGAAAAAATCAACAAAAATAGTATGTGTAGGAAAAAAATTTCCCTTTCTCTTCTCCAACAAGAAATTATCATCAACATTTCCCAATTCACATATTACCTCCAAAAAACTAATTCTCAATGACAATTCATTGGGGAGTATGTGAGGTGTTAATCAAGTGAAATATACCCTAAAAATTGTGCAATCCTTATATGGCATTACATCTCCCCAATTATAATTGATGTTTAATTTAGGCCTCCTCTCAGCTAGTCTCAGAAAAACATGTAACTTTGTAAGATCCCTAGGAACATTCAACATTAAAGCTCTTCTCAAATTGGTAGCAAAAAGGTTTGTAGAAACTACAAAATTTGGTTTTTTCTCATGCCTATCCAATAATGGACTCCATGTCTATTGGAATTTCAATACCATCCACATTCCTTTTGAGCTCCATCTCTTGACCAAAATAAATAGCTCCTATATATAAAAGCATGTACATGAATCGAGAATACCACAAAAATCTAACACCATGTTGGGCATTCTTCAATGCTACTAACCCCTTATGGATTTTATCCGATATATATGTAGAAAAATCATATTTAAGAGTTTTAATATTGGGTGGTTGAATGTTTGCAGCCATATATATTTGGGAAATGGGCATGCTAGAAGAGGGATCAAACCCCAAAATTTGATAGAGGCCATAGAAATTATTTTGGAAATAGGTGACAAAATACTTGATAGGCATGAGCTCCACATCATAGGGTCCTAGAATGATATTTACTTTTCCTTTTCCTTCCAACATTGAAAAATTTGTTAGCACTGAAACTCTAAAGTTATGGTTCACCTTCCCATACTCCTCCCTCAATTTCTTCTAATTGATTTCTGCCATTTCTCTACTCCAGTTGTTCAGCTTGAAAAACTTCTACAATCTCCTCTTTGGTGACCTAGATCACATTCTACCCATCATGGGTTTTGACTACCCTAATAAGAGGGTCATAATTTGCAACAATGAACTTTAGAAGATCAAAATCAATGTACATGTTAGGGACCACCAGTTTAGCCATATCCAATCTCCAAGGGTTGCAGATTGGAATACTAACATTTCTATTTTTGTAGCAACCTTGAAAAAGAGTCCATCTAGAATACAACAAGGTCACATATTTGATTGTGGAGTATTTGTTAGTAATGCCAAATTTGACTCCAATGTTATAAAACATAGGTTTCCTTTTAGATTTCTCAGTTGTTGAATGTTTGAATTGGTCACTCAAATCTTAGACCAAGGATCTAACTAGGGGTTTCAAACCAGATGCTTGGGATTTTGGTATAGAAGTTTGGAATTTTTTTGGCATGTCTAAGAGATAGTTTGACCTAAGGCTTGATAGGTTCAACCTAGGACTCTTACGTAGTAGGGAAAGAATTGACATAAAGAGATGACTAAAGTAATAGTTTACAACAATCTAATGAATGTCAAACCTTAAAAGAAGCCTAATTTGGAAAGAATATAACATTAATCACAATTTTATATGGAAATTAGGGTAAATTTGAGCTCAAAGAGTTTATTTTAAACTTACAAGATTGCAACTCTGAAAACCCTAATTTGATAATGCTAAACACTTGAACAACTCTGCAACAGGTTCACAATTACATGAAGATGCCTTTGTAATTTTTTACAATCAACAATAAGCTTCAAAGTAATATTTTTTTGTAAACAAAGCCTTCAATTTAGTTGAAAGCCATTATTTTTGTCATTACTATTTGTTTTCATTAACTAGAACAACTCAATGATGTACTTTTAGAAACTTTGAATTTATGTTGTCAATTTGATCCTAGTGTGGACCAGTGTGTGGCTCAAATGAAGTTAGCAAAGTTTGAATATATTAATTTTTGCTGATTTTACGTACATCATACCTTATTTCCTCCAAGTATGCATATTTTTTGTCAACTTGGTGGTCCCATCACACATTACAAGATTCCAAAAAATCCATGTGTAAGAAAATTGCTAGCCCTTTGTAATTTGAGGGATTTAGATGTACAGTCATGGGCTAGTGACCAACAACCCAAATCAACTCGACAACCTCCAAAATGTATGTTATTTAATCCATAGGGTAGCAATCATGATGCATATCTTCCTTTGATGATGAATGGTTTAGATTAGAACATCTAGTAGAGTAATTATGCGCGTGCTCAAATGGTCCATTAGTAACTCACTCTTTACCACATCTGTAGTCACTAAGAAATATTTAATCAAATATTGCCATGCCCTTCAGAGTTCTACAAATGATGGCAATGATGCCACACGGTGCTCACCCACTATCCCTCCATGAGCCAATATCTGACAGTAGGTCCCCTATGAGCTAGTAGGGGGTGATTGAGATTCATCTATTAGTGTTCATCTTAGTCATTGATCATAATACCTTTTACCATCGATGCCTTTGAAGAATAGTAGGGTCCACCATGAGGGTGGATAGGTGTCACCCACCAGCTATCCCTCCATTTTATTAATTATAATATTTTATTCTTGCAGGATAGCAAGTAGCTAATAAGACGCATCCAGTGGGACCCAAAAAGCATTGTTTATAAACTCAAGAGGTGCATGCATCAATTTGTGACTTAAAAGAGGGTCTCCACTAGGTTTATAATATATAAAGGACTTTAGGAATATATTAAACCTAGACTTAGGAAGCAAGGAACAAATTAAAAAGGCATTTTCAAACCCATATAACATATGACAAGATTAAGACAACTTGATGGGTATTGATGGATCTAATAGATAAAAGGGGCTAGTACATAAATGGATTCAATGACTCAAGTTATTGTTAGAGTAAAAGGTTTATTTCTCTTAATTAGTTTAATTGAGTCACATCTTATTCCTTTCTTAAGATTCACTTAGTTATGCATTGTAGGTATTTAATAATTATTTTAATTATTAAATAAATTTTTCCTTTACGGTTTCTTTAGGGTTGTACAATCTCCTTTTATAAGGATTGATCATTGTATTTTACTCACTCTATGATTAATACATTTTCAGCTTTCAGAGCACCCTTGTTTTTTTGTCTCCATCTCTTCTTTTTGTGATAGGTTATTTGAATACAGGTGATCTTCAGGGTTTGTGAGGTTAGATTTATCAACTTCTACATGGTATCAAAGCTCCAGATCTGCGATTTCCTATTCATTTTTTGAAAGTTTTAGCTTACAAAGTTTTCTTTTGTGCAAGGGTTTCAGAAAGGCAATTTTTTTTGTGGATTTGGGGGTCACCTAATTTTTTGGGAACTTTTGGATAAAATAGACCTCACCATTGAGTTTAGAGCATCCAAAAACCCCTATTTTCATATAAAATTTGTTCAATATGGCCTCTCTTGACTAAAAAGGAAAAAAAAAATTGCCCCAAGGCCATATGGCCTTAGGGCATGATTTTTGAGGTCAAAAATTTAAAATTATCAAAAAAATTATAAAAAAAGAGAGGTTTTTAAATTTGTTTTGCACCCACAGTTATACAAGGCATGCTACCCAATACCCACCAATCCACCGCCAAGAAACAACCCCTCAAGCACCGCCATCGGTGGACTTCAAACTCATCGCCACTACTCTAAGTCCTACGGGCTCCCTCTAAACTGCTCCTAGTTCTATGAAGAACCAAGTCTTAAGCGCCAGCCCCTAGCCCTCTGCTAACTAAGCCCTAGTCATGTGATTGACCGAGGGCTCTGCCAAAAGCCCCAGCTCCCTGGTCTGCCCAGGCTACCAAGGGACCTTTGTTTTTAGCCCCTAAGGGCTCTAGAGGACCTATTTGGGCTTTTTGGAGGTGTTTTCACTAAATCGGGTGTAAAATAGGCATATAGTCTTCGTTTCTCAAAAACAAGATACTGTTGGAAAGCTGATTCGATGAAGGATCCAGTGGTGAAGATCTTGTTTTCTAATTTTTCCATTTTTCTAGTGTTTACTCCAGTCAAAGTCAGAGCTTATGTTTTACACTTTGGAGGGCATAATTTTTGCATCCAAAATTCATTTTGTGCAAACAAATAGGCGTTGGAAAGGTGTTTTAGTTATCTTTCTAGATATTCAGTCTATTTCATTAGAAAATTTACTAGGTATATTTTATTCAACTTTGTGTGTTTTTACACTTTTCTTAATTACTTGGATGTTTTGGCACCTACATGGGTTTTGTTTGCATTGGATGGGTTATATTAATCTGATTTATTGTTGCTGAGAGTTTCGGTATCCAATTTTTTATTTTGAGTGAGTATAATGGGTTTTCTACTTACCCTTGAATTGTAATTCTGGAATAGGGTAATTATGAGTCATGGGCAAAGGGCATTCTTACACATTGTAAGTGGCTCAAATTTTTCCTTATTTATATGATCTCATACCTACAGCAAACACATCAAGGGGTTTATCTGCATGGATTATTGGTTGTAGTGTCAATTTTGACACTTTGTGTGCTTTATCTGACATTCATTATGCATGCACACTCTAGAAACATCTTTGGGAGATTTTTGGAGACTTTAATATCCCTCCTTTCCTAGAGGATCTTGTTGCAAATTGTCTCATCCCTATTGCAAATGTATATTTCATACCCTATGATAATCGTACTCTAGAGGAGCTTGATTATATCATAGGTTTTGCATATTCTGATGGTTCATAGACTTGTATTCATGTTCCGACTCTTCAGATTGAGACATCAAAAACATATCATGTTGTTCTTGATTCAGTGTAGTAGGGCATCATTCATCTTCTAGACATACCTACTTTGGACTTTTATATTCCAGACATATCTTTCTTGTTGTGGAGTCCTATATTGCAAATTTGGAAGATTATTTTGAGGACATTCATCTCCTCTACCTTGATAGTTAGGTTATCACTGTACGCCCACCATTATCAATGCATTTAGAGGTTGCATTTCAGAATTCTCCACACCAATTTGGATTTGACATCATTTATTTCAGTTCACATAGAGAGATTCTTTAGCATCCTATCATGGCACACATCTTGACATAGATTGGTGCATCACTCTTGACAGGGTTTCTTTGACATCATCCTTTCGATCCATTTCTTCCCAAGGGGAGGAATATCAATTTTTGCTTTAGGATCTCCTTTTGGATTCTACATTAGGCATCTACCATTGCGACATGAGTTTCTTCATTGTGGGGGGGCCTTCTTGTCTCTTTCTATCTCTCCTATGGAGACCATTGTATATGTACTTATATGATATAATTTGTCTATGGAGGGTATCATGTAATCCACCTCCTATCCTTCTTTCATTAGTGCATTTTATTCCTTTCTTTGCATTCTATTTTGGGGAGGATTTTTATTCCCACTGGGTTTTCTCATTTACCCAATTTCCTTTAGTTTACATTGCATTTGTAAATGGGTACCTGATCAAGCCTAGTTGTCAGGACCTATTTTTTCTTTCTTCCTTGTAGTTGCATTGATTTGATGCATTTAGTTTGTAGCTACTCCCTAATTTTATCTTAAGGGGAGGTGTTAGAGTAAAAGGTTTATTTCACTTAATTAGTTTAATTAAGTCACCTTTTATTCCTTTCTTAAGATTCACTTAGTTATGCATTGTAGGTATTTAATAATTATTTTAATTATTAAATACATTTTCCCTTTAGGGTTTCTTTAGGGTTACAAAATCTCCTTTTATAAGGACTAATCATTGTATTTTATTCTTTCTCTCTAATTAATACATTTTTCAGCTTTCAGAGCACCCTTTCTTTTTGTCTCCATCTCTTCTTTTTGTGATAGGTTATTTGCATGCAGGTGATCTTCAAGGTTTGTGAAGTTGGATTTATCAACTTCTATAGTTATGACTTATGGAATTGGGAACATCTAATAACTAGTTAGCCAAAAATTAGAACGTATGAAAGGGTTTAAAATTTAGGACTTTTCAAAGGATTTAAGGCACACTTAAAACCTAGAATAGAGGTAAAGCTGAAACCCTAAGGCACAAGACTCACCAAATCAGAAAGAGCCAAATTTTGCAATAATTTTTAGTGGAGCATAGAAAAATTGATGAGTTCCACCAACTTGTAAAGGTGATAAACTACAAAAATTCTAAAGAGGTTTGGGAGAAGCTAAAAAACATTTTTGAAGGAGATGATAAGGTCAAGAAAACAAAGATGGAAAATTTAAAAGCCAAATATGAAACCCTAAGGATGTCATAAGATGAAGATATTGAAGGCTACAAGCTCCAACTCTTCCTAAATTTTATAGTGCTAATTTTTTTTCTATTAAGGAAGCTCAAATTTTGGATGAGTATTCTAGAGATTAGATTTTTGGCTCTTTAATTACTTTTTAATTAAGAGATTTTGAAAAATATTCTCCAAGAAAATATGTTGCAAGAATAAAGGTGTTGTCATTGATTTCAATTGGTCAATTTGTTATCAACTAGTTTTTGTTTTCATTGATGTCATTGATTTAGGTTATTGGCTTTATATGTATAGGATATTGAGAAAAATTTCATGAATAAAGGTTGTATGTGTTGAGTGTTTTCTCTGCGTTTTTCTCTAATATTTTCTCCTATGTTTGTCTGGTATACATATGTTTCAATCAGAGTTGTTGAAAGCTGCTATATCCATATTTTTGGTTTCTAGATCATTTTATAGTTCAAGTTATGTTAACTAGTTGTGAACTATGTTTTTGAAGGTTTATGGCTGAGGTGTGGGAGAAATGTAGTTGCTCTAGCTTTCTTCTTGGTTGAGTCTTATGACTTGTGGTTCTAGATTTAAGCTATTATGATCATATTGAAGATAATTTTGTTGTCTAGAAATACTGGATTGTGTTAAGGGTTTGTGTTCTTAATTGTTCTATGTTTTTTACACTTCTTTGGCCCAACTTGTGTTAAACACTAATTTTGAAGATCATGACGCATGTTGGGACTTATTTGGGTCCTCATAAAGTATGTTTTTGGGTTGCCCTCATTCTAATTCTACCCTAGAATGTTTTTGCACCAACCTAATTTGAATTTAAATGATGTATGGCCAACTTTGGATATGTTTCAAAGTTCAAGATGGTTTAAATACAAAATGAGATATTAGTGAAAGGTATGCAAAGAAATAGAGAAATATAGATGTGAAGTTGATTTGAAAATATTTATGTGATACAAGCTTGGTAGATCAGTGTGAAATCTAATTGTTGTGCTTCTTGATGCAATGAGCTAAAGGTGTACTCTATCATTCATACATGTTTGCAAGTGGTTGAGTGAGTTGTGGTGGAAATATATATTTAATTAATATTTTATTCTCTCTATAACATAGATCTTTTATCTTATTTATATCAGTGTGGTAGTGAGCCCTCTGAGTTGTTAACCCTTGTTGGATAGTGAGTCTTGATTTGAATAGTCGATCATGTTTTGGTAGTGATTCTTCTCTAGAAGTGAGCCTTTGTAAATGGTTTTGATATTATTTATATTATGAGCTAATTTTGACCATATTTTTTCCCTTATTTGGTTTTCTATTTAAATATGGTGTTACTGTGTATGTGTGGTGCTTTTCAATTTCTACCTTTGCACTTAATGTTTAATAATTTTAGCAGAATTAAGGATTTGTGATTGATCTAGTTTTTTTTTATATTTCTAAAGGTCAATTTTTTTCACAACTAATTCACCCCCCCTCTTAGTTTTCTTGTTCAACAATTGGTATGACATATTGGTTCCTTGGAGAAGAGCTTAAATGCTTAAGGAAGGTCGACGATGGTAGGAAAAATCACTTTTGAGTATCTAAAGTTCGATGGAACTGATTATGCTATCTAGAAAATACTGATGGAAGAATATCTAGAGTATAGTGGATATGATATTGAGAAATATTACAAGACATCTTACACCCCTCCTACTAATGGTCTTAGTACGACTAATGAAATCAAGGCGTATGAAGTTAACAATAAGGAGAATTTTATTTTAAAGAATAGTCTTACACCTTTTAAGTTGATTAAATCTCAGAATCTGAAGAATGCTAAAGAAGTTTGGGATGTTTTAGAGAAGGAACATGAAGGATATGAAAGGATCAAAGAAGAAAATTTGGAGAATTTGGAGAAATAGTTTGAGCTTCTGCATATGTATGAAGATGAGAACATTAAATCTTATGTACAAAAAGTGGATGAGGTGGTAGTTGGAATGCGAGGACTTGGTGCTACAATAGATGAATCCATGATTGTAAATAATATTCTTAGAACTCTCCCTAATGCATAGAGTCAAATTTTATCTTCTATTGAAGAAAATATAGAATACAAGACCTACACTAAAGACTATTTATTGGGAACTTTGACATCTTATGAGTTGAGAAAGCTGAATTTGAGAAATAGATCCACATCAAAAACTGGATTTAAGGCTATAGGAGTTGAATATACAAATGAGGATAACCTTGATGAAGTAGAAGATAACTTTATGAGAAATATGAGGAAAGGCTTTGGTAAGTATGAAGGTAAGCTACCCTTCAAATTCTTTAGTTGTGGAGGAATAGGTCATTATGCTTCGAGATGTCCAGAAAGAGATAAGAAGAATAAACAAATATTTAGCAAAGAAAATAAAGGTAATAAAATCAATAGAGAATATTATGTGAAGGAGGATGCTATCATTTATGATGAGGAATTCAATCATGGAGATTTTGATGACAATGAATTCTTTTTCTTGGCTATAAAAGGTGGACCTACTTTTGCTAATTCTAAAAGACTGGTGAAAGGATGTCTTCTGAAGAAAGAGAATGATAAAGATAATGAAATCTCTACCCTACATGCTAAACAAGAAAATAACTATTGGGTTGTTGATAATGGCTATTCACCTCACATGGTTGGTGATAAAATTATGTTTGTTAAACTTGAAAAGTATGATGGAGGCTTAGTTATGTTTGGAGATGATACTGGTGCTAAGAGGTTTTGGATGGGTTCTATAAGTTATGATGGAAAGCATAATACTGATGATGTATACTATGTTAAGGGCTTAAGGAATAATATTTTGAGTGTTGACTATATGTGTAGTAAAGGATAAGATCTTATGTTTGAGGATGACAGATGTGAAATAAGGAAATGATCTAGAGTAGTGATTGATTCAGGAAAGAATTTTGAAGGAAATATATATCAACTTAAGGGTGTTGATGGGCATTGCTTTATGACTCAAATTAATGATAGTTGGTAATGGCATCGGAAAATATGTGATACAAATTTTGATAACCTAGAGAGGATTAGTGAAGTAAAATCCATGAGAGATTTACCAAGGATTACAAATCTTGTTAATGCTATTTGTAGGAATTTATATTTTGGAAAGCAAGCAAGAAACAACTTCAGATTAAAGGAACAATCTATTACGAGAAAAATGGATTTAATTCATACATATCTATGTGGTCATACAAGAGTGATAAGTCTATAGGGTGAAAGGTACTTATAAATTATTTTGATTTTTGATTACTCTAGGTACACATGGGTTACATTTCTTATAGAGAAATATGATGCATTACATAGATTCAAGACATTCAAAGCTACGATTGAGAATGAAAAAAAAATTGAGAATAAAATTCTTAAGGTATGACAGAGGTGGTGAATTCACCTCCCGTGAGTTTAATAAGTTTTGTAAAGTTCATGGAATAAAAATTTAGTTATCTACTCTGAGAACTCCTTAATAGAATGAAGTTATTGAAAGGAAGAATAAAACAATTTAAGAAGTTGCTAGATCAATGATTACTGAAGCTAGTTTACTAGAATTTTACTAGAGAGAAGTTATTCAAACTATTGTTTATATGTTCAATCGAGGTTAAGCAAGATCCAAGAGTACTAAGACGCCCTATGAGCTATGGTGTGGAAGAATCCATAATATTAAGTTTTTCAAGGTATTTGGAGTAAAATGTTATATCAAAATGGGATAAATAAAATTTAGGGAAGTTTGATGCTAGAAGTGATGAAGGTATTTTTATTGGATATTCTACTAGAAGTAAAGCTTACAAATGTTTCAATTAAAGACTAAGAAATATTGTATAAATCACAAATGTCAAGGTTGATCAAGGAAGGAATAATTCTATTGAAGTTGATGGGTATGTATCTAATGAACCCAATTACATAAGGATTGAAGAAGTTGTGGAAGAAAAAGAAAAGGATGAGAAATAGAAGAAGAATAAGCTTTGGTTGTGTCCCTAGAGACACCTAAATTTGTGAAAAATAATAATTTATATTGTCACATAATTGGAGACAAGACAAAAGGAGTATTGACAAGAATCAAAGTTCTTAGTAGTGAGATAAATTTGTTCTATCTTTATGAGATTGAACTGAAGATTGTAAGTGAAGCATGTAAAGATGAGCATTGGATGGAAGCTATGAAAGAACTTATGCAAATTGAGAAGAATAAAAATTGGGAGTTGGTCCCTAGACCAACAGATAAAAACATAATTGGAATAAAGTGGGTATTTAGGAACAAGTTGAATTTGAATAGAGAAGTGGTCAAAAATAAATCAAGGCTTGTGTGTAATGGCTACTCACAAGTAGAAGGCATATATTTTTAGGATAATTTTGTTTTAGTGACAAGAATGGAAGCTATTTATTTTTGACCACTTCTCTATTCAATCACACAAAGAAAGTTATTTTTATTTCATAGTCAAAGTATGTAAGAGATATGTTTAAGAAGTTTGGGATGGATGGTTCCAAACTGGTATGCACTTCAAAGGTGACTGGTTGCAAATTAAGTAAAGATGATGATTCACCTAAGGTTGATTAGAGAAAATATAGATCTACGATTGGTGGAATATTGTATTTTAATACTAATAGACCAGATATTATGCATGTAGTTTGTCTTGTGGTTAGATTTAAAGAAGATCCTAAAGAAAAACATGTTGTTGTTAAGATAATATTTAGATATTTGAATGGAACTCCAAATTATGGCTTATGTTATCCTAGGGATACTAACTTTACACTAAGTTCTTATATAGATGCAAATTGGGATGGTTCTGTAGATGATAGAAAAAGTACAAGTGGTGGTGCATTCTTTCTTGGTTGTAGAGTGGTGTCTTGGTTGAGTAAAACGAAAGATTTAGTATCTTTTTCAACTACTGAAGCTGAGTATGTTATTGTTGCATCCTGCTATACACAAGTTTTATGGATGAAATAGACATGAAAGATAATAGAGTAATGTATGATGATACTATTTCTATTTTATATGATAATACAACTACCATTAAAATTTTAAATAATCTAGTGATGCACTTGAGGATAAAGAATATATTTATTGGGTATCACGTTTTGAGAGATAAGGTTGTGGAGAATTAAGTAAAACTTGATTGTCTACCTATGAAGTATCAAATTGTTGATATACTTACAAAGGCTCTTCCTAAAGATACTTTTTACTATCTTCGGGAGAAGTTAGGGGTTATTTCCCCTCCCTTCTTGAACTAGATGCATATGGAGATGCATCATTCTAGTGGGTCTAGGGATCTATCTTTCTTTTGAATTGATTTTTTGGTGGCTACTTCTCAAGGGGAGTAGGTAATTTCATGTGTTGTCATTGAAAGAGTATTCTATTCTTAATGTTAAATGGGAAATCAATAAAAAAATATCCTTTTCCTTTGCCATTGATTTCAAAGGGGGAGATGAGGAAGATGTGAAAGACATTATCTACTAAGGGGGAGAAGCAGAAAGTAAAATAATGAAAAGTGTGTTTAGAGCTATTGTGTTTTCTTTAATGGTTTTCACATCATGTGTTGTCATCAATGATAAAGGGGGAGATTTTTTCAATAATTAATGTTTTGTCATTGATTTCAACTTGTTATCAAATGGCTATTTTTGTCATTGATGTCATGGATGTAGGTTATTGGATGTATATGTCAAGGATATTGAGAAAATTTTAATGAAGAAAGGAAGTAGGTGTTTAGTGTTTTCTATGGGTTTTTCTCCAAGATTTTATCCTATGTTCATGTGGTGTATATATGTTGATCATGGTTTTTGAAAGCTGTTATATCAAGATTTTGGTTTTCTAGATTATTGTACAGTGCAAGTTATGTTCACCAATTGTGAATTGTGTTTTTCACAGTTTCTAGCTGAGGTTTGGGAGAAATTTATATTCTCTATATTTCTTCTTATTTGAGTCTTATGAATTTTGTTTTTAGAGTTAAGTTGTTCTAATTGTATTGAAGATAATTTTGTTTTCTAGAAAGATTAGATTGTGTTAAGGGTTGTGTGTGCTTAATTGATCTATGTGATTAACACTAGTTTGGTCGACCTTGTGTTAAACACTACTTTCAAAGTTCATGAACCATGTTGGGGATTACTTGGGTCATAATCAAGCATGTGTTTGGTTTTACCTCATTCTAATTCTACCCTATAATATTTTCATGTCGACCTAATTTGAATGTAAATGATGTATGGATGACTCTGGATATGTTTAAAAATTGAATGCAAAAAAATAGAAAAAGGTAGATGTGAAGTAGATGTGAAACAATGTGTATATGATGTGAGTTTGGAAGATTAGTGTAAAATATAATTATTGATTTTTTGGATGTAGTGAGTTGAAGGTGTACTCTATCATTCATGCATATCAACAAATGGTTTAGTGAGTCCTTCTTCAAATAGTGAGTTATATTCTAGTAGTGAGCCTTCTCTAGTACTGAGCCTTTGTATTTGATTTTGATATTCTTTATATTATGAGTTAATCCTCACTATGGTTTTTCCATAATTGGGGTTTCCATGCAAATTTGGTGTTATTGTGTATGTGTGATGCTTTTTAATTTCTTCATTTGAACTTAATGTTTACTAATTTTAGTAGAGTAAATGATATGTGATTGATCTAGTATTTGATGAAAGTTGTAAAGGTTAAAATTTGTCACAACTGATTCACCCCCCTCTCAGTTGTCTTGTTCAACAAAAGAAACTTATTTTAAACTTAACCAGTGCCTTACTTACCTTCCTCTTTAGGGACTTACTCATGTTTCATGCTTAATCAAAGGTGAGAAAGGCCTTGAATAGGAAGGTAACCTATCTCTATAACTGATCACTTCTTGTTTCAACCTCTCATTCTCAATAATCAACCCATTGTTGTCTCTAATCAATTTTTGAATTTGAGCTTTGGTAAATTTGGCCACATTCACATTTAGATAAGTAGTTTCCATAGATTTTGTATCCCCTACTCTCTATACTATAAGGTGACAAATGATTTGATCATGGTTACCGATAAGGGAAGGTCTCTTCCCTAGTGGGTAAAGGGCCCACATCAATAGAGTAGTGTTATTAGGTTTATATCTTAATCTAGTGTCTATCTCATCGGTATCCTCATATGTCAGTTGTAAGGCTTTGTTATTTCTCTTCAAGAAAATATCAAACTTAATGGTTGAGTTTATGTCCCACCCTGGATGAAGAATGATCCCAACCTCTTGTAGCAATGATCTCTCCTTTTCAGGAGTGATGTCATCCATTTATTTATTAACCTCAGACTAGAGTTCATTCAAGGCATATGCTAATTTATCAAGGCTGATTTCTTTTAGTTTTTCTCTTATTATCTTTCCTTTCAATTCATAAATGAAATCTTTAAACTCAGGGGTTTGAACAAATACATCATCTTCAATGAATTCTTGGCTAGCCCAATGTCTCACATCATCAGATAACTCATTAGCGGCTTCAAATATGATAACATTCCTCTTTTGTGGCTCTTTATACTGGGGAACAATAGGAATGTTGATTTGTGTAACCTCATTATATTGGGGAACAATAGGAAGGTTGGGGTGACAAATGACTCAATGTCTCTACATTCTCAACCTGTCTCCTAGGACTAGTATCTATACTTCTTTTGAAGGATACAAGAGGTACATCCTTTGTTAGCTCTTCTTCATGTAAATTCATTTTCTCAATCCTCTCCATAGGATCCCTTATTTCATGAAAAGCCTCTACATACAATGGATTATCATTTTTTTCTCCAAGCCTCATCCATGTCAATTTTGTTATAGGAATCCCTCCTCATCATATTTCTAATGAAATCATCAACAAATAATTGGTGTTCATACCCCTTTAATCTCTGTGAAATTTTGGTATCATAAATGAAATATTCAGGATCAAAATTCTTCCTCCTGTTTCCCAATGGAAAGCAATAATGATATATTTTTCTACCAATTAAGTCATATCCTATGTCAGAAATGATGGTGAAGTCACTGAAACATAAAGTTGAAGGCACAATTGTTTTCCTTGCATAGCTCTTAAGGTTCATGAAATATGAGAAAGCCAATTTTTTTACAATCTCAAGGTATGTAATTTTGTCTGGCATAGTTTTAGGTAGAAAAAATGGAGCTTCCATGAATCCATACACTCTTATTATAGTAAAATACTCAAATGCATACCAATCTACCAATTATGGTTTAATTTTCCCTCAGGGTTCTTCTCCTTTGTCCTAAGAAATCTTTGTATCTCTTGGGATAGATTGTAATCACACATGTGGCCAATTAATTTATACAAGGCTTTGATAAAATACTCTTAAAAATATTAATAGTGGGATCTCCCACATCTACTATCCCATAAGGAGGTCAACATCTTCACTATTCTATAATTATCATCATGATCTAAGTCCTTGATCCTCAAATCTTCTCCCCATATTCCAATTACCTTCTCTTCATATAATATCATGTGTGTAAGCAGTAAATAATTCTTGAAGTTGATGGAATCACTATTGTTCTTAATGGTAGTAAGATAAATATTAATGGTCTCAGATAAATATTGTACATAATCATAGGTCCTAGCATCTTAGCTTTGGATATTTGCAGCCATAACCATAGGATCTATAGTCATGTTGGTAAAGGCATCAATTCCTAGTACTTGGCCAACTGAATAGTAGGTGAATTGGTAATATTCTTCAAATGAATCCATAGAAAATGGGGGTTTATCATTGCTAGAGAACCTTCTTAATTGATTTTTTTGGACCCTTGGGTCTGTGTAAAGGTAGATTCCACCTCTTATATATTGCATCCATAGTCTGATATTCTTCTAGAAAATACTTTACACGTAATTTTGGTTTTTAGGGATGTATCTAATTGAAGAACCATACAAATGTAATCTTGTGTTATAATTATCAATTGTGATCCATCATGAGAGTAAATTGTCCTTGTTTTAGGATCATAGTTTCTAGCCAATGCTTTAATCAGTTCTATGCTAACGAAGATATTAGGCATCACAATATTTTATAGATTCAAATTCCATGGGTTTGAGATTGACCTATGTGTGTATTTATTTCGGTAATGATATATAAATAAGTCATAACCCCTATGTGGATTCCACACATCTCCTATACTTTTGTGTCTATCTTCTAATGATTCACATGAGGGTTTAATTGAGCTGCTCTTCTCGAATTTTGCCTAGACCCAAGACACTGATCTATTACATCTTGGTTTAATGACCTGGCCTCCATTTTCTACCTTTTCACTTTTGGTTTCTCAGGGTTTTGTCCATTTAAAAGCCTACTTGTATCGTAATTCAAACAAATTTCCAAAGAATATGTTTAGCCGAGCCAAGAGAAATTACTTGAAAAAACACTACAATTATTGAGCTGCCTGTTGCCATCAAACTCTTCCTTCTCAATATTCAACCATAATTTGTAATAATTTTATTTTTCATAGTAGTGGGATTTATCAAAATTCAGCATGCTTGAGCCAGATCTAGTTAATAAATGGCACTCACACCACCTTTCTTATCAACTAGCAACTTTAATACCAATTTTCTCTTCCATAACCTCATCACCCATGTCAACTAGGTGAAACATTATTCTTTGCTATCAAAGATTATTTAATTATATTGTCAAGGATGCTCGTTTCTCTCTTTGATGTGTCATTGATCATCTTTTTAAAATATCAAAGAGACATTTTAATTTCTCTCCTCAATATTGCAAGGTCTCCTTGATGGCTGCATTGCAAGCTCTTCCCTCTTTGAACCCTTGACATCAAAATGTCGATGAGACTGGTGAATATTTCTCTCCAACAAGCTTATGTCTCCTCAACATACCAACGTTCCTTCCTTCTGTCATACTTCTTTCGATGAACTTCTATGTGACATTGAAATCTCAATGAGACACATGGTTATATATCTTTGACATCCTATATTCTCTTAGATATTGCATCCCTACAATTGTGTCTATGTTGAAGAGACTTTCAAAAAAAATTTCTCAATGTTCACTTGTCTCCTAGACTTTTCTCATTTTTTCTTTCTCTTTATTTGTTGAAGATACTTCTTCATTTCTCACTATGACACACTGATGTCTCCTCAACATTGCCACAATACATGCCCAACCATGTTATTTCAAGTACCTTACCCTTTATTTTTTAGTAATCTCTCAATTTTTGAGAAAAGTTTTCTAGTTCCTGAATGCCAAACAATCATATACCCTTAGAGTGTTGCTATGAATGTGTTCCATAAGGGAGACAAGTTGATTTCTCTCTTTGATGCATATAGGTCTCCTCAACATATTTATATTTGGGTTGTCGAAGAGACATTTGAGTATGTCTCATTGATGTAGCATTGTCTTGGAAACATGCCTTATGTCACCAAGGGAGTACAATAAAAAATATTTATTTCACATGGTAGTTAAGGGTTTTATTATACAAGCTATTTACATGAAGTAATTTTATGTTTAATGTTAAATATAGAAGAATCAAGGGTGAATGTGATTTTATGATTGAAATGGAATGAGGAAAATGTGTAGAAACCAAAGTGGAAATTTTAGCTCCAATAATAGATCAGGTTGGGGATGAATGAATGCAAGGTCTGTAATACGCCTCCATTTTGCTTCTTGTTCAAGTTGCTTTATGCTATGTTTGCTTGCAGTTACCTTGCTTCTGGATACATTTTGTTATGATGTTTTGATCGCTACTATTGAGCGACAACTATTATTGTGGGATGTAGTTATCTGATTATTGTTTCACATGTATTATGGATTAATGATGTTGTAGAGTTAACATGAGATGTTATTATGAGATTACTGGATTATGATGGAAGTGTTAGTTTCAATGAGTGTATTGGTGAAGAGGACGGTTTCACATCACTCCCTTGCGAGCGCCCTGCGAATCCATAATTTCTTATCCACGGTGTGTATTATATGTTGGATATATTGTATGATGTTGTTTACTTGGTTGCACGATTGTAGGTACATGACATCGACTCCACCTGGTTTCACAGGTTTTAGCGTGTCGATCCAATGGTTAAGTTGAATGAGAGATAGTAGCTTGGTAAAATGTGTTAAGTTTACACCCTAGCCTTAGTGTGTCGTCAGTTGTGTGTGTTGAGTCATTGTCTGTCTTGCTTTGATATTATTTAATTCTAAAGAATTCTTGATTTAGAAATAGATATTTAGAATAATTGCATTTAAATCATGTTCATGGTTATTTAATTTAAATAATGCAATGTGGATAAAAGTTTATATTTAAATTAATTAATTAAATTTAATCCAAGGGGGTTGAATTTAGTTATTAAATAATTAAATTAATTAATTAAACATGATGCAAGAGAATGAAAGGAAATAAAAGAATTAAAATTAAATTTGGAATTTAATTTCAACGTGTGGGAATTAAATTGGAAATTGTAATTAAATGTTTATTTGGGAAATTAGTTGCAACTTTGGAAATTAACTTATTATTTGAAATTGCATTTTAAATTGAAATTGAAATTAATATCTAATTTGCATGTAATGTGAATTAGGATTGTAAAAATTGAAATTGAAATATTTAATTTGCATGTAATGTGAATTAGGGTTGTAAAAATTGAAATTGAAATTGAAATTGAAATATCTAATTTTCCTGTAATGTGAATTAGGGTTGTATTAGGTATTTTTGATTTATAAAGAATACATGTTTTTATTTTAAGGTAGAAAGTTTTTAGAAAAATACATTTTTACAGTAGGGAAGAAATTTTGGAAAATTTGCAGAAGGGTTTGAAGAAAGTTTGATTGTAGAATTGATTGAAGGAAAGATTGTTTGCATTTGTTGGATTTTGGATTGGTTTCATTGGAGGATTGAAGAAAATTCAGGAAATCCTTGGAAGAGACTTGCATCATAGATTCATCTCTTCCTGTAGCTTCTTATACCAGGTTTTCCTCTTTGTATTTTATTATTCTTGATTGTTTTTCTTTAAAATAGTAATGATTAAAGATTTGTTTGTTAAATCTGTTTTAGAAAATAAATTTGATATTAAAAGAAAAGAATTAAACAAAGTTACAGCCTTTGCTTGTGAAAATTCTTGAGTGAAAATTGTGAAAACCTTAGTTGAATTTAAATTATTTAGGGAAATCGATTTTGTTGTTATTGAAATTAAACATAGAGATTGAACAATGCATTTAGAATGTTTTTAGAAAATGAAACCTTCTGTTTATTATTAAAAAACAGATTTTAAAATCTACAGTATAGTTATATTTTTCATAGTAAAATGGTATGGTTGCATCGCCTATAACTTCACTTACACAAACTGGGTTGTCAGGAAATTTACAGGGTTTTTGCACTTTGAAATTTTCTTATCTCTATCAAAAAATCGCAAGTACCCAGATCGTAGATTGTAGTTTTTGAGTTATGCTTGAAACATGAGACTGCTGTTAAGTTATTTTCCCATGGCTATTCTGAAAATAAAATAATAATAAATTGATATTTATAAATATTAATATTTTATGTATTGTTATTATAATATTAAAATATTATTTAATAATATTTTATATTATAATTTATAATATTAAAGTATTATATTTATTTATATTATTTTAAATAAAATTTGTATATTAGATTAGTGGAATTAAAATTATAAACGTATGGAGAAATTATTGTTTATTTTAAAATGACATGTTAAAGTTTAATTGAAGGAGGTATATATTTGATTTCAAGAATGCATAATTTAAAATTTAACTGTGGAATTTAAATTCATGTGTAAAAGGTCCAATTATTAATTTGATTTAATTGCAAAAATATATTTATATTTTGGAAAATTGATGATAAGGGATATTTTATTTTGAATTAAACAATTTGATATTTTGTAAAGAATACAAGATATGTTAATGATTAAATATATTTAAATATATTAATTTATATTTAGTATATATTGAAGGCATATATCCATTTGAGAGAATAAATAATATTTTATTTTATTTTATTCTGTTGTTTGCAAATTGGATATTATTAGTGTTCTTAAAGAAATAATTAGTATGTGTAGAAAATGTATAGAGAAATATATTTTTTAATAGAAATAATTACTTGATTTAAAAGGAAATATTTATTTTGTTAATATGATTGAAGAAAATATATCAAAATGTATATATATATATCTATGAGTATTTTCAATCAGTATTTACCTTGCTTTATTTAAGTGCGTGTAATTTAGCTTTGCATGAAGAATTTAAATGATAAGTTTTGAATGTATGGTCAAAATTGTTAAGGAAAAAGATATTTATATATATTGAAAAATTATAGAAATATTTATATTTAAATGTTTGTTTTAATTAATAAGATTTAATTAGAAACAATATGAATGCGTGGTCAAATAGATAAGCCAAAAGATATTTTTATACATTGATAAAATTGCATGTTTTTAAATGGATAGTTGAAGAGACATATACTCCAGATAGAAAATTGAAAAAATTGTTTGCAATAGTGTTAGGTTGCATTAGAAGTAAATTTAAGAACTAACTATATTGAAAAAGGCAAATAGTTATTATGTTTTATTTAGTTCCATAGAGTAATCTAGTCATTGTGAATGAAATATTAAAGAATATATGTAATTAAATTTATTAATATATATATTTGGTGTCTATATAATATGGAGCATATCTATATATATATTAAGTGTAAAATTCATTATCGTATTTTATTTTAATGAGATGCATGCAATATATTATTGAATAGAGAGATTGATTAGTGCATATGGAAAATGGATAGAGAAACAATATGTTATTATATTAAAGTGATTGAATGTTTTAAATAGAAAATTGAATGAGATGTAAGATTTGGTTAAAAAATGGAAAGAGTTTACTTGCATGGATTTGTGTCGATTTAAAAGTAAATTAAGAAGTTGTTTTATTGATGAGGCAATCAATTATTTTATTTATTAATTTTTATTTAGATTAATTGAATCATTGTGATTGGATTATGAAAGAGATATGG
This sequence comes from Sequoiadendron giganteum, assembly GCA_007115665.2. NCBI lineage: Eukaryota > Viridiplantae > Streptophyta > Pinopsida > Cupressales > Cupressaceae > Sequoiadendron > Sequoiadendron giganteum. The sequence continues at coordinate 116,896,537 of CM021106.1, read as the reverse complement.
ACTTAGTATATCCAAAAGTAGTATCTTCCTCATGCTTATCTTAAAGGATTTAATTCTTTGTATTCAGTAAAGGGAAGTAAGTTTAATTATTTTCGATTTCAAATAATGAAAAGGGAAATAGGGGTTATGATTATTTTAGATGATATAGTTATCGTTTTTTTGAATTTTTCAACACTACCTATTGAATGAATATGGATTTAAGAAATCCAAATATTAGATTTGATTAATGACTTGAATGCTTTTGTTGCTATGTCGTCAAGTTGCATTGTTGGTTTTGGGATTTAGTGTTAGTCCTAAATTATAAGTCTTCCAAAAGAACTTAGAGGATAAGGGTTGTTGAATCTTTATGCCATCCTATTGTTTTCCCTTGGGTAGTGCATGGTGTCTTTTTTAGTTTTACCCAGTTTTCATGAACGGGGATGTTTGCGCCTCCTTGGTTTAGGAGCGGATTATGGGATCCATGTCTCCTTATATGGAGTGACCTTGTTATGTGGGTTCATCTTGTTGCCTCCTATGAAAGGAGTGGACTATGAGTTTGTTGCCTCCAAGATGTTTGGAGTGATTTATTTTATTTGTATCCTCCTTGTGTTGGAGTGGATTATGATGCCTAGTTGATATGCACTTGTGTTTCCCTTGGTGGATTGTTTGGGTGTGTGTTGTCAAATAGAAGAGTGGCTTTTGTTAGGGGCTGAAGCCCAAAGTGGTAAACCGGGTAACCTTCAGAAGTGAGTTAATCAAGTGATAATTAAATTAATGTACTTAGATGATTAAGATGCAGTTCACACTAATCAAGATAATTTCATCCTCACTCATAGACACAAGGGCTTGTTTAGACTTGGGATGAGTGAGAAGGCCTGGAATGGCAAGATCAATTATCTTGTCCTTACGAGAGGTAGTTGATTCTGCTTGAGTGAGTATGAGTGCTGGGATTCGGTTGAGGCCACCAGGATTATTTGTGCCGGAGCTTATGAAGAATGCCCAGAGGAGATCTCATGACAAACCTTGCGATGACACTCTATCTAGGACAACTATTGTTAATTGTTTTATGTGTATGGTTATTTGAACATACTTGATCTATTTTATGTCTAGAAGCAATGTGACCTATGTCAGTGATGTTGGAGTTGTACTTGATTTGTACTTGTATTGTACTTGAGTTGTATTTGATTCATACTTGTATGGTGAATGAGTTGTACATGTTAATTTATTTGGTTGGTTATAACAGTATGAGTCAGTTTGAGTCTGCCTTTGGTTAGAGGTAGTAGAATCTTTGTCCATGTTACTTTGTTACTATCTCCTAGCATGGGGGGTGGGCCTTCGGGTACCACATTGGTAGGGTGGAACATGCATCAAAATCATTGGGTCCCCATCTATCTTCAGTACTTGGTGGCGAGACATCCAAATGGACAGCTCGCAGTTCTTGTTGTAATTTCTTGCATTGTAATATTTTAACTTGTATAAGTTATTTTATCCCTCTTATGTTTATGAGGTGGAGTTATGTAATTGTGATATATTTGTACTATTGCCTCATTCTGGGAATGAGTGATGTAACTATTGGATTAAAATAATGTGTATGAGATTGTATCTTGGTTGATTATTTTATTATGTTATGTGGTATTCTTATGATGTATGATGTTTATTTCATAAAGTTCATAAGGCTATGGTTATATGTAATATGTATGTGTGGGTTTAAGTAATCCTAACCTTGTAGCCTTAGAGGTTGTTGTTGACTAGTAAGTGAATGTGTATGTCAAATGCACTTTATAAAAAAAAAAAATTGGTTTGCTTATGATGTTAACTGCAACTTCCTTTAAGGTTACTTGATGGGGCATTACAAGGTCATTGAAAGAATCTAGAAATGATCTTTGGGAAGCAGACCATGAGTGAATGTGATCAAATAGGGTGGAGAGTGGGATGGGAACCTAAACTACCATGTATTGAAAATTATTTTAAGGAAAAAAATGTTTTAGGAATTTTCCATGCACTGGCAATCCTTGATCTTCTCCAAACATATTTTCAAGATAATGAGAATCTTCACCACCTTTTCCTATAACAACAAATGATCCTATCCAAATATCTTAAAACTTTGCATGCTTCCCCTTATCTTGACATCTACAATTCCTCATAAGAACTAGATTAGTGACTTCAAATTTTCTATCTTTTTCACTTTTTTCAAACAAGTATTATATTTATTACTACATTTTGGCATCGTGCTCCTGATCCATGCTTCTTATTTCACCCAGCTCTTCTAGTTTTTCAATCCTATCTTCTATGGGTTCAAAAACATCCAAGTCTTCCTATAATATAAAATTATATACTGTTAAAAGGTTGTGCATAGGTATTCTTGCTTGTGTTCCATAAACCAATTCCAAGGGTGATTTTTCAATTGATTTCTTGATTGTGATCTGATCTTCCTAGACTGCCAATCTTATTTTAGAGTCCCATGCCTTTTTATTGTTGTCCATCATTCTCTTAATTATCTTCAAGATGCTTTTGTTATTGGACATGGCCTACCCATTATATTGTGGATGGTATAGGGAAGAGAATGATAGTTTTGTATCATAGGTTTCAAAAAACCTTTTGAACTCATTAGATCTAAAGAACATTCCATTATGTATTATTATCCTTGTAGGTACTCCAAATCTTGTGATAATATTCTCCATTAGGAGATTTTTTACAACCTTTTTGGTGGCTCTCTTTATAGGTATGTACTCTATACATTTTGTGAAGTAATTAATAGCTACCAAAATCCATTTATGGCTCCATTAGATTTATCTACACTCTTGCCTATGAAAGCAATTCCCTATTGATGGAATGGAGCTTCAAATTGCATGGGTCTTAATGGTAATTCTCCTTGATATTTCATCTTCCTGGAATTGTTTTGAAAAGATTCACACTTTCGTGTGTAATCAAAGGCATCACTGAAGATCCTAGGCTAATAATATCCAACACCTAGAATATTGTGGGCTTTAGTTTTTTCTGAAAAATTCCCTCCACAAACACCTTCATGCATTTCTTTTAGTACATGCTTATCTTGTGATTCATCTAAGCATAATGGTAACATTCCATCTCTATTTTTTAAAATAAGTCCCACCACCTAAATTAAATACTTTTATTATTTAATTTCTCCTATCACCTCTTTTATTGTGCTCATTTTAAATAAAATCTATTTATTTAAAATAAGTCCCACTTTCTAATTTCCCTTTTTTTAGTAAATAATTTAAATTAAATTATTTACTGTCACATGACCCCACCACTTTTGAATTAAAATAATTTTTAAATTAAAAAAGTCAACATCCCCTCTTGAATCAAATAATTTTTAATTATTATTTGATTCTCCAGCAACTTCGGTTTGTGTGCCCAAAATCTCTTGTCACATGTAATGTCAACCATTGATTTTATTTTCTAAAAATAAATCTTGTCTATTCATTTATAATTTAACCTAATGTTGCCCTAACCCTAATTGTGGGTTGTTATATTGAATCTTGTCCACAGATTCTAGGGCACTTATCAATCTTTAATCTCATCCATCCATACAAAATTGCATTTTCTATAAAATGACAATTTTGTCTTCATCTTGGGATATATCTCGTGAATATTTGAATAATATGGCTCTCGTAGGTCTTTGAATTTTGTCTATTTCTTCTTCTCCTTCATCTTGCACTCTTGAAATTTTATATCTAAATCCTTCAACATTTGCTTAGGGCTTGTCATTGTCATTAGCTTGATCATCATAAATATGAGGGAAACTACATATTTCAGCAAGTTGAGAAGGTATAATGGAGGTCAGTCATGGAGGATGAAGATATCTGGTGAGATTGTTTCATCTATTCCTTTGCACTTCATTATTGCTTTGGTTTTTTATGTTCTGCATGTGATATTGCTAACCCTAGGAAAATTCTCATTATTACAGATTGCACCCTAACTAAGCCTAGACTCAACTAATCCTATTGAAACATTAGAATATCTTCAGCTTGTGGGTACCCTATAGTGAAGATAGAACTTCAGATTATGGGTTGGTTCCCCTTTTAATTTTCTAATGAACTAATGATTTAAGCAAGAAAAGGGATAGAAAGATTAAAATGAATGGGAAAATTGGACTTAAAAGGATTTTGATGAACCTAGATAACTATGAAAATGCAATTTTATTCACAAGTATCCCTCAATATATCTATTTTTCACAACCTGATTTAAACAACTAAACCACATGAGTGATTCATACAAAGGTTTGAAAAATTTATCCTCTTTGAAGGAAAAACAATGTTTTACAAGTAGAAAGATTAAAACTGATCTTTTGCACAATTTATGACCTGTGAAAATGAACTAAAAAATATATACATTAACTTATGAATGAGATAGAAAAATAGAGGTTTCAGATTTGAACACAATAAATTTATATCAAATTAAACATAAACAATGACACCCAAAATATAGAAGGAATCCCTATGAAAAAAATTGAAAATAAAATGTTGAAGTTGTTGAATCAATACTCTGAGAAAATGAAGGTACAAGACATTTCTCCTTGTTTGCAATGAACAGAAGAGTAGAAAATAAGAACGTCCAAAAAACATAGGTTTTTCCTCCTATATAAAAAATATGACTCAATGAGTTATATTGAGTTAACTGAAGTCAACTCACCTCAAAAGTATCTCCACAAATCTCTCCCACAAGAAAAAGAGAAAAACCTTAAAAAGAGGATTCAAAACGGATGTAAATTGAGCAAAAATAGCTTGAAAGTCCCCCTTACAACCCATTTCATACAAGTGGACTTCAAACTTGGCCATCTAGCTGAGAATTAGGCCTAAATACTTTAACATGTGTTATGGATTTTCCTTTATTTTACATCTTTATGACATTAATTAAAGATTTACAATTTGATTTCTCTAATAATGTTTACATTCTCATTTCATTTCAATTCATGTAAAATTATCCAAGAATTAAGAGGATGAACTTTTGTTTAAATTTGCAAACTTTGCAAAAGAGAGAATAAAGCATACAACATTTGATATAAGGCATATTAGTTATGAAGAAATTGTTTTAAAAAATAAAGGAAAAAATCCTAAATGATAGTCAACCATAGTTTAGGGTTGAAACCCTAAAGAAGCTCGTGGCCAAACACTTCTCCTTTATTTCATTTCAATTGCTTCCTCTATTGAGGGCACCACCATGGTCTGAACCCAAGCTTTCATATAGATATCTCTATGTTGAAACTGAGTTGGGTAAGGTTTCTGTGTGTAAAAATTGCACCATCTTTATATTATCTATAAATGAAAACCTTGTTTTCAGCTCCATTTGAGAAAAATGATGAATTTATTTTGGTTTTTTAAATTTATTTTTTCATGCTCGGTCTCGAGTCTCCATCTCTAGTAAGTTGTCTTTTATTCTAAAATATAGAGATTTCTTTATATATTTCTATTGGCTATGCTCGACTCCATGAATAGAGTTGATAATTGTGATTTTTATTTTGTTGAGATTCATCAAAATTTTTAGGAAGAAATGAGATTTCTATGCCTTGGCCATGACAAAAGATGGAAAAACTATTATACTCTATGGTATTATCCATTCTTTTTGTTTTGAGTGATTTTCATAAAAAGACATGATGAAAATTCCCCTTTCGTTGTGCTTCCTTTTGGCTTTCTTCTTGAATATCCTAAGATCATTACTCACCACAACATCACATTTTTCAAATGCATCTAGTTCAAATAGAATTTACTGCAAGTCCATCATATGTAGCTCCAAGATTTTGATGAGCTGAGTATCGTGCATCACATGGAAATTTCCTGCCAAGATTGGCATCTTCATTGAATGGATATTTTTGGACTCTTTGTATCCTATGGCACTGTAACCTTCATTTTACACGGTATTTTCATTTCCTCATAAAACTTTTAATGTTTCTCACACATAAATTAAATGATATGAATAGAAAATTTAAATTCGACAAGAGGAACTATATCAAATTTGATCATGTGAGTCCAAGTATATTGATAGTTGTGCAATAATCTAGACCATCTGAAAGCATGCTTCTTCGAAAAGATGGATGGACTCTAGATTGAAGTTTTTCTATTTTTGCTTCAAATGGATCATTGCAAATAACCTACTCCCAAGGTCCTTAGTCACTATCTTCTTGAGATTGCATTTATGATTTTCAAACACTATAACTTGGAAAAGCTCCACACATAGTTTTTGTGTATGACTATATTTCTTGCAAATGACTCCTTAACATCTTTTTGGGGCTGCCCATTCGATGCATACAATTTAGTATTTTCTCACTATGAATGATTATTTTTAAGAATAATGTATGTCTTGATGATCATGCCAACATTGTACTCTATGCTACTCAGTCACTATATCAATTTTCCCTAATGAGGCTTTGATCTTCCTATGATGTTCTCTTAGACAATCATGATTACTATGACCATATCCAACTGATATAAATTTGATCCTTCTTGGATTGATTGTTGAAACCTACCAATGTCCTTTGATGCTCTTCTTTCACTTTCTATGGCAACTATTCATGATACGAGATTGTATTTCTTAGAATTATTATGCATTTGATGGTCTCATACAACTAGGTTAGGTAGAGGGAAAATTTTCAATGTAATTGTTGTCTTGTTAATTTCGCCAAATGCTATGGAGTGCATACTCTTTTAAGTGATGACTGTCCCAAAATAAAAATATAGTTGTTCTTAAATATGGTGTTTATGCCCCTTGATTGGAACTTCACTTTTCATGTTGTTGTTGCAAATACTCGACATCGTGCTATTAATCTTGTTAATCCTTCACTATTGAACATCAATGATTCCTTTTACTATAAAGGTTTTGACTACCCATTATTTCCTATTTGAGATGACCATTGAGACTACCCTGAATACTAAAGGATGAAATTTACCTCACTACAAAATTTTCCCTTATAGTGTTTCTCATGTCACCTTTGAATGGTTATCCATTGTCATGCTTTGTGAGCACTACCATGACTATCCAATGAAAGCTCTAGCCTCTTTCAATTTTTTTCTTTTTAAGGATGTCCTTCATCACTATATGAGTTATATCTTCAAGAAAGTCCTTAATGACCATCTTAAATTGTCCTCATTATCTTCCATATTTGAACTCTGTAGTGATGTCTTCATAGCTGAAGCATGATATCAACTATTCCTCTCTTCAAAAACTCTAATTGTATTGTCTCATATGCATTGTTTCCTTATTCATGGTTGAGGATCACTGTCTTTATGTATCTTCCATGATATTTGTGACTTTATGAGAAAATGATAGACTCAATTTAACTCTACCCCACTTTCCAATCATGGTGGTTACCTTCTCTTATTGGGTTCCATTTGAGCAAATATTTTGTCATTTATGATAGTGATGTCAACCAACTCACCATTATAGGTGATGATATATAATCTCAAATTTGATGAATCTAATGCTTTTATACTCTCATCCCTCTCAAAACAAGAGTACAACATGTTGGGCTCAACCCTTGTGGGATCCCATTTTAATCCACTTTCTATGATGTTAAATGAAAATAATCCAGTAATGAAAATTTCACCTATACTTGCACAATGAATAAAAAAGTTGGAAAACATTATGAAGCTCAAAATTTGATGGATTTTTATGATGATCTTCTACTTGACCTCGATATCTGTGATGTTGCAAAAATATTTTAACTCCTTATAAGGGTAGACTATATATTTGTTGATGTATTATATGTAGAGAATATGGATGTCGAGATCTAACATAACTTTTCTCATCTCTTCAAGCATTTTTGGAGTAGCAAATCAACTTCCGGAGCAACCAAGTGAGAGGGACAAAAGAACGGATCGAGTGGTTCAAATTTGGGGTTTGTCATTCAGGGAATGATGGATCCATAATCCTTGCATATGATTTTTCTTTTCTACTTTTTCAAATATATAGTTTACATCTTATATTTTGTTGAAATAGTTATTCCCACGACTTGTGTGGGACACCATACATTTGTAATTATCAATACAATATAGTATTTATGAAAACCTTGTGTAATATTTTCTCTTGTATACATTTAATGAACTAAAATTAATTTGATAATATTCCTATGCATATGAATGGAACTTTAGTAGAAAATAATGTGTACCTTTTATCTTTAGTTTGCAAATACTATCCCAACTCTACTTGATTGAGCTGAAAGAAAAATTAGGTAGTAGTAAAAATTATGAGCACTCCCTTCCCTCATGGAATGGAAAATCATAAGTTTGAAAAGTATGGTGGTAAAGGGGACTAATAGATGGGTGATCCCACAATACTGGTTTACAATTCTTGGAAAAACTAGAGACTGAACTGATTTTTTTTAACTAAATCTTCACTTTCAGGCTCCTATAGTGGCTAAACTGTGAGGAATTTGAAGATGATGCAAACTAGTGATTTGTGAAGTTTTGTCTATAGATTCTACATATATTTTTTTCAATTTTTTTGGAATCAGATTACACTTCTTTATCTATCTCCTTCAAAAACTAGCTTTTTTAAAAAAACAACTTTTTTAAGGAGTGATGCTCACCATATACAACATAAGTTTTTTTGAATGAAGGATAAATTTATATTTTTTTCGAATTTAGATTTGTAACTATGATATATAGCACTTTCATTTGGTTTCATAGTGTTTTATTAAATATTCTTTCCTTAATCAAGTTTCGAAGTCAAACCAATTACAATTGAAACATAGGTGGATTGTACACAACATAAATTTTTATGTATGTATCGAAATTCAGTTAATTTTTTTAATGGATCAAGGAAAAAAATACCCAACGTGAACATATTTTTTAAAATTTTATTTTGATAATATGCTATTTTTTCACATGTGCAGAACATAGAGCTTGATTTTCGATGAAAAACCTATGTTTAATAAAACTAAAAAAACGCATACATAATAAAACCAAAACATATTAAATTTATATTTTTTGGATAGCTCATTCGAACGACTACCATGATCATTTCAAATAAATTTTAAATCAATTCATTTGATCCCCCAAAAGGTAAATCAAAAGTTATTTTTTATCAACATTTTGACAGGTGTAAAGGAGACTTTGTTGTAGGTATGGTTTAAAACTAGTGGGGTTCTATCCAAGGCAGTTTGATGTAAGGTGGTTTGATCAAACCCTCTTCAATTTAAATCCTCAAAATGATTTTTCTTAAGGATTAAATATTTATATTTTCTAAAAATATGTGATTTTAGCAAAAATCAGAATCTCCCAAAAATTGTAAACCAACTTCGTGGGATCACCTAGACACATGTATTTGCTTTCAGTGTGATGTGTACAAATTTATTTCACCACAATTCCCTGGTAGAAATTTTTTCCCTAAATATCTCAAGGATACAACACTCGAGTGGTACTGTTCCTTGCTTGAAAATTCTATACTCTCATTCAACCAACTTGTAAATCAATTTCTTTGATAATTCCAAGATAACATTAGTTTGAATATGAACTTCTTGGATCTCATATGATGTAAGAAGGGATATCACAAGAATATAAGTAAATTCATTGCATGGTACTAGGCACTCTTTTGACAAATCTTGTACCCACCACCTAGCTCGGACGTCTATAAGGTATTCATAAGAGAGCTACAAAAAGCTTGGTAGGAAAAGTTTGCCTTGATGAAATATCCTTCTTTCGCACATTTGTGTGGTACATTAGGAGAGTACCAGCAAAAGGTGGTTCATTTCAGGTGATCCTCCTCATGCTCCCATTTTGATGGAAAATCCATAGTTTCCATTTTAGGAAAAGGAAATTCTATTACAAATGTAGTACATGACTAATGATCAAGGACTCAGGTGTAATAGAAAGTTTACAAAACTATCTGAATATTACTCTTCTATTCTACAAAATTTACTGAAGGATAAGATTATAACACTAGAAAATTCTTGACATTTGAAGGAGCCTTATCGTGATTTGTATGATGGAAATGTTTTTTGCCAGTACCATCATGTTCACAAGAATGATATTGAATGTTGCATTTGTCTGCATCATGAGATATAGGACCACATTGACAATGGTACCATTTGTATCGATGGAAATAAGAAAAACATAAATAAGCTAGTTATGAAAGCTAATAGTGATTTGAAGATTTATATGGACCCATTTTTGTCTCACTCTATGAAATTAATCATTAATCCTTTGAATTCTTCTCCTAAGGTCTCGATATATGTAAATGTAATTTTATCCATTCCTACTCCTCCCCCATAGCCTACGACTAGCTCAACAGATGTGATTTTCACCTCACAAGACTTGCCTTTGAATAATTAGCCCTCTCCCCTAGGTGATCCCACAATACCGGCTTACAATTTTTGGCCAAACTAGACACTAAACTATTTTTTCTAACTAAATCTTCACTTTCGAGCACCTATAGCGGCTAAACCGTGAGGAATTTGAAGATGATGCAAAATAGTGATTTTTGAAATTTTGTTTGTAGATTCTAAAAATATATTTTCAAAATTTTTGGAATCAAATTACAGTTCTTTTTCTATCTCCTTCAAAAACTATTTTTTTTCAATAAACACCATTTTTAAGGAGTGACACTCATTGTATACAACATAAATTTATTTCCATGAAGGATAAAATTCAATTTTTTTTCAATTTAGATTTGTAACTATGACATATAGCACTTTCATTTTGTTTCATAGTGTTTTATTGAATAATTCTTCCTTAATCAAGTTTTGAAGTCAAACCAATTACAATTCAAACATAGGTGGATTGTATAGAACATAACATTTTTTTTACGTATCAAAATTCAATATTCTTTTGGTTAGATCAAGGATTTCAATATCTAGTGCACTGATATTTTTTAAAAAAAATTGATAATTTTCTATTTTTCCATATGTGCAAAATAGAGATCTTGACTTTCGATGAAAAACCTACATTCACAAGAAGTAAAAAATAAATATAATAATTAAATTAGATTTATTTAAAATTATACTTTTTGGGAAGCCTATAATAAGGACTACATACTTAAAGAAAATGAATTTTAAATAAATTCATTTGATCCCCCAAAAGGTAAATCAAAAGTGGTTTTTTATTAGCATTTTGATAGGTGTAAAGGAGACTCCATTATAGGTATTGTTTAAAACTAGTAGGGTTTTATCGAAGGGGGTTTGATCTAAGGTGGTTTGATCAAAGCCTCTTCAATTGGATTCCTCAAAATGGAACTTTTAAGGCTTAAATCATTTTATTTTCTAAAAATATGTGATTTTTGTGGGATCACCCCCTATACATTCATGCTCACGTAAATGGAAACAACATAATAGGAGTCCTTATGGACCCCACGAGTTGATTGAATAGTATTACATAAGAGATCTTGTGGCTAAATTTACTATAGAGGGACAAATATGAGAAAATGAAATTTACTATACATATGCATGATAGACTCTCTCTTACTCCATATGGTTCTATAAATCTTTTCATCCTAGTAGGACCTAGGGTTTTGGATACTACTTTTGATGTCATTTCAGAATCTGATCTATTCAAGACGAAGCTAGGAATCCCTTGGTTGGATTATATGAAAAGAGTCGATTCCATTATTCACAAATATTTGAAGTTTTCTCACGAAGGTGTTGTGCACATCATACACAAAACTAGGTACTAGCCATTGGTATCTAGTGGGAGTTATTATTTTGATCAATTTGGATAGACCCTGTTGGTTGGCTTCCCCCTAGGATGGACCTAATTTAATAAATTTATGTAAAGTGAAAAATCAGGGGCAAGGGGTAGGAAAAATTGAATCACCCTATAGCATGCACAACAAGCTACCTCTTCCTATGAAAGGGGAAATGGAAAGTCTACCTACATTCAAAGCCCTATCTCTACCTCCCTCCCCCATATAGAGGAACTTTGGGTTGTTGATGTTATAGCAGTGGGAGATATCTTTCTCTTAAATTTCACAATGATGGATAAATAATACAAGGGCAAGTCGGACTTGCTATATATAATAATTTTATGAAGAGTCACCTTGTTTCTTAAAAGAGGCCAACCCAAATGTAGAGTCACCTAGTTTTGTATAAATAAAAGGTGATGATCATTCCTTTGATCATTAATTTCATTCATCATAATTTGTAATCGTAGAAGAAGTTCATACATGAGCAACAGATCATCATCTTGTAGAAATTGATCATCATTTTGTAGCAGCAGACCGATTTCAAGGAGAAACGTATTCATTTATATATTTTAATCTAGGAGAGGTGCTATTATTCATTGTATAAAATTCAGCATTATGTTGGTCCTGAGTTGTAAGAAAATTTCTGCTCTTATTTCTTCAATATATAAGAGATATATTTGTTGGGTTTTTCTCCCTTGAGTAGGAGGGTTTTCCTAGGGTATCTTGCTACATTCAGTGTCTTATGTGTTGAATTTTAAGATTGGTTTCATTTCTGATCCTAAATCTAACATGGTATTAGATCAGGTCTAAGAAAAGATCTAATGAAATTCATTTAAGTAGTCAAGTCAACTTTTCATCTAGGGCGGATCTTGAAGTATCACAAATTGAAGGTTCAAATTATATCTGACCTAAGGGTAGATCTTTCAAGGTGATTTTTTGTAGGAAAAGAAGATGGTGAGTGGTGTAAAGGTAGAAGATAGGCTGGATGGAGCTTCAAACTTCAACTCTTGGAAACCTAGGGTAATCATTACATTAGAGGAGAATGGTCTTCTTGATTTCATGGAAAGTGATATTCCCAAGCCTTCTGATGATACTAAGAAAATCGAGTGGAAGAAAAATGGCACGAAAGCTAGAAAGATCCTGATAGACTATGTGATGAATTACCTAGTATCGATCATCTCCAAGTTGAAGACAGCTAAAGAAATGTTTGATACTCTAAAAGGATTCTATGAGATCAACAACACCAGCAGAGCCCTTGCTTTGAGAAAACAACTTCACCATGTAAAAAAGCATAAAGATGATTCAGCCATCTCATTCTTTATGAAGATTTCTAATTTTAGAGATCAGTTGAGGGCTATTAGGGATATAATTGTAGACAAAGATCTTGTTAAGTTGGCACTAAATGGTATTATTCAATCTTGGGAACCCTTTATTCAAAGCATCAATGGGAGATCCAAGTTGCCCAAGTTTGATTGTATTTAAGAAGAGTCCAAGTTGGTAGCAAGAGGAATTGGGTGAAACTATCACGATGTAGAAAATAAAGTTCTTGCTACACATACTTCTAGAGAAAGAGACAATGGAAGAAAGAGGAATAGAGATAGAGAATCAGATTCTTCCACAAAACCGAAGAAGAAGAAGAAGGATCTCTCTCACATTCAATGTTTAAGGTGTAAAAAGTATGCTCACTTTGCTCAAGATTGCAAATTAAGGTATAAACAACATGTTTCTACTATGGAAATTGGCATAGGGACATCTCAAAAGGAGCCTAACTCTAAATTTCATTCATAAGGTTTCTTATTCTAAAGTCTATAAATTTCTTTAAAGAGGAGGAAATGACATTCAAAGGGAGTCAAATTTAGAGAATTCAAGGCACGAGTTGAGAGCTTGTCCAAGAAAATTATTAAGGTTCTAAGATAGGTCAATGGAGGGGATTTCACTTCCAGAGAATTTCTTTGAAATATCTGAGGTAGGGATCAAGAGGTATTTATGTGACTCACTAATAAGAAGTGAAGGTTGTAGTGTTGTAAGGCCAAGTGCAAGATCCTTGGAAGACCTCTTTAGTAGCTGAGAACAAAATTCCACAAGATAGTTAATCTAGATTTGACATTGGTAGCTCCGCAAACATATTTATAATAGGGTGATCTGGGATGAGGTCGAGGAGGAAAGTCCTAGACTTGAGCAAGTCAATAGTGCCGAAAGTGTGCATTGGAAACTACTCCTCTAAGGCAAGCATTGCAGATAATATTGGATGAGAAGGTCAAGAGGTTGATGCAAGTACTTGGAGCTCCAAAGGGAGTCACATCATCATGAAGATTTGTTGTAATGTATATTTCTCTAAGACAAAGAAATATGAGGTGAAATCCCTTGTAGTGTATATTTCTTTGAGACAGAGAAATATGAGGTGAAACCCCTTATAGTGTATATTTCTTTGAGATAGAGAAATATGAGGTGAAAGCCCTTATAGTGTATATTTCTTTGAGACAGAGAAATATGAGGTTAAAGCCCTTATAGTGTATATTTCTTTGAGATGGAGAAAAATGAGGTGAAAGAACTTATAGTGTATATTTCTCTGAGATGGAGAAATATGAGGTGAAAACCCTTGTAGTGTATATTTCTCTGAGACGAAGAAATATGAGGTGCGAGCCCATGTTCATCTTTGTGACTGAGATGAGACATCATGTTGAGAGACTCCATGGTGACATCAAATTAAGAGACTTCATGATTAACCCTTATACTTTTGTTTCTTTCCACACATGGGATTAGCCATGGTGGACATCATGTTGAGAGAATCCATGATGACATCACATTGAGAGACTTCATGATGAACCTTTGAGTTTTCCACAAATGGGTGTAGTCATTGTGGGCATCATGTTTTGAGACTCCATGATGTGGATATCTAAAAATATACCTCCCTAGATAAGAGGGAGTGTTGATGTTATAGCAGTGGGAGATATCTTTCTCTCAAATTTAACAATGATGGATAAATAATACCAAGGAAAGTTGGACTTGCTATATATAATAATTTTATGAAGAGTCACCTTGTTTCTTATAAGAGGCCAACCTAAATGAAGAGTCACCTAGTTTTGTATAAATACAAGGTGATGATCATTAATTCGATCATCAAGTTCATTCCTCATAATTCACATTCCTAGAAGAAGTTCATACTTGAGCAACATATCATCATATTGTAGTAGAAAATCATCATTTTGTAGCAGTAGACTGATTTTGAGGAGAAACATATTCATTTGTATCTTTGCATCTAGGAGAGGTTCTATTATTCATTGTATCAAATTCGACATTGTGTTGGGCCTAAGTTGTAAGCAGATTTCTGCTCTTATTCCTTCAATAAAAAAACAAATATATTTGTTGGGCTTTTCTCCCTTGAGTAGGAGGGTTTTCCCAAGGTATCTTATTATGTTCATTTTTTATGTGTTGAATTTTTTTTGATTTCTTTCATTTTTGATCCTAAATCTAACATGGGTTACTACTCCCAAATTTCACAAATAAGTTCGATGGTGCCCACTTGGTGAAAGGCCAAGTGTCAAGTATTTGACCTTCCTATCTTACCCACATGGCCTTGACCCATTTTGTATGGTAAGGGGAGGGTCCATGTAGATAATCCTCTATGTATCGACCTCTATAGCCTCCTACTACTCTTGCCTCTAAGATAGTGAATGGGAAGAGGCCCACCACTGAGGTGTTGGAGCCTGCTGCCCCCACTATTTTTCCATCATCCTCTCAATATCTCCCTCCCTCCATTGGAAATGGTTGTGATGGATACTATGATGGTAAAATAGGGATCTTCTATCTCTTCTCAGGCTACATCCTCTAGCTCTCAAATTCATAGGAACTTCCTTACATGTGAGCACAAGCATCAGAGGAAGGAATTGGCCACTAAGTAGGTTGCTTAGCAAAATATGGAAGAGGAGTTAGTAACCCTTCCTTTGAAATATTCTATCGTGTCCTCCTATTCCCTCATCTTTTCTTTAGTTCCTTTAACTTCATTTGTTCTTTCAGCTCCCATCCTATGTGTTAATCATCCTCACTTGAAGAGGGTGCTGGTATTTATTGCTCCTTTGTTCAATCCTCTCCTTTTGATGTCCTTTCTAGACATCCCACAATTTTCTAAACCCATGGACATGTTGAATACCTTGGTGGTGTCCATTGTGGCTTTCTCCTATTCCTCTGTGCTCTTTGCTTCATTTGTGGGGATCTCAAATACCCTAATGGAGCAAAAGGTTGAGGACAACCTTGATAGAAATGAGGGTTGAAAGAAGGGACCACCTTCTTTAGAGGGTGGATTTTCATTGGTTTGTGTCATCTAAGTGACGAAGGAAGACCCAAAGTCCCTAGAGTTTGTCACCACTCCCAAGTCTTTTAATGATTCTAGCAGTGGATCTTGGTCATCATCTCCCTCACCCATTGAGTTGATGCATAACACTCCTATAAAGTGCATGTTCAACTCTATGGATGAGGTACCATCCCTATTGGTGATTTTCACAAGATCTATTATGTTCACCCCACAGGAAATAAGTGGAAAAGACATCGAGGGGACTTCTTCCCTAGCTCTTGTTTTGGGAGGGTTAGAGAGTTCCCCCCTCGATATTCCTCCCTTGGAGGCTTATCCATCCTCCCTGTAAAGTGATCTATATTGGGGAAAGAAGGACCTCTTTTTTTATGAGGAATAGATGGGAACCTATATTTTACCTATAGATTGGGTTGTGTGTATGTATGTATTATGTTCCCCCATGAATTATTTATGTGTTCTTGGATGACCCTTGTAACCCTTCTAGGTTCGTGGATACATGAATGTTTATGTGTCGTAAAAAATCTTCTATTTTTCTCATCATTCTTCTCTTTGTCGTGTATTGAATTTCAACAATTGGGGACAATGCAAAGTGTTGGGGCAATTTAGCCCTCCCTTCCATGTTCACCCAATTTTTTATTTTTTATTTTTCTTTCATGTGCCTTCTTCATATGGTCTGATATAGTAGGGGGTTGATGATAGCTCATTTATATATATTATTATATTTATATTTATGAGAAACTCTGACCCCAAAACATCAGATAACTCTTATCCCTTATTCATGATGTTATTGTCTCTCCTTCCTTTGCCCATATCTTTCTTGCTTTCTTTCTGATGTTTTGGTTCTCATGTGTTGTCCCTCATGTGTGAGAAAACATTACCACAATTACTTCTCATTATGTTTGACGGGCCACAACATCACTTTTTCATTTTTTATTTTATCTCCTTAGGATGTCACATGCTTTTGTGTTCAACACACACCACCCTAAGGGAGGGCTATCATATAAATTTGATTTTTAGAAGATGCATTTAGTGGCCAATGAATATTTTGATGAAAATATATAATATTTTTCAAAAATGACATTCCTCAACAAGGACTCTAGCATAATTATTTTCCCTCATCATGGGTTTGTAAATAAAGAATTTGAAAAAAATTATTCTGAGGGAGCACCTTCTCTTGTGGGAAAATTTATAACCTTCCCCTTGTGAGGGGGCCTTCTTCCTTTCAAATTACTTGATGAAGTGAAAATATTTCTGTAGACATGCAAAATTAACTTAACACCTATCACACACCTCGAACTGCATTGAATAGTATCAAAAATCATCGAACATTATCAAACAACATTGAACAACATTGAACAACATCAAAAAACATTGAACACCATCCTATAACATCTTAGAATTGTCTCCAAATGAATCAAAATCATCTTGGAACATCTTGGAACATCATGTAACATCTTAAAATGACTCAGAATCATCTCAAAAAAATCCTTTAACATCTTGAAGTGACTCAAAATCATCTCAAAACATCCGATAACATCTTGAAATGATTTAGAATCATCTCAAGTCATCCTCTAACATCTCAAAATCATCTCAAAGTGACTCAACTAACATCTTTTAATCATCCCATAATTTATCATAACATCTTGGAATCATCGCATAATGTCTTGAAACATCTCATAATTGTCCCAAAAAATTTCAGAATCATCATGTAATGTTTGAAAACATCTCAAAATAATCTCACCACATCTTGGATCATAACACAAATTCCCAAAACACCACATCAAATGACATCCAAAACCCTAATTCCTCTATTAATTGAATAATACATTATTTGATTAATTCACCTTTTCATCATTTTCTAACAAATTAAATAAATTTTTTTATTTAATAAATCCCTAATGATTCTATGAATTAAATAAAATAGTATTATTTGATTAATTCAAGTTTTATCATTTTGACCAAATAAATAAATCAAATTTATTTAATAGTCCTAATCTCATTTTTTCCATCCTAGTTGATTAAAAGTAAAGACAATTATTTAATTACGTCACTAAAACATATTATTCCCATAATTTGATTAAATTATTAAATCATAATAATTTAATTTCAACACTTTCCCTCCAAAATTTGAATAATTAAATCAAACTATTCAAATCAATTATCAAAAATCAAATCAAGCTAATGCAACTTTGTTTGCAAAAGTCAAACTTGATTTGCATGTTCAACTCCAAAAAGGAATTAATTAATTAAATCAATTAATTCCTATTCTTCACCCACTTTCTAATTGAGAAAATTACGATTGTTGACTGAGTGATCTAAGTTGTTAACTAATCAATCCAAATTGCTAACTAAGCAATCTAAGTTGTTGACTAATCAATCTAAGTTGTTGACTAATCAATCTAAATTGCTAACTAAGCAATCTAAGTTGTTAACTAGTCAATCAATTTCCTAACTAAGCCATCTAAATCTTGGCTGATCAATCTAATCTTTGACTATCCAATCTATTTATCAATCACACAAATTGAGCAGTCAACTTTGCCGAATTTACTCATGTCTAAATTGTCTCAACATATTTTGTTGTTGATCTCGATATTCTTCAAAACGATCTTGATCGTCCATCTCAAATATCATTTTCTATATAAAAAACCTCTTTCCTCACAAATAAGGATCATAGAATTAACATCATTTGCACAATGAAGTAATGCTGACATTCACACCACCATTATTAGTTCTTCAATCTCATTTATTCGATCAAGCAATCACTCTTCAATATTTTTCATGAGAACTTTGGAGGCTTCACGGTGATAAGAACAACCCAACATCAGGTGAATACACTCCATAATAGGATGGTAATTCTATTCTTTTGTACATTCAATTCTATAATCATAGATTCTTTAATGTATGTTCAAATACATTAGTCTCATTTTGTATGTGTAGGATTGGATCTTAGATTAATATGTTTGATCTTAGTTTAGATTCTTGTTTCAAGCATGTTTGATCTTTCTCTTGATCTAAAATTCTACTGCTTACACATTCTGGCATGGCTGGTGGGACCCTTGTCCCCTCCTCTAATGTTAATTTTAGCCATTTTTGAAGTTACAGGTCCCGAAAGCACCCTTGATGAAGTTTTCATGCACTACCCAAAAGACTTGCACACTTGTCTGTCAAGAAAACTAAGCAATTACAACAACAAGTACACACTTTCCATGGGAACTATGAACTTTCAATAGGATCAATGTACTTGCTCCAAAAACCTCACATTTTCTTTTGACAGTGGTAGCATCTGCTCTCATATTTGAGAATTTGTTTCTAATAGGGAAATTTTGCATTTTTTCTGAGCATTTTCTCTAAGAATAGCGTAGTTGCTCTAATAGACAAGTGCACAAATCCTGCACTATTGTAATGAATTTATCACTAATGTTTGGTTTTTTTTTTAGTGTGTAAATAGGTACTAACAGATTTGATACAAGATTCAAGTGACATTAACTCATTTTTTGTAGGGAAGACAATCAGTCAAAGATTTCTAGATCCACAAATAGTTTTTATTAACTTAGGAAAACTTAATTTTGGTGCTTTCAAAAGAACAACTCAAACTCACATTTGATTTTGGTGTTTGTAAAATTGAACCATTTTTTAGCTTTCTTAACTTAGGAACTCTTGATTTTGCCACTCTAAAAAGAACAAACACAATCTCACATTTGATTTTAGTGTTATTAAAATTGAACCAATTTCATGTTTGAATAATTAGGAACTCTCATTTTGGTGCTCATAAAAAAAAAAAAAAACACAATTCAAATTTGGGGCTCTAAAAATGAACACATTTCATGTTTTCATAATTAGGAACTTCAACTTTGGTGCATAAAATGAACACAAGAAATTTCCATTTTTGTTTACACACGCTCGATTTACATTTGTTGACCAACTTAGAACAAGGATTGTTTTCTTATAAGAACTCAAGTTTGGGGCTTAAAATGAACAAGTTATTTCTTTTGTATTGCAACATTTCTATTTATGATTGATGTCTTGAAAAATTCATATTGGTGCAAATAAAGAGAACAATTTATGTATGTTATTCACATATTTTTGGGGATAACACTGCTTGAGGTGTTAAAAAAAATCAATTTTATATGGATTGTTCATTGTGCATTCAGTGATTGGCAAGTTGAAGTGTTTTATCTTCTTCCATCGCACCTTTTGGTGATCTTGGCTGAGAAAAAGAATATTTTTGAGCTTTTTATTTTTGAATTTTACCTTAAAGAGGGGGCTTTCTTCCAGACACATCCCGCACTGGAGAAATCATTACAAGGTCTCAAAGCACATTAACTAGTGAGCTATATAAAAGGTTTCAAAATTATAAGAAAGTAGCTTAAAGATATGTTGACAATATACTACACCTAATCCCACACCTTAAGTAGAACAAAAAAAATTAAAGAGCCTTAAGTGGATAGCAGTGAGTTTCAGATTTATGTGTTCACAGTTATCACTAAGAACGAATTTTTTTTAGAAGCCACCCTAATATCCAAAAAAAATCTCTAAAACTGGTGCATCAAAATTTAATTCTGACAAGTTACTTTCCATGTCTGACTACAGGCCCATGCCATAAGTTGCATGTAAAATCATCTCTTTGAAGCATGAGGAAAGCCTACCTAAGAGAATTTTTCTTGTCCCCTAGGGTTGTAATTGCTTGTTTATGCTAAACTTGCCTAGTACATCTCAAAACAATTTGACATCAAATTTTATGATCCATTTAAAAGAAGAAAAGAACACATTCAAACAAACACTAAATGAGATGGTTGAATCATAATCCCTTTTATTTAGTGCCTAATTTTCAAAGAAGCCTTATGTTTGCACTCCTTGAAAGGATTCTTCCTTAAAGGTTTTCGAATATTCTAGCTTTTATTTTAGGTCACATTAATCAAGGTAAAAATTTGGGAACTATGGCTTGGGTGTTGTGATTTCACAACTTTAGTTATATACATGAAGGTCACATAATTCCATGCTTGTTGAGTTAGTCCAGGTGTTTTCTTATTACTTTCCATAAATAAAACATGGAGAAATATGAGAGTGATTTTTTTATAGGATCATTGTTTGAACCAAACAATTGGAAAGCCAGAAGGTCACATAGTCCCTCATCCATTATTTCCACCCTACTTACCTGGAATCAAAATAAAACAAACCATTAGCATCATTACTCCACTCGTACATCTATGATATCAAAAATTACTTGGGACTCATAGATAGTACAAGTAAGCTTTCCCACAACATATCCTCTAGACAAGGAAGTGGAATATCGACCCTAGTTCTTCAAAATTTTGATTTCTAAAAAGTAGTACCATTCCAGAACAACACTCAGAACCTAGGGTATTGAGCTTCACAATAGCCATCCGACAACACCATTACACTTTATGACCATCTGGCGACCAACTTCTCCAATTCAACAACCAAATTTTGTAGCATCGATCCTTCAACCTAGTCTCACATATATTGAGGGTGAACAAACTGACATCATAAGCAGCTTGAGAACCTTCATTTTTTAGAAGAATGAAACACCCTGCCAATTTCTCACCACATCAATCATCTTAGATGAAGAGGAAGAGAAATCTAACATAAGAGTAGAAATACCTATATTACCACCACTTGTGTGGCAATGAATATCCTCTTAATGATCTATCACATAATCTAAATCCATAGGTGAAGGTCTACATATCACCATTGCAGACATAGGTATCATAATTCAAAGTTCCATATAAATTTTTCCTTACAAAATTCACAATCATAACCTCTTTCTAAGGAAATATTACGCTTGAGCTAGGAGGAATTGAATAGACATACCTACTCAAATCTATCCTATCATTTAGAACAACATTGAGTCTTTAGGATTTGAGTCATGCAGAGAGTTTAAACCTTACACCACTCTCCCACAACGGACCCAAGTTGTTTATGACAACCACAAGATCATAAAATAGGAAGAAAATGGAAGAAAGAAAGAATAACACTAGTATCCGACCAACAAACACCACAAAAAATGAAATAAACTCATGAGGATATAAACCAAGTGACCTTACAAAAGGGTATTAAGTATTGAAACATCCCCAATTTTTTTTATCTATTACCCAAATCAGTCTTATCAAGGTTCACAACATTAGGTATGGCAAGAAGACCAAGGGTTTCAAAACCCCCATCAGGGAATAAGTCCAAAACATCTAATCGCCCTAAATAAAATTGAGAGAGATATTGAGGAACTTAAACTAAATTGAAGTCCTACATATTGTTGATTCCATGTGCAAAGTTGAAACATTACATATCCAAAACATATGGAGATCATTCCACAAAAACCTTAATATCCACATCAACAAAACTTCCAATATCAAAAGTATCAAGAATTTTTGCAACACCAAGGTGTATCTCAAATGCAATATCAAAATTTACCTCAATTGCATTATCTAAAAGTTCTGCAACACCAAGGTGCACCTCAAGTGAAATATCAAAATGTACCTCAAACATAGTATCAAGGAGATCCACAAAATTAAGAGAAAAACAATCAAGAAAAGCCATAGAGGAAATATTACCACCCAATAAGGAAATTCACCCCTTTGGGAGAGACTTTAGAGGTAATCATACATGAACTATTACAACAAGAACTTATCAAAATCAATGGAATTCCAACTTATAGTGACCAAAATTTAAACTCCCTTGGTAAAACTAGTACAAATGATGTGAGTTCCACAAAATCAAGGGTCACCTAATGAACAAATGTGCTACACTCAAAAACCTCATCAAAGAACTCATTAATCAAGGATAAATAGCTATTAAAAATGGAATTCAAGGGCCATCTACCAATTAAAATAATGATAATATCTCAAACTCAAAATTTGAAAGTAATGATCAAGAGATATCTATCACTGATCACATTGATAATGTCTCTACATTATCCAATGAGCAAGAGGACATACATCAAGAATTTAGTCCCAATCATGATAAAAATCTATCACCCAAGTATAGAAATGATCCAATCCAAGATATATTAACATCATACAATATCATGGTAGTACATATTAATGATTAAGAGACTCTTAATCCAACACTTATACCTAATGCAAAAAATCTAAGCCAAGAGCTATCACTGAAATATCCACATTTGGAGGAAATCCAAGGATCCTTTAAGAGAAATCCCTTATTTAAAATTGATCCATGTCAAGAATGTGATCCAAATAATATCAAAGATAATACCACACAAAGTCAAGATCAAGAATCCCTATCATCAAAATACTATAATGACTTGGCATATATATTCCAAGACATCCCATGTTTTCAAAAAGAAGAACAAATCCATATACAAAGCACACATACATCTAACCATGAGATGCTTAATCCTAATGGAAATGTAGATGTTTTTCATCTAATACAAGAGTCTTGTAATCTTAACATCATTACCAAAGATCAAGAGTCTCCTACTCTTAACATCTTTACAAAGAGTCAAGATGCAACAGGATCTAGAGACATATCAGAAAAGGATCAAGAAGAGGACTTATACATATGTTGTCAATAAGAAACATCCTTTGGAGACATATTAGAAATAGATCATAAAAAGACTCATAAATAAGTTGTGAATTAGAAACATCCTATGAGGACATATCAAAAATTAATTAGGAGGAATAATTTTGTGTGGATAGTAAATCATAAACACCTCTTGAAGAAGCATTAAAATCTGATATTTCAGAGGATTAGAACTAAGATACCAATTAGGAAGCTATCCCACATATGGAGGATCCTATCATTTATAAATATGGATCACTTACCTTTTTCAAAGAAAACTATAGTACCAATGAATAAGATATGACCTTTCAAGATCCACAATGGAGCAGAGAAATATTAGCACCTTGTTTCCAAGACAAAAAATATCCTATTGCAAATAAGATCTTTCAACAGATGAACAATCAAGGAAGAGGAATAGGTTTACATGAATAGGGTATCCTAGAACCAGTACAAATTATTGGAACTCCTAAGCATAAAATTCTTGGATCTAAATATATCAAGGATACCCCTATAATACTGGAGGAAACTTTATCTAATGCAAACACCAACATGGGGAGCACAAAGGGTCCTTATGATGAAATTTCTACCAATTATACAACTAGCCATATCAGGAATCATCATCCACACATTTTTCCACCCTCTAACTCAAACCAAAAATAAGATAAAAATATATACCCAAGAATAGAACAAGTCATTGAAAAAAATAATCAGTAAAGAAAAATGGACAAGAAAAATTCAAATGTATACAAAAGAAAAAGAAAGAAAATCATCCCTATCAAACTCCATTAGTCAAAGAGACTATGGTGCAAAATCAAAAAGGGAATTTCATCCATCAAAAAATTCCAGCAATACAAAAGAAATCTTCAAGAGTGACTTACAATTTATCTCAAGATGTTGGTCCCAATCGAATCTCTATATCCACCCATCATTTCTCATCATCCCAAGTTTGGAAAATAAAAGGTTCCAAACTATCGACCAATTCATGTAAATATCATATCCCTCAATGCATTTCACCATCCATGATGTCCAAATCTGACATTGACCATGTGTTGTCATGAACTGTTTATCATAAGGACTCTAAGGGTACTCTATCATGATATGAGCATCAAGGTAAGGTTAACTCTTGTATGAACAAGGAAGAAAAGAATTATCAAGAGTTAAATTCAAGCACTTGTATCCTAGAAAAACAACTCTAAGAAATATATCATTGGCATGTCATGACAACAATGACAACCATATCAATACCAAAAAATTATACATTAGCACTACCATGTGGTTCAACATGAGCAAAAAAAGGTTGCCATGATGAAAACCTAGTAAACAAGCATCTTGTTAGACATCAAAAATCAATTGAAAAAAAAGAAAATCAAGAAAAATAGTCAAGAAAAAATCATCCTCTAGTGAAAACCACTTTGGTGGCACTTTGGAAAAGTACCATGGTGAAAAGATAGCAAGCAGGAATCATGTGTAGAATCAAGCATCTACATGCACCATTTAATGTGGAAGCATCTCAACTTATCAATAAAAAACCCAAACCATTGTTTCCAAAATCCAACTTATCTTGATCTTGATAAATGTTTGATATACATTTTACACTTGCTTATGGAAAACATCTTGACATGGTTTATTATTTTTTATCCTTTCCTATCCAACATTATTTGAGTAATAATGGAATTTATCAAATAGAATACTTTATCCCAGCATTTTGTCCTATAACAAGATAAACCATCACCTAAATTGCTAGACACCGAGGGAAAATGCTTGCATCTTGCTTTAGAAAAAAATATTGATCTATGTCTTCTAACTCATAGGGTGATCTAGGAATCATCCAATCAACAAGGTATCCCACCAATGCACTATCAGGCTAACCTTCAAAAAAGTTCATCCCAACAACAAGGTGTACCACCAACACACTACCAAGGTAACCTTCAAAGATGATGAAAACATGGATTATTCCTTCACTCAAAAATTCTAAGATATCAACAATTACTTGAATCCCACTACTAGTTCAAGTAAGCTTTTCCACAACATATCCTCTAGAAAAAATAAAGGGAAGTATCAATCCAGGTTTTCAACATCTTACACCGTAGGCAAAGGGTAAAATTCCAAAAAATAGGAAAAAGAGATAAACAAATATTTTTTAAAAGTAAGAAAAATAGTAAAGAGAAATAAAATTTTCGTTGAGGGTATGTGCAGGATCATGATGGGCCAAAAAGTGGCGATATGTAAGCCATATGATGGCCCATGTGGCTAACGACTGTTTTTTTACCCAAAATTGATGAAACGAAAAGAGTTTTTAGAGGATATTCTCAAATTTCCACCAATATAAATTATGCTTTACTTTTAATTTAATAAATAATTATTATTCATTTTCTATTAGAATTATGAATAAAGTCCTGATTGATAGGTTGATTGAAAAACATCTATAAATTTCAAACGGTATCACATTTTTTGAATCCGTAACATGCATCACATTCTATGCTTCACATACTATGGGATTGAAAAAAAAAATGAATTTCATGAATTTTTTACCATGTTAAGGTGGTTAGATGGATGAGATTTTATATTTTTTAAAATTTGTAATGAAAAAATCATAATTAATTATTTAGTTGGAAAAAAATTATAAAACAATATGCATCACATTGGTACATGAGTCCTCTACTTATATATAAAATATTATTAAAAAATATTATCATTTTATTGTGGTTAGGATGGTCAGACAGACACCTACTTCTTATTTTTACCCTAAAATTTAAATACTACTGCATTGAAATTTCAAATTTTCACCAAATATAATTTAAAAAAAAAATAAAGGTCTAGTAGTTTATAAACTACATTCAATTTTCTACATATTATATTTTTACATTTTTTTGAAAAATATAGATAACTTATTCAAATTTTTACGTCAAGTTGTCTAACTCCGATTTTCTATCTTTTTATTGCCACTTAAGGGCCTATTTTTTCCATGATGATCCTGCACATACCCTTGAGTGAAAACAACTTTGTGGCACTCCTATAATAGGTACCATAGTGAAAACCTAGAAAATAGGTGCTATGTTTGAATAAAACTTACATCATTATCTATCGATATTTTTTCACAACATCCACCGATCCATTTCATAAAAAATGTATCCAACCATGGCTTGTCACTGATTAAGGAAAGTCATTTTATTGGGGGAAACTTCTTGAAGCTATTCATGGATTAGATCTTGCAACATCTGATCCTGGCCATAAAACAACAAAAGTAAAAAACACTAGAAAATAACAAAAAAATTAAAAAAACATGCGAAAAAACATTAAAAAATAGAACATCATTGGATTATTCCTTCACTCAAATAGTCTAAGATATCAACATTAGATTGAACCTCACAGCTAGTTCAAATAAATTTCCTACAACATATCTTCTAGACATAGAAATGGGATATCAATCGATATTATCAATGTTGTTTATCCAAAAAAAATTCATTCTTTGAGTCAAACGGTTGAAGTACATGGTCTCTGCATGTAAAACGTAGGTAAGGCTTTAGAGGCCCCGAGACCCTAGGCCCATCTCCTTAGGTTTCCAACATGCTTTATTTAAACTTAGTCAAAAAAATCCAAAACCCAAAAAACATATACAAAATACAAAATCCTAAAACATTTACAAAACATAAAAGGTCAAACCAAGTGATCTACAAGCCTCTATGTGTACAACGTAGAAAAGGATTATCTGTGATGATCCCCCAAGGCCATAGGTTAGTCCCTTGAAGATAAAAAAAACATCATAAAAATAATAAAAACAAAAAGACCCATTCCGTCATAAAAAATACACAATAAACTATTTGTTAGAGTAAAGGTTTTAACTTAATTATGTTGATTAAGTTACCTTTGTTCCCTTCTTAAGATTTCACGTTAGTTTGCATAAAGTGACATTTAATAATTATATTAATTATTAAATGTTTTCCTATTAGGGCTTCTTTTAGGGTTTTTCCTATTAGGGTTTTATTAGGGTTTTCATGATCTCTTTTTTATAAGGATTGATCCCATTGTATTTCATATCAATTCATTCTATCATTCTCTCTGATATATACATTTTCAGTTTTTAGAGAACTCTTGCTTGTTTGTCTTCATCTCTTCTTTTGTGATAGGTTATTTGCATGCAGGTGATCTTCAAGGTTTGTGAAGTTGTATTTTCTCAACTCCTACATGGTATCAGAGCTCTAGACCTGTTGCTTCCTGTTCTTGTTTTGAAGATTTTTCTAGCTTCAAGGGTTTGGGGTTTGTTCTTTTGATCCAGGGAATAACTGCAATTTCAAATCATTTCCAGCTCAAACAAACCTTGCCATTGCATCCACAGCGGTCCAAAACCTCTAAATCGACTGTTCATTTGTCCATTTTGGACAAAGTCGAATTTTGGGGCAAAATTTTTTTGTTGTTCGGCTGTACGGCCGTCCGTCTGCCTGGTAAAAAAAATTCCGTCTTTTTCGTCAAATTTTTAAAAGAAAAAAATTGTCATTGTTTTTTTCTTGATTTTTTTTTTAGCAAAAAAAAATATAGAAATATTTTGCAGTTTAAAGGCTTGTAGGCCTTGTATGATGGTACCCGTAGGTATGTAGGTACCTGTGGGCGCTTAGATACGCCGATCAGCATATTGACCGCCGTCGGCGGCCTTACTACTGACCGGCGGTCTGTCAATACCGCTAACGGTGGTACCCTGGCCCCCATGCGGGCGCCTACCCTAATTTTTTTTAAAAAAACAAAAAATTAACTTTTGTAATTTTTTTTATTGTTTTTTTTTATATAAAAACCATTTTTAAAAAAAATAAGCCTAGTTATACATTTGCGGTGACGGCTATTTGGCCGTCAAATTTAAGCTAGTATTTTTGCTGCGATGGCCGTATGACTATCAAATTTAATCCAACACTAGTTTTTTTTTTCATCTTTGGAGTTGTTTTCTTCTAGAGGTCATAACTTGGGCATACGATATGGTTTTTTGGCAAACAAGATATTGTCAGAAAGCTGGTTCTGTCATCTTTCTAGTGGTATAGGTCTCATCACTTCCTTTTTTAGTTGGTGCATTCTATAGTCATTTTTTTATCTATTCTTCATGTATTTCCAGTTTTTGTCCTTTTTTGGACATTTTGAGCATCATTTGTAAGCAATCTTTTATGTAAATGCACTGAGATAAAGTGCCTCACTATTGTACATGTACTTTTGGGGATTTTTCACATAAGCTTGTGCCCTATTTTGTACTTGCACTGTTATTATAAAGTTCCATGGGGGGTTGTGTAGTGCCTTTGTTTTGCCATCACACCTTTGTCCGGTGAGTGTCCCTCCACGACGACAGTGGATCCATATGATTATAGCCTCATGCATGTGTGCTTTATTTTGAAAACCACTTTTTCAATTGTAGGTGCTTTCTTGCACACTTTCAGATGTTGTTTCTTCTCCTTCATGCACTATAGGGTGTTTCACATCATTTCAGTGGATCTGTCAGGCTCTCCCAGTTCAACATTATGGGGGGGTATTATACTGTTGCTCATCTTAACAGGGGGTGTTAGAGTAAAGGTTTTAACTTAATTATGTTGATTAAATTACCTTTATTCCCTTCTTAATATTTCACGTTAGTTTGGATAAAGTGACATTTAATAAGTATATTAATTATTAAATGTTTTCCTATTAGGGCTTCTTTTAGGGTTTTTCCTATTAGGGTTTTATCAGGGTTTGCATGATCTCCTTTTTATAAGGATTGATCCCATTGTATTTCATATCAATTCATTCTCTCATTCTCTCTGATATATATATTTTCAATTTTTAGAGAACCCTTGCTTGTTTGTCTCCATCTCTTCTTTTGTGATAGGTTATTTGCATGCAGGTGATCTTCGAGGTTTGTGAAGTTGTATTTTCTCAACTCCTACACTATTCATCCATAATAAATGAAATCTCATAATCATCCTTTTGATAAAACAAACAAAAAAACAAGCGAACATCAAAAACTAGAACTTTAAAGAGAAATAGTCTCATAAGATGTGAGTATAATTAGATGGAAACAATGCCAAAGTATCAACTACCTATCTTTTTTGACAAGTCCCAACAACATCCTCAGATATTCCTTATGGATCCATTCCTAGGATTAACATGATAAACAACAGATAATAGCCCCACCCCAAACAGATATGGTAAGTGATACTGCAATGTATTTATAACTTTTTATAGTCTTACCTTTTTGTGATTTATTTTATTAACTCATTCCTAAGATATCTCGAGGATATCCATAAGGATTTAGAGAAGAAGGGATGGGGGAAATTTATAATCATTTTTATTTGTTGTTTGTAATATACTTTTGTAATACTACCATGACAAATACTTGCTTTATTTAGTGTATGGAAGTTGTATTAAAATAGTTCATGAAGAAGTTACATTTTAGGTATTTTATACCTCGCTATGTGATTAGTTTGAATTTTTTTTCACATAACCCTCCCCTATACTTTAAAAAAAGTTTCAATATGTTTGGTATGAGAAATAATACAATTCTTTTGTAGAGCCAAAGTCCACGCAATAAATACAAAGTCACCTTGTGGTGTAGGAGCACCAGGTTGATTTCAAGCCTCCATGAGGCCTATTTGTAAATAATTGATTTAGGAGTGTTAGAGGTCATGAAATAAGGTCTTTCAAGACCATCTTATTGTATTTCGTTCATTTTAAGAGTATTTTTATAGGTACAAGGGTTATTGATATCAATTCGTCAGTTTTTGTCATATTATCCAATAAATGCAAAAGATGTAAAAGTGATTATAAAGGACTATGTAGGGTCATTCCATGTAATAAGTAATTATTTTGAGTTCGTAAGGTCACAAAATACTACACTCAATTTTATTTTGGGTAGTAAGAGGGTGAAGGAGCAAAATATGTAAAATTGTCAAAATTGCCAAAAATGGCAAAAAAGGGGCAAAATAAGGGTCAAAGTAGTTGGATGGTTGTTTTGGTGAATTGGTTGAGATTTTATGTTTTTTAGAAGAATAATAAGCCTCTTGGATCATGAGGCAAGGGGAGAGGAGATATTTTTTAAGTTTTGTAATGAAAATCAATGAAAAACCCTTCATTTTATTGTGTTTTCTGGGAAATATGAAGTTACAGAGTATTGTATGAAAACATACTTAAATATTTTCAATGAGAATTCATTTTTGGTTATATTCCTATGATTCTAATGCATTATATTTTTTGTCTCACTCAATTTCATATAAATTTGAGTAAGTTAGGGTAGTTTTATGGATTGCAACTTTCTAGATTTCTTTATAATAGTCATGTTCCAATCAATTGTACGTGCAATTACGGCCTCAAAATGAAATAACTCTTATATTTTTGGATAGAGTGGAGAATTATCTTTCATTTGGTGGTTATTTTGTGCAATTTCATCATGTATTGACGAAGTTACAGTTGTTTTTGTGAAAGTGGGTCTGAAACCCTCTTAAGGTAAGCAATGAGTAATCAAAATTATTTTCCTTCATTACTACTTGGTTAAATCCTATAAAATTTGGTGTGTAGAGGGTTTTTAACTTTTTCTAAATGATATTCAAGGTTTCACTTGCGGATAATAAGGTCTTCAATGATTTTTATATTGCTTGAGGACTGTAATTGTTGCTACAGTCTAGTAAAAACCAGTTACAATATGTATTAATGGGTTTTGCTTATGATGATGCATAATTTATTATGTGTTTATGATTTTATATGGTTACCATGTTGGATTGAATCCAATTCTTTATAGGGTTTAAATTATTTTCAAATCTAATGGTCATTTATAATGACTGTCCTAAGTTGGCAACATTATCAAAGCCCTAAATAAGACAGTTGTGCAAAGTTGGAGTTCCCTACTATGTATGGCCATTATAATGTGTTGGAAGGATCCCTATTGATAGGTCTTGTATTTTTATGAATCTATATATTCCTTATTTATCATGAGTTAAGGTTGGATGAACCTTGTTAGCCTAATAGGCCTAATTATTGGGTTAGGACAATCACTTGTGAAGGTTCAAAAATTTGAGTTGTGAGGGTTGGTGTTTTAGGTTTGAATCAATCAAGTTAAAGTTTAGTAAGGTGTTCCAATGGTTCTAGAAGAGATTTTGTGCCTTATCTCTATTTTTGTGTCTTGAATCAAGAAAGTTATGAAGAAATTTGCCTTGTAGAATGGTTGATTGAGTTGAAATCCATTATTGTGAAATATGTTTTGTTTACATTGAATTGTGAATCCTCTTGCTCTGCATCACCTTGGTAATTCATACCCGAGTGCATCGTATCTATTTTCTACATCATTTAATATTGTTCAAACCATGAAGTATCTAAAGAAAAGAAAAATAAACATCATATTTCTATTCATCATCAATATTTCTTCTAATTAATATCATAATTCTATTCATCATCATATTTATTCTAATTAGAATCATATCTTTATCCATCATAAAACATCATTAGTACCACATCCATACTGCATCCACAAAGGTTTTCAATACATATCATGATGATAATAAACCATTAAAAACATCATGTATCATGTATGGGGCATTCATAGATAAACATAAACCACATCATAAATGAGACAAGGTATGATTCATCCATCCACATCAAATTCATACATTAGAAAAGCACAAAAACACATATAATCATACATCATCATATATCACCATCACATAAGCTTAAAATAAGGTTGAATTGAAGAAGGTATATATTATATATATCATCATAAATTTGGAACATGTCATAAGTACATCATCCACAGTGACACAAGTGTAATAGGATAATAAAAAATCATAACATATATACAAGGTCTTGACTAGATTGATGAATATATATATATAACACATTTCTAGAAAATTCCTTTGTGCAATGAAATAGCACGAAGATCAAGTACCAAAAAGAGTAAGACCCTGACAAGAAGGAAAAGAAACTATAGACCACCAAAACAATTTGGATGTCTCATAGATTGATCACCTACATTTGCACCTACACCACCACCACCACCATCACTCACAACACTTGGCTCCCCAAACCATGGACACTGAGAAGCCTTATGAATAGTAACATCATATAAGGTCTTATAATAGGTGGGAATTTGTAGAAACCAATCTCACACAACTTGCATACTATCACACTTTTCCCAGAGAGTATCTCTCTTTTCTATAAGCAACAATATTGAGCCTTTGCATCATGTCATCAACCACTCTCACTATCTCCCTTAGCCCTCAAAGTCTCTACCTTATCCTATGCAGCCTATCATCATGCAATATTTGTATTTGTGGTAGTAATAATTTGAGTTAATAAGATATATGCATCCCTATCTGGTGGAGGAGGACCCAAAATCAATCTCCGACCCTATGTTGGAGGCATATGCTCATCCTAACTACCCTATGCCTCATCATGTCGAGCTTGATCCAACTGCTCTGTGATAATCTCAATGCATTGTCGCTCCTCGCAATGACTTGTAATACCTACTTTTCTCATGATAGGATCACCCCTAAAATCAATGAACCTCAAAGGCTTGTGTTGGGCCCGCCACTCATCATAATCACAAGTAGTACCTCGATCTAAAAAACCAACAACCCAACCCACACCAACTGGGGCAAGTGATTTGATCTTCGAAACAACTATATCTATATTTACCTGGAGACCCCATACATGAACCTCTCAAATATTCGGACTTAACCGAGCCTCACAAGCATTAGGAACATTCCCTTGTATCTCTCCAAACTTGTCAAAAACTCGGTCCAGTAGGTAACACTCTATCATAGAAGGCAAATGATTAATAAACCAACATGTTTTTCAGTAG
The DNA here is from genome assembly GCA_007115665.2 of Sequoiadendron giganteum. NCBI lineage: Eukaryota > Viridiplantae > Streptophyta > Pinopsida > Cupressales > Cupressaceae > Sequoiadendron > Sequoiadendron giganteum. Next base: position 116,863,280 of record CM021106.1, on the reverse strand, counting down.
TAAAAAAGATCAAAATCCTTTGGCCAAACCTCACAACCTATATAAGGTCTACACACAAAACCTAGCATCTCATCAAACATGCAACTCCAATATGGAAAATCCCATGGAAAGGTGTAATGCATCAAATCCCCATAACGATAAGAGTACATATAATTTGGAGAACAATCATGTATCTTATCTGGACGAGTAAATGCAATTTGCTCCAACACCCAAACATGCAAAAGTGAAACACTTATGGAAATAAACTTCTTTCCCTGATACACCACCTCGTGCATATCTCAATAAAGATGAGTAAGTAGAAAATTACCCCAGGCATAACTCGTCTCATGCTCTAACATACTCTCAATACATGTACCCCAACCCACAACAAACTATCAACCTCACCTATCAGGAACAACTAATCCTAAAATTAGACCATAGAGGATAAATACAATAGGACCTGCACTATCAGACAACCCAAATAAATCAACCTTTGACTAGCACACATCCAAGTGTGCAATAGGTAGACCACACTACATAGCATAGGTACCATGTCAAACATGAGATGTAATGATCTCACCATGAATGGGAAGGAAAATTATCCTCTAAACATCCTCAAGAGTAACACTAGCCTCTCCTGTAGACAAATTAAATGAGGAAGTCTTAGAATGCCACCTCTCCACAAGTGAAATTATCATAGCTATACGAGTCTTGATAAGAGGCATGTAAAAAATGTAACGTAATCCAATGGAATCAAGGAAGTCCCACTCAAACACATTGAAATAGGCAATCAGATCAAACAAGTTTCAAGGATGTTTATCTCTCTGCATAAGTGGTTTGAGACTACCTAAAATCATTTTAAAACTAGGATGGTAGGGCATCACTCTAAACATGTAAAGCAACACAAAACAACATGAAAACGATGAAAAAATGACATTTAAGATGAAAAACAAGACATAAGATAGGGTTTAGAACAAATGTTAAAAGGAAATACAAAATGAGAAGTCAAATGATAGGTTCTTGAGAAAATGCTCATAAAACACTAGGCAAGTGTGAGATTTTCATGCAAGTCTGCATTTTTAGGCCAAGGGCGAGAAAATAGGGGCACAATTTTATGTCAAGTTAGTAGTTTTAGGTTAAGGGCGAAGAAAAAAGGGCACAATTTTTAGGAAAGGGAAAATTTCTTGATCAAGGGTGAGATTTTCAGTCAACTGCATATTTTTAGGTCAAGTGTATGAAACAAGGGCAAGGTTATTAGTCAAGTGCAAAGTTTTATGTCAAATGTGAGGTTTTGACAAAGCAAAGGCATGAAAAATGATGCAAGTTCTCATGAATCACAAAAACTTCTCTAATGACTTGAATAAATTAGTACACGCATAATGAGAATAAAACAAGACAAAAGAGAAAAGTGAGAAGGTACATACTTGGCAACCAATGCCTAAAGGCCATCCAAACTCTCAAAAAAGATTTGAAATATGTGGGGAACCCTCAAATCTTAGCATTGATCCTAGATAAATGACATAATGAGAAATCCAGAGACAAGAATTAGCAAAGGGATCAAAGCACAAATGAGCCAATTAGAAGACTATTTTCCTATATTAAACCTCAACAAAACCCTAATTTCATCTAAGAAACCCTAATTTTAGTTAGGGAACCTTCCTAATTTCAAATTAGAAGCTCTTGGAAACATTAGAATGAGAAACAAAGCACCTATTAATCTAATATTTCAACCAACATACATCGAAACTGAAATACAATAGTGTTAGGAGCCTGACCTCAAAGCTTGAAATTTTTGGTCAACCTCTCGAGGGGGTAGCACAATGTCCTACCATCATTCCAATAAACATCGAGGGATAGTGGGGCATAATTTTTTTCAAAAAATTGATCTTAAACAATAAAATATTTGAAAAAAAGAACCCAGTACTTTGTATCAAAGAGGGGAAAAATATAGACATGTAAAATTAACTTAACACCTATCACACACCCTGAACCACATTGAACAACATAAAATATCATCAAAAAACATCGAACAACATTGAACATTATCCCGAAACTTATCAAAATTGTCTCGAAATGACTCAAAATCATCTCAGAACATCTCTTAGCATCTCAAAAAGACTCAGAATCATCTCAGAACATCCTGTAATATCTCAGAATGACTTAGAATCATCTTAGAACATCCTGTAACATCTTAGAAACATCTTGTAACATCTTGAAATAAATCGAAATCATCTCGAAACATCTCGTAGCATCTCAGAATGACTTGAAATCATCTGAAAATGAATTTGAACATCTTAGAATAATCTCATAATGTCTCAGAACATCTCAAAATCATCTTGTAATGTCTCAGAGCATCTCAGAATCATCTTGCCACATCAATCATCACACAATGTCCTGAAACACTACATCAAATGACATCCAAAACCCTAATTCCTCTATTAATTGAATAATGCATTATTCAATTAATTCACTTTTTCATATTTTTTGATAAATTAAATAAATTTCATTAATTTAATAAAGTCCCAAAAACCCTAATTTTGTTATTAATTAAATAAAACATCATTATTTGATTAATTCATGTTTGATCATTTATTTAATAAAGTCCTAATCTCACTTTATTTCATCTTGATTAACTAAATAATGCCAATTATTTAATTATGTCAGTAAAACATCTTATTCCCCTAAGTTGATTAAATTATTAAATCATAATAATTTAATTACCACAATTTCCCTGAAAAATTTGAATAATTAAATCAAACTATTTGAATCAATTATAAAAAATCAAATCAAACTAATGCAACTTTGTTTGTAAAAGTCAAACTTGATTTGCACGTTCAACTCCAAAAAGGAATTAATTAATTAAATCAATTAATTCATATTCCTCACCAACTATCTAATTGAGTAAATTATGATTGTTGATTGATCAATATAAGATGTTAGTTAATCAATCTAAATTTATAACTGAGTAATCTAAGTTGTTGACTAATCAATCTAAATTGCTAATTGAGAAATCTAAGTTGTAAACTAGTAAAACAATCTCCTAACTAGGCAATCTAAATCATGTGTGATCAATCTAATCCCTAACTATCCAATATATTTCTCAATCACACAAATTGAGGAGTCAACTTTGCACAATTTTCACATGTTTGAATCCTCTCAGCACATTTTTATAGTTGATTTGGATATTCTTCAAAACGATCTTGATCATCAATTTCAAATCTCATTTTTTTTATAGCAAACCCCTTTCCTCACAAATAAGGATTGGAGAATCAAGATAATTTTCACAACAAATTACTTTTTACATTCACAACCACCATTGTTCATGCTTCAATCTCATTTCTTTGATCAACCAACATCAAGCAATCACTCCTCAATATTTTTCACATGAACTTTGGAGGCTTCACAATGATAAGAACAACCCAACATCATGTGGATACACTTTTCTATGGGATGGTAATGCTATGATTTTGTACATTCAATTTTATAATCATAGATTCTTTAATCCATGTTCAAATAGGTTAGTTTTATTTCATATGTGTAGGATTAGATCCTAGATTAATATGTTTGATCTTACTTTAGATTCTTGTCTCAAACATGTTTTATCTTGTTCTCGATCTAACGTTCTCCCCCTCACACACTTTCAAAAGGATTCCTTGATGTTGAATTGATTTATGAAAAATATTCATATGCTTTCAAAAAAAGTGTCCCTTGAGTGGACCCCTTTTCTTTTGAAGGGTTCTCAAGGGACCCGTTTGAAAGCTCTTTCTTCAATTTTTGACTGTCTACATGACTACCTTGTTACTTTCTTGCATGTATTTTAGTTTTCTAACATGTTTTTTCTATGGATTAGTATGTTTCTTTGCAAGTGCACCTATGAAGTTGTTTTCCAATCCAACTCTACGAAGTCTCCTACATTGGGCTTCCTTCAGGAGAGAGTACCTAAAGGAACCTTCTTTGAAGGTCCGAGGACCTGTGAAGCACTTACATCCCACATGATGTATCCATCATTGGTCTACGGGCCTCTGGTGCATTTTTTTCAATCCTCCTCAGGACCGAGCACCTATGGATCCATTTGCCTACATTGCAATTTTGAGTACATCAAATTGCAGTCTGCTTCGACAATGGTTCAAGTATATTTTCTCAAAAAAAATTACATCCTACTTTATTGAACACTCATTGGTACTCATGTACCTCACTAAAGTGGGGGAAAAATGTATAGGAGTGAATTTACACCCCCCTTGCACATTCCCCTTTTACATCCTTCACCTTAGAAGAATCAAATCCAACCATCTAAATCCACATAACCCATCCAAAATCCATTCACTTGGAACTTTTTTTTAGTATTAGTGGGGGAATTTCATTCAAGGATTTGTGTGCAGCACATGGATGTCTACATGGCATGTTGCCATCCTAACAAGATTCCTTCCTCTTGAATTTGTAGAGGTATTATGTTCTCCATTGGTGACAAAACATAAATCCCTTGTGCCTTCTTTCCAACCTTTGAACGACTCTTTCTCTCCCAATTAATCTTGAAATGCTCATTCTTCACTTTAATTCCATCTTCTTGAGATGTTCTTGAAGCAATATGGCTTCACATTCTTGGCATTCTTGCTCCATATTCTTGCAATTTCAAGCTACTAGTTGCACTATCAACTCTTTCAACAATCATTACATTCTTTAGATCTTCCACATAAGTTACAACTTGGTGTCTTGCGAGATTTATTTTGGCATCACTATGGCCAAATTGAATTTTCCACAATTGTAGACTTGTATTCCTCTCTCATTGACCTTTAGTTCCTTTGGTCGAGGGTGGTATTACTTTCTTACTATTACTTTGTTATTGGATTTGAGTATCATAGTGTTTCTCGTAGCATTCAATAGTTTAATTTCCATGATTATTTATTTATCATATTTATGATCTAGTTGGCTATCTATGGAGGTTGAAACACCAAAATGCGGGTTTGACTATGAAAAGCCTTGAAACAACCCCATCATTTTTGCCTTATGTATTGTGTGTAGGTACTTACTCGTGTGGATCCTGTTGGAAAATTGGACCCTTCATGAGTTCAATATTCACCACCTTTATTCTTGTCATATCTATATCGTTTTTCACATTATTTCAATTATTCTATCATTTATCACTTTAGTCATCATTTTAAACCTCAAACACTAGAATGTTAGTAGGATTTTTGTAGTCTATGTTTTTACTTTTTCACTATCTGTCCATATGGATGACAAAACATTTGTGACACACAGTTGTGTCATTTTTTCATGCCTTTCTTGTAATGTTATCCACTAGAGAGAGTTGACATAGTTGAAATTAGTATTATAGAAGCCTATTCATTTATCCCCATTAAAACTCTTGGGTTAATAGAGTGACATAAGCATTGAGAGTGCTCTTCATTCTCTATCCCTAGCATAAATTACTTGTCCAACTTGATGTATATTATGAAAGCCTTCTACTCTCGATTGTCCATGACCTGGAGCCTTGGGTGGTTGGTCTGCCTCCTCTAAAATACTAATCATTAATAAGGTGGTTGTAGCCTATTCCATACCTTGGCTATATATGTGCTCAATTTATTTTCCAATGAAGTTTCAAGTATGTAAATAATACACTTATACCTACCTTTATTGATAGGCATCATATAGCCTCAATTAATGTAAGAATAATATGAAAGGGGTCATATGTATAGATTATTCTCTAGTATTTATTTATGCAAAGAATCCTTTTAATCCTATATTCTCTAAAAAACCTAAGAATATAATGGATTGATTCCATTCTCACCTATTAGAAAAATTAAAATAAAGAGAGAACCAAATATTTGGTATCAAAACTTGGACAACATTGGCCTACTATCAAGTTCCCAACTACATCTTATCCTATGTTAATATAATCCTAGACCAGTTGTTATGATTATAAGAATGGAACAAGCTAGGGTACAATAATTCAAATATTGGTTAATTTATATGTGATAAGGGAAATTATATGAATGCATCTATTCTTTTATGTTTTTAAATAATTATAAAAAATAATAAAATATAGTAAGGACAATAGTAATAAATAGGTAAAATTTGTAAACAATGAAAATACTACTCTCCCCACCATGCACATTCCCCTAATCTCTTTTATTAGGGATCTTCAAGATTCTTTCTCCAAACTTTCCTTTAATTTTATCCTAGATATTTATTAGTTAGGTTATGGGAGTTTTAGTGAAATCGCTATTCCTTTTCATTTTCAAAGTGGTTTTTCTATATTTCTTATATATTTCAAAAAATAAACTCATAATTTTTAGTCTGGTAGGAAAAAATTCACAATAATGTAAGAATTGTTACATAATGTTATGAATGTGGATTTTTATTGTATTTTTTTATTATAGTTTATAAAATTATTATAATGAATGGTATATACATCTTCCATTATACTCAATTCCATCTTGGGATTATCTAGATTATATTATTCTAAGACAATTTAGAGAATATTTAGACCTAAATGATGTTATAAAAAAAACATTTATGAATTACAAAATCATATTCAACAAAAATAATTCATTTTCCTACATCTAGGATTGGAGGTTCTTTGTCTTCTCTATCCACATCATCCAAAAGTTCTAACAAAGATAAGAAAAGGTATATGGAATTCTTTTCTTTTGAAAAAACCACTTTACACAAGTGGCTTCCTAATTTTAGAGAATCACATCACATGGATAGATCTAGAGGACTAATTTATATATTTGATCCTTTTTCATTCCCACAAACTATGATGGTGAATAAAACCTCTATGTTATCTTATGAACAACTATCTATTGATATACAGAAAGGAACATTCAATGATGCACTTTATGTTTCTTCCTTATCCACTAATATTATTTATATTTATCAAACCACACATAGTGGTATGAAAAGGAAATTTGAGTTCACAAAACATTAAGTAATAATAAGATATTTATAGTGTAAATACATCATTTCTCCAAGACATGATTATCATGATTCCAAATTGTATTCATCTTATATCTTTTTTGTACTAACTATGAGGATGGTTTGAGTTTAGATACCATCAACATGCATAAGGATTATTTAGGTATTTAAACCTTGTGTTTATACCCTCCTCATATATTCCTACACCATACACTAATATCATATCTCCTTCACCATCTTCTTCTTTAGGATTAAGTGTTCTTATAGATCTTTGGTTTCACAATTGTGTTTTTGATATAGTAGATTGTGATGATTACATGATAGGAGTATTATACTTGTTTAGTGAATCAAATTTTATAATTTTTGCAAGAAATATTAATTAAATTCACATTAATATTATTGTTAATAAATATATAGATTTGGATCTTGTTCTACATCAACCTTCATATTGAGCTCATTTTTAGATATTACATCATTGTGTTTGGATCTTTTGCATCACTTAGAGGTCCATGCATTCTTCCCTCATGGGAATATTTCATAAGCCTAGCTATATCTCACTTTATTCCATGGGAAGAAATATCATTTTACATTCACGGATCACATTGTACATTATTCTTTGATCATCAATCAACACTATAGGATCAATCATCTTATGGGGGTTTCATAGCCTCTCTTTATATCTCATATGAATAAGAAATTTATTGTACTCGTGTGATAATAGTCCTTGTAAGGTCATCCTAGGTCCTCTTTTTATCTTCTACCTTCTTAACTTATACTTTTTTTAAGAGGTTCTTTTATCCTTTACTATAGTTATGAAAAAATTGTACATGGATACCTAATATGGCCAAGTAGTTGAGACCGATAACTATTTTATTTCCCATCCTTTAGTTTAACTTAAGGAGGGTGTTCTTATAAAAAATTTCATTATCAAACTAGTTAGCATATAAATCTTTCTAGGTTGGCCCACTCAAATATGATAAGTCTCCACATAGTAATTTTATTTTCTCAATTTATGTGGTTGAGAAACATATACTCACCTCTTGAGACACTTATCTCATCCATACTTTCATTTTTATTGATTTAATATTTTTTGTGTTTCTTATTTACTTGTGGACGATATCATTAAAAAATTATTTTAGATCTTGGCTACTCCAATAGTTTATAATAGTAAGAACATAACCCAATGATACCATATCTAATTTTACTTATAGGTTTTTTAAAAGAGTGATTAAGTTTTATATTCCCTTATATATTAAACTCCTAATATATTAGTTATAATATTTAAGACCTTAATATGAATCTCTCATCTCTAAGTATGCTATAGTAGTACAAAAAATCCTACACTAGCCTTTAGAGAAGGGTTATGCAATTTTTTATATATATTTATAGTAGTTGTTAAGTTGAAATGAGATCTAAGATCCAATAAGTGAATTATCTTAGATCTACTTTTCCTTTTTCGATTTGTGACTATAACACAAACCAACTAGGGCTTCATGCTTGGTTAGATACCTCAAGGAGAGCTAGTCTGCTAGGGTTTGGTTCATTTGTATCAAAGAGGGCACATTTGATGTGTGATTTAATTAACCTAGCTGACATAAACCCTAGACTTGGAAATGCTATTGATTACATAGAAATTAAAAAAAAAACTATTAGAATAGACATATGTTTGGAAGAGGTGGGTACATGTAAATGAAATTTGAGCCTGAATTGCATGAAAAAGGGTGTTGGGAACCCTAGCCTAGAGGTTATAGGTCTACACTTTTCTCTTATACAACATCTTGTTGATGAAACTTCCAAATCTAACATGCACACTTAAAAAAGAGGGGAAAGTTCATGTTTTATATAATATTTCCTCAATCAAACCCAAAATTTGGTGTTTCCACCACCAAAAATAATAAATGATGAGGTTATAATCATGTACCCTAGGCTGGGTAGTGTGAACCCCTAAACTTGCAAATGCACAAGAGCAACAAAACACATTAGGATGTTAGATCAAATGCATGCAAACAAGTAGTGAGATTCCCCATGAAATCCATCCATTCTAGCTAAAAATTAGGAAATGAAGAACACAATACAAGAAAACAAAATTAAATCCTAATTAAGCCAATAGATTAGTGATCCCATGGGGGAATTGGTGCCAATGAAGTGTTGCAATTGGCCCTTTCCCAATTCCTAAGTTGCAATGTGGATTGATTGAGTAATGGTCAAATCTCCAAAGAGATTTGAGCATAGCCTTGTTACAAATTGTGAATATGGTGATGGATTGAGTGAAATGGGAAAAATTAGCTCTCAATGTGGAGAGAGTAACTTTGCATGAAGATTGTACATGAGGATGAAGTTGACTATAGTAAGTTTACTCAAATTGTGGATGATTTAATGAGAGGAAGAGTCTCTCGTTTATAGATTCCCAAATTGGAAGAATGAATGAAATTGAGCAATGTGGGATCATTCAACATCAGATGGCCAAGTGCCATTTGTCCAGATGTGAATGGTTGAGGAATGAGCACATTTTGGTCAATGTGCATGATAAATTCCATGAGATTCAAATTTGAAATTTGAATGTGACATGTGAGAGGGAAAGAGAAATGGAGTTAATGTCACTTGGCTCAATTCCTTGTTGGAAGTACCCTTCCCACTCAAATTTGAATTCAAATTTGAGGGAATATTCCTTTTTTATTCCATGTTGAGAGAAAATAGGCAATTAAATAAATCAAAGTAATTGATTTATTATGCAAGTTGCATTCTCTAGAGGATGTGACATAGATTAGGATTAAATTAATCAAAGCTTAATTAATTTAATGAGGAATTAGGAGATGTGACAACTTTGACTTGAATTTATGAGTTAATATAAACCAAGAATTGAGAAGAAAGATTTAATTAAATAAATGATTTGATTTTTTTAACTAAAGGGAATAATGTTAGATTAAATTAAACAATGTTTAATCTATTCAATTTAATAAGAGGACTTTAGAGAATTAATCAAATAAAGTAGATTATTTAATTAAAGAGGGATTGAGGATAAATTAAATTAAATTGATTAATTTAATCCAGAGAGAAAAAAGACATAATTAAATAAATAATGATTTATTTAATTAAGGGATGAAAGGTGTTGATAAGTTGAGAGTATGATTCAAGATGAAACAATGTTAATATGATCAAAATCAGGTGCATGTACATTTTACATGTGTACATTTTGCCCCTCTTTGAAGCAATGTGCTTGTTGCATTGTTTTAAAGAATAAACTGCTATGATCAGAGGTTTAGAAAGTTTATCAATTTTTTTAGATGCCCCATTGCTGCCCTAGCAAAAGGATAATGCTGGATATTGCCCCCTTGAGAGATCGCACAAAATTTTTGATTTTTTGGATGATCTCGCAAAAAAAGATGACTAGGTGCTCAATAGCCCAGAACTGCCCCAGAATGCCTAAAAATAGGTTAAAATGCCCAAAAAAAATGTAACATGGTCCTTGGTTAGATGAAAATGGGATCAAGGGACAAAAACCCTAGTTGGAAGGTTAAATGAGGTCAAAAAACCCTAATTTTTAGGCTTAAATAGACCTCAAGGGGTCACTTTAATTACATTTGCAATCTTAACCTTAAAAAATTTGACACCTACAACTCTGAGACTTGATCATGATGGAATAATGATAGCTTCCTTTGCACGTGTCGAAGCGGGTACAAGTACATCAATGGCCGACAGCCGTAGGACTCATGGTATGTACCCCTATCCGACTTTTCTTTTTTCTCATTATTCGTGCATTCATTAGGGCTTAGGTACGGTCTAGGCAGCACGACATGATATAGCACCATGGAAAATTCACAAACAGGGCCGCGTGGTCCTATACAGGACCGCTTGTGCCTAGAGCACCATCTGACACAATTAGGGTTTAAGATTTTTCAGTCCCCAAACTCAGCCGCGTGGGCCAGTTTATGAAATTTGGGTATCAAAGTTCGTCGCATGATGCAATTTGGAACATTACAAACTGTGTTGATTTTGAGAATAGTGCCACTCTTTCTATTTCAAAAGTGAAATGCAATACAGACTGCAGATTTTCCCTAGGTAAACTGATGCGGTACCTTTCCTTACGTAGGAGAGTCATGAGGTCATTCATTGGAGGGAGCACCGATGGCGAATACTTGAGAGATTCCAGGATATGCATGTATTCCTCCAAGAGCAACATGGGATGCTGGGTCTATGGCACATTGCATATGTCTATCCTATTCGAGCGCATTTGGGTATGATGCATGCCTTGGCTAAGAGATGACACAGCAAGACGTCGTCCTTTCATCTTCCTACTGGTGTGGCCACCATTACTCTTGAGGATGTCTGGCACATCCTATGAGTACCCATTCATAAAGCCTAAGTTATCTATGATTTGGAGGTGGGTAGGGATGCTTGCTTTGGTGTTATGGGTATTGACAAGCTTATCCTTTGTGATGGCTAGATAGATTTGGAGCTTATACTGACCTGTGCTTAATTTCCAAACCTCATCATGGATTCTCCCCACCTGTCTTTTTTTTCTAATCTCTTAACTCCACCGCGTGGTTCTATACTTCGCTGCTTTTAGCACCATGATGTCATATCGCACTGCACCTCCTCCAAAATCCACCGCTCTAGCTTTCTAGCCTAAAAATTTTAAATTTTCAAATAAGGCCACTTCCAAACTACGCCGCTTATCTCTGTCGTGCCGCTTTTTCACTCTCTATTTTTGTAGAGCGTCGCCCAAATTCAACCACATAGCACTATATAGCACCGCTTTCACCCAAACTCCACTGCTTTTACAAACTATGTCATGGAAAAAAAGTGAGATTTAAAATTGACATGTTCTTTTTAAGTTTTGGATTTTTTAATTCCTAACCTTGTTTGTTGTCTTTTGCTCTCTGTTTTCTATCATTTTTTAGGTTGGAAGCTCATCATGACCTCATACTCATCATGCAAGAAAAAGTGTTTTTAAACACTAAAGTGTTCTTCAACACTTTTGGGGGATTTTAAAATTCTTCTTGTTAAGAGAAATTTGTTAATACCGTTGGTGTTAGAAATACTAGATTTACTTTGGGTTTAAAAAGAACAAGCAAATTCTTTTTTTTTTTAAGCAAAGTAGGAAATTCATCATGACACCATGGTCATTTTGTACAAAGTTTTCTTCAACACTCGTTAAGGATTTCTAGATTCTTGTTTAAAAAGGAATTTGTTAATTTCATTTGCCTTAGGAACACAAAATTTATTTTGGGGTTCTAAAACAAACAATCAAATTTCTTTTCAAAAGTTGCCAAGGGGCTAAAAAGAACCTTAGACAAACATACTAATTTTTTTTTAAAGGATAGCAATTAAACAAAGCAATCTCACATTTCCTTTGGTACTTAAAAATAATTCACTATTGCTTTGAGGGATTTAAAACGAACATGTGTTCTTTGTGTCTTGTAACCTTTCTTGCAAAATAGTGTCATTTGAAAGGGCGTATGCACTTCTCTCACACCTCACGGGGATCTTGAGAATCAAGAGTCTTTTTTGGTGACACTAAGTTGCATAAAAGATTACCTCCACATTTCAATTGGTTACTTAACAATTGAACAAAACATGCGAGTGTGAATAAAATTATTGCAAGTGTTCTCCCTTTGTTTCTAAATGAAGGTTGATTGAACTAAAAATATGTTTATTCACTTTTGTTTATCTTAGAGGGCTTGCCTTGTGGGAAAAATTAATCACCCAAGGGAACAACCCAACCAGTTACACACTAAAGCCAAGCGACTTCCAACCAATATATAAGTGTGGATTCTTGAGGAAAGTTCAAGAATCCCGAGGATTATTCTGATGATATGGACATAAATGGACTCTCGCCGATGTTGGATAATCCCCCATGAACGAAATGCTCGAATTAAAACCCTTTGTTTAGAAAAAGAGAAAAACCTTGTCTATTTTTTTGGTGCAAAAGGTCATGTCCTTTGAAGCCGCCCCACGTTATACATGTGGTTTTGCTGTAGAAATGGAAAATATGCCATGGGAGATTCATGGGTACTAATGCTTGGCTAACCTAAGAAGTGTGTGTCATGGAGGGGAACCAGTGTGGTCAAGCATTTAGCCATTTGCACAAAATATGCGCAACTGGATTCATCCAAGTCGGAACCCAATAGAATATTGCCTCATCATCCTAGGTTTGTACATGTGCTTGGAATCAAAAACACTTTGCTTGGATTCAAAACATTGAAAAACAAAAATTCACAGGACCTTCAAATTTCAAACCCCTTTTAGGAAACAAATACCTTTGACGAATTTAAGCACTCTTGCTTTCCCTAGGGATCATATCCTTAGAGGTTTCTAAGTGCTTGGATTCTATCATTGTTTGTTTTCAATAAGGTTAAACATATGAGACTTTTGCCCTATTTTCCTTGATTTCCACATAATGGACTTTGTGGGATGAAAACGAAAGTGCGAAATTAGACATATAGTTTGAAAGATAAACAAGCAAGTGATTTTGGTAAAAAGAATACACTGAAGAAAGATAAAAAGAAAAATTGGATGACACATGTGTTTTCTAAACTGATTTCCCACAAGGTCAAAATCCCAAAACCAAAGTTCAAGAAGCTTAGTATGAAAGCTCATGAGGAGCGCCTTGAGAGAATTTTTGAATTCTAAGAAAGATTGGTTTACAACTTTTATAAAAAAGCTTCAAGAAACAATCCCAAGTTGTATGCATTCTATTATCAACAGAATCCCAAAAAATTTGAAAGGTTTGCTTTCCTCATAGGAAGTATAGCGTGTTCTTCAACACTGAGGTCTTGTAAGAAGAAGTGTTATCTAGGTCAAGTCTAGGATCAAATTCAATCACTTTCATCCATCTCTCAACCATCAAAATCAATCAAAAATCACCTTACCAACAACTCTTGGAAACTTTGTAAACATCTTTTATGCTAAACTTTTAGGCAAAATCAAAACCAATTTGTTTGACTTAACACACCTAGTCAAACCATCATCTTATACATGAGTTTTTTCTACGATAACGCAACTTCCTAGGTTTTATGAGTTCATCTTTTTCGGCTTAACACACTTAGCCAAATTATCAAATCATCACCTCGTTTGACTTAAAACACTTAGTCAAACCGTCCTCTTATGTACAAGTCCACTCTAGGATAACACAACTTCCTAGGGTTTTACAAGTGCATTTATCACCTTTTTTTTGACTTAACACATTTAGTCAAACTATCAATCCAATCACAATTAATCAAAGTCCTAAAAAGTTTACATTTCTTACAAAGTTTCTTTAAGAGTTCCATTCATCTGTATCACTCATCTTTCATTTATCTCATCCTCATCATCGCTTTGATCCTTCAACTATCCTAGTTCTTCGCTTCTTTGAACCTAAGGTTTAGACTGATCTAAAGAATTAGAGGTTCATCTCTTACATTCTTGAAAAATAGATCTTCATTTTATGGTTCAAACTCGATCACAACATAAGAAGAACATGGAGCAAAACAAAGAAACATCCATTTCAAGTGATTTAAGCCAAACTAAAACAACGTTCAATCCGATGATAACAATTTAATTCCCAATCAATCTACCTCAAATGCCTCAAATTTCTTAAGAGGAGGGTCATATTGAGGACATCACTAATAATGGAATGACACAAGAAAAAATTCTAGAAATAGTGCAAAATCTCGAGAGTCATCGAATTGTTAGTACCATGCTAAAGTTGTAACCATCCCAATACATGCTTGAGTTAGCAAAAGAAGGGGCTAAAATCCCTTCCAACTTTCACATAAGCACCCTTGTGGAGAGGTCTCTTGGCATAGTGACTTCACCTGTAGCCATGCTTCCACTTCAAAATATCACTCAAGACATCCCCCAAATCATATCATCTACTGCTTCAACCCCACCGATTGTTAACAAGGGAAGTGCCATGTTTTGCGAACTTCAAAAACATCACCTTGTGAAAAATCAAGGTTTGAACATAGGGTCCACATCGAAACAATCTATCTTGGTGAATCCATTGTAGCCATACATCCCTCTCACATTTAATGATCATACCAATTCATCCTCATTTCACGCAATGCTAGATTATCCTCCTGATATACAGACTTTTATCCTTATCTCACAAAAATAAGGTGACTTGTTTGGAGTAGGGGAAACCTTGGATCCATCATCATCACTTTTAGGGATTGCACCACCCATCTTCCCACCATTTCCACCCTTATCGCTCACATCCACATCATCACTCGAGTTAGGTCTTCCTCCTCTTCCCGTCATCAACTATTCAAATTAGAGCACCTTATCAAATTCACTAGTTGTGTCATCTATATAAAAAAAATAGATAGAAACCATCCAAGCAACCGCGGAGATCAACACATCTGAAATTCCTCAAGGAATGGTCTTGCAAGGACCAAGCGCCTTGATCACACCTTCCATAGCTCAAACCTCGATCATTAACACGACTGTTCAGCTCATCACAATGGTTGGAATTCTTCCAGATCCATCACCATTACCACCAAGGCACAACACAACCAATTCATTCACCATGAAATTGCAAGCTGCTCAACAAGCTGCAAAAGAAGCTGCCCAACAAAAATCACTTCAAAATCAGAAAACTACACAATTAGCCACTCAGCAAGCGCAAGCGCAATTAGCTACAAAACAGGCACAACAAGCTGCACAAGCCCAAGCCTTGTTACGACAACAATACGATGTTCAAGCCACTCAATCCACACAAGATGTGCAAGCCGCACATGTTGCTCAGATAGAAAAATTAATCCAACAAGCACACGCTCAAGCATGAGCACAATTCCAAGCTCAGCAAGTGCAAGTGCAAGAAAAATACCAATGTCAATTGCAAGCACAACAAGAAGCATATCAACAAGCCTTGCAAGACTACCAATTATAGCAGCAGTATGACAAACAACAAGTTTTTTTGGCACAAAAACAACATGACCAACAACAAACATTGTTGGCACAACAACAGCAGCAGCAAGACCAAGAACAGGCATTGTTGGCTCAACAATAGGCACAAGCGTCACTTGCTTAGTAAATCTTACAACAAAATCACATCAACATCCCATCTATCAATCCCACACCTCAGAACATATTCACTCCACCTCCCAATCCACAAGGTGATGTGACAACATAGATCAAATTGATTTTGTAACAAGTGCCTGACCTTCAATCTAGGAAGACAGTGAAGACAAGGAGCAACTTGTGTCCCTATCCATTTGACAGAACCTTGACAATGGTACCATTCCCCAAAAGATTCAAGATCCCTAGATTTGATAAATATCATGGGATAGGAAACCCTGAAGATCACATCAGGGAATTCCAAGTACATTGCATGGAAGTCACCTACAATGACACATATCTAATGCGGCTATTTCCGCGAAGCTTGGTTGGTGATGCCATGGAATGGTTTTCTCGTCTGCCTACGGGAATCAAAACCTTTCAAGAAATCAAATATGCTTTCCTCCAAAATTACGCATTCAACATTTTTGTGGATGTTAGTTTGGAAGAACTCTCGACGCTCAAACAGAGTAAGCAAAATCATTCACCACCTTTTCCAATGATAGCGAGTGAAAGCTAATTGAATTAAGTGGGCCATGCTAGAAGAGCAACAAATCTGTACCATCATCACCAATATAGACAAAACCTTGGCATTCTATTTGAAGATACAATGCATCACTACGTATGATCAACTGATCCCCAGGGCACTCACTATTGAACAAGATCTCGTTACACAAGGGGGCACACCCAGTTATGATGAACATCAGGATAGTCTCCCATCCACTAGTTTCAATGAAAAACCTCGCACATGGGTGAAGAATTGAAATATCACCAACGATGGTTTAGTGGATGCCAAAGTTGTCATTAGCACCCCCAAGTAAAACAATCAAACACAACATCACCAACCATAGAATAATAATTGAAATAACAAGCAAAAAAATGTGGTAAACCAGCAACCACCCCAAAACCAAATCAATAATCTCAATAATCAAGGAGGACCTCCTTCGCAAAACAAGTTCCCCTCCAAACAGAAATTCACAGCCCTTGGGGAGTCAATTGAGTCCATCATGAAAAATTTGGTCAATGAGAACATCATCAAGGTCCCCACCCATGATAATTATGGTGAACCCCAGGTTAAACCACCATGGTATAAAGAAAACCTCCTTTGTGACTTTCACAAAGTAAAGGGACCCACAACTGCCAACTGTATGAAGTTGAAAAACATCATCCAAGATCTCATTGAGGACAAGATCATCAATGTCGAACAACCTTCCAGTAATCAAGACCTCAAGATATACACCAACCCGATGCCCAATCATAATCAAGGGAATAATCAAGAAAATAACAAAGGGAAGAAAAAGTAGGCTAGTGCAAACCTTGTTTATGAAGACATTGTCGCATGTGTAGATGAAATGGTCATTGTCATTAATGTCAGAGGAGCCGACATTGATTGTGGAGTCACTACAAGCAGTGTAAAGCTTACTATTGTGAGGGCATCATAGCCATCTAAGCCCCCCATTTCAAATACAAAATCCATTCCCTATAATTACAATGTTATTAACCAACTGAAGAGAATTCCTACACAAATGTCCATCATGGAGTTGTTAAAAATTTCTGCTACCCATAGGCAAATTCTTGTTGAAGCATTAGCAGCCTCCACCATCTCTGCCACCCTTGACATAGAGCAGTTCTAGGCTATGGTGGGTAACATTGTTACCCCAAATCTCATTACATTCTATGACCAATATTTCCCCCTGCAACCATCTCATAACCACACACTCCACCTTCAAGTGCCCATCCATAAAAAGAAATTCAAAAGATTCCTAGTGGATGGAGGTGTAGGCCTTAACATTTGTTCTCTAAAGCTCATAAAGAAATTGCCATTCACCGAGGATTCCATTAATAAGAACAAAATTATCACGATAAGGGTGTATGATGATCAAGAAAGAGTGTCTCAGGGCACTATCAAAACTCCCATCCAAGTGGGACCGACAATAATGGAAACCACCTATCAGGTCCTCGACCTTGACCTACCATATAATATCCTCCTTGGATGCTCGTGGATCCATGGAATGAAGGCAGTGTCCTCAACGTCTCACCAATGTATCAATTTCTCACACCAAAATGAAGAGGTCACTATATATGGTGATCATGAACCTTTCGGCTACTACAAAAAATTGGAAGCCAAGTTTTTTAAAATCCCCCAAGTCTTGAAAAATGATGAAGGACCATCCATGTCATACATAGACCCAACCAACAATGACTCCACTTCTATGACAAAAACACCCGCCATCCCTGAAATATCCAAAATCAAAAAAATGATATAGGATAATGGATGTGGCGACTACAGAATGAAAGGAAATGCATTTGTTGTAGGAGAGTTACCACAATTTCCTAGCTCACATGGACAACCTCAGCCAGATAAAACACCTGTCCACACTATTAGGGAAAACCCTTTTGGATTCTTCCATTCGGGGGATCTCAGTCAACAAAATTTGGATGAGGGAGACATATCAAACACATTATACCAAGATGAAGGGCCCATCCCCACCCTACCCATGGATGAAACTAGTAGAGGACTGAAAATGATGTATGGTATGGGCTATAATAGGAATGAAAGCCTTGGAAAAAATAGTGATGGATTGCTGGAGACCATCATTGTAGAAAGAAGAATGTGGAACCTTGGCCTTGGGTGTACTCCTCTGAGTATAACCTTACATGGCAGAGGTACTCCTAGTAGGGTAGTTAGGAACTCCCCTCAAGTGTCAGCAACTACCCTTAGACCACTCGTCTGCCTAGGCATCCCACTAGACAATTTCACCTTTGACATCACTGATGTTTGCGCTAGTAGAGATGATGACGACACTATAGTGGGCCTACCCATGATTTTTGAGGATTTCGCCTTACTTATGATTAGTATCTCACCCATTGAGTCAATCCAACAAACCCAACAAATCACCTTAGCACACCCTCAACTCATCGATCACGACCAACGTGGACCACCAATTCTAGACTCATTCGAAAATGATGAGGCTCTCTCGGAATTCATGGGACTAAGGGATACAATTCCATGTGGGGATCACAAGGAGAGTTTTGAAATCACATTGGACACCCAAGCATATTATGGGGAGACAATTGACTCCTTCAGTCACAAAAGAAAAATATCGAGAAGAAGCTTGGGGTGATGGAGTGAAAACCATAGTGTGGCACTCTCTAACCATAGAATAGTAAAAGTAAAGGATGCATCCAATGGTGAAAACCTCTTTGAGGCATCGGAGGATGAAGGATTCAATCTCCCCCTACTAATCTACTTGAGGAGAAATTAGCAGTCCTAGTAGAGCAATGTAATCCTGTCAACTTGGGAATAGAGACATAACCATAAATCATATTTTATGCTCAAACACTTTAGACAGAAGAACAAGAATTGTTGGGTACATTCTTAAGAGAAAGAAAGGAAAATTTTGCATGGACCTATGCTGACATGCCAGGTCTGGATCCTGAATTAGTAGTTAATCATTTAGCCGTTCACCCCAGAGCAAAGCCAGTCAGACAAAAGTTAAGAAAGATGCACCGACAGATAGCTTTGCTTGTAAAGATAGATTTATAGAAACTCTTAGACATTGGCTTCATACGTCCAATTGACTATCCAGAATGGGTATCCAACCTTGTACCAGTCTCAAAACCAAATGGGGGCATCCGCATCTGCATGGACTTTAGAGATCTAAACAAAGCATGTCCTAAGGATGATTTTCCACTACCGAACATGTACATGATAGTGGATATGATGGCCGAACATCTGATGTTGTCCCTAATAGATGGCTTGTTAGGATACAATCAGATAATGATAGCAAAGGAAGACCAGCATAAGACAACCTTTACATGTCCTTGGGGCACCTACTGCTGGAATGTGATGCCATTTGGGGTAAAGAATGTAGGAGCTACATAACAAAGAGCCATGAAACTGATCTTCCATGACATGATTCGCAAAACTATCAAAGATTATATCGATGACATATTGGCTAAATCAAAGAAAAGGCAGGATCACATAGCGACCTTAAGTGCAATTTTTGACCGACTGGAAAAATACAAGGTCAGGTTCAACCCAAAGAAATGTGTCTTTGGGGTACAATCAGGAAAGTTGTTGGGGTACATAGTTTCAATGAGAGGGATAGAAGTGGATACCACAAAGGTAAAAGTAATCCTTGATATGGGAGTGCCAAGAACAATAAAGCAACTCAGAGGATTAAAAGGTAGACTCCAGTCCATCCAGAGATTCATAGCACAACTAGTAGATAAATAAATCGCCTATTCACATCTACTCCACAAGGGAGTAGCATTCAAGTGGGACAACAAGTGTAAACATGCATTCAAAAAAATCAAAGAATATCCACTTACACCAGTTTTGTTGATGCCACCGATCTTAGGGAAACCATTGATTCTATACATCTCAGCAATGACAGTCGCCCTTGGTGACCTTTTAGCCCAACATGATGAAAAGGGAACCGAGCGGGAAATTTACTATATCGGAAGAACAATGGTAGGGCATTAGCTCAACTACACATCAATAAAAAAATCTTTCCTAGCAGTGGTGTTTGCAGCCCATAAATTTAGACACTACATGCTAGCTCATCAAATTAAGCTAATTGCCAAGATAGACCCCCTCAAATATCTATTGTCAAAAGCAATGCTTACAGGCAGAATGTCTAAATTGGTTATGATACTATCAAAGCATAATATTGAGTATGTAGAGCAAAAATCAATTAAGGGACAAGTCATTGCAGATCAGCTAACAGAGGCTCCAATATATGAAGACAACCCGCTCATATCATAATTTCCAGACGAGTCCCTTTTCAATCTCGGTGCAGCTAATCATTGGAAACTATACTTTGATGGTTCCCACACATAACATGGATTGGGAGCCGGTGTGTTCTTCATCACCCCCCTGGGGGACTATATACCGAGATCTTACAAGTTGGAATTCCCCTATACAAACAACATTGCAGAGTATGAGGCTTTAACCATAGGTCTCAAAATTGCAACACAGTGGCGAATCATGGCATTAAAGGTCTATGAAGACTCGCAACTTATCATTAACTAGGTCAACAGTAAATACCAAACTAAAGATGATAAGCTTACACCATAACAAAAGGTGATAGAAAGCCTCAAGGAATCATTTATCGATATCACCTTTTAGAAAATATTGAGGGAAAACAACAAAGCAGCTGATGCAATGGTAATGATTGGATCCTTTCTAGATATCCCTTGCAATGTCTTGAAACATGAATTCCTGGTAGAAAAACTTCTCGTACCCACGTTCAAGGTACCAAAGTTAGAATATGCATGTGAACTCATTGGTCCTAGTGATCTTTGGTACCATGACATTTACACCTATCTGAGATTAGGAATCCTCCCAACCGACATTACCCCGAACCTCAAGTGAACCTTTGTCAAAAGGTCCTTACAATTTGTCATCCTAGGAAAAACCCTCTTCTGTAGAAGCATCGATGGAACCCTATTACATTGCTTAAAACCTGAGGAAGCCCTGACTGCTTTGACTGAGGTACACAATGGAACTTGTGGTTCACATTCAAGTGGTTTGAACTTGGATAAGAAGTTGTTGAGAACCAGATACTACTGGGTGATAATGGAGAGAGAGGCACATGCCTTTGTTAGAAGGTGACTATAGTGCCAACAACATGGAAACCTCATTCATACACCAGCTCAAGAATTACATCCTATTGTTACACCTTGGCCCTTTTCCTAGTGGGGGCTTGATCTCATAGGTAAAATCTCACCTACCTAATTCAATGGCCATAAGTTCATCATCATCACCACTGAATATTTCAGAAAATGGGTCAAAGTAATTCCCATGACCTACATTACTGGAAAGCATATATCCAAGTTCATCCTAAACTACCTCATTTGTTGATACAGTGTTCCCCAATCCATTGTCTCTAATGGGACACCTTTCAAGAATCAGGATGTCTATGACTTGTGTGAACATTTCAAAATCCAACACCGCTTTTCCACTCCATATTACCCACAAGGAAATGGCCAAGCAAAAGCTACCAATAAGACCATTTTGAAAATACTCAAGAAAATAGTCAATGACTCTGGTCATGACTAGCATCTACAACTAAACCTCACCTTATGGGCCTACCACACCAACATCCACACACCAATAGGCGCCACCCCATTCTCTCTGGTCTACAAATCAAAAGTCATCCTCCCTATCGAGATCGAGCTTCCGTCACTAAGGATATCATTACAAAACCTCATCACAGATGAGGAATATAGGGTTACAAGACTCAATGCATTGGAGTTACTAGATGAACGGTGCATGGATGCCCTCAATCATCTATAGGTCTATCATAATTGTCTAAAACAAAGCTACAACAAGGAGACCAAGCAACACACCTTCCAACTTGGTGACCTTGTGCTAAAAGAGAACCAAAAGAATGTACCAAACCCAGCTAGCACAGGAAAATTTGAACCCAACTGGCTAGGACCTTTCATCATCACAACAAGCTATACATCAGAGGCATATCAACTAACAACACCAGAAGGTGAGCCTTTGCAGGAGCCTCTAAACAACTCTCATCTCAAAATAATTTGAACCCAACTGGCTGGGACCTTTCATCATCACAACAAGCTATACATCAGGGGCATATCAACTAACAACACCAGAAGGTGAGCCTTTGCAGGAGCCTCTGAACAACTCTCATCTCAAAATTTTTTTTGCCTAAATCTTGCAAGGTATAGAATTCAAAAATACAAAAAAAATATAAAAATTCCTGAAAAAATGGTTACCTTGATGAAAACCTAGTAAATAGTTGTCTTGGCGACAACAAAAAAATCAAAAAATATTAAAAATCCAAAAAAATTAGAAAAATGATTGAAAATAGTAAAGAAAAAAATTGTCCTCTAGTGAAAACCACTTCAATGGCACTTTGGACAAGTACCTTGGTGAAAACCTGGATAATAGGTGTCAAGTGTAAATAAAGCACTCTCTATCCACTAGGATATGCGTGGCTCACTCATCTGTTCCATCACATTTCATTAATCCTCCATCCACCCATTCGCTCACATCCATACCATAGCCTGAGCTGGTGCCCATATAATATTCCACCATAGTACTACCTGGCATATTCCTAAGGTTAGTTTGTCCTGCATTTATCAAAGTATTCTATTGCTTAAACGCTAGGGGCATGCCCTTGAAACTGGCAGTGGATCGGATTTGTGTATATATTTTGTGTTCTTCCCAAAATTCATCAGAAAAAACCAAAAACATTTAGAAAAATTCAAAAACATTCAAAAATTAATAAAAAATCCAAAAACATGTCAAAATATCAAAAAATCTTGAAAAATTCATCATTGAGTCTTGTTAGTCTTTCACCTTGTCTGAACTACGTCGTCTCTAAGCTTGAACATAGGCAAGGTTGATATTTGATCATCCCCCGACACATTTAGGCCAGTCCTTAGGCATCTATTCCATTGGCAATCCATTTGCAAATCTATATTTTCATTAAGTCAAGTTTGTCGTCATTCGAGCTATGTGGTCTCTACGTGTATAACATAGGCAAGGCTAATCTATGGATCAGATCCTGAGACCCCTAGGATAGGTCTTTAAGTTAGTCCTCTTGTCGCAAATCTCGAAAATACCAAAAACATTTGTAAAACATCTCAAAAATACCAAAAATAGCCTCAAAATATCGAAAAAATCCAAAATGGTGCACCCATCATCTCGCTTTCACCCGTGATCATCTCACTCATAATAAAGTCAATCATCGCCGTCATCCTTTGGCAAGTCAATCAGAAGCAAGTATAGCACGTTCATAAGAGAACACTCTAATCGTCAGAGTCTTGATAGTCTATGTCAATATGCAGGCAATTTGGTCAGCTCAGAATATCAATAGCTTATCACCCAAATCAGCCCCATCAAAACCCTGATCACAACATGTCCTAGGATGAAGCTTTCCTATGATGGACATAAGCATCAGGTACCCCACAATAGTTTATCCTTGGCTAGCGGTATCAAGAACATTAACTTGTTTGCTTACTTTATCTGGTCCTTTTGACTTATCTTATTTTGCGGTCATTCCAAGGACCTCTCAATGATGCCTAAACAAAACAGGTTTAGAGAGAAAGGAATGGGGCAATGATCATCATCTTTTTATCTATTGTGTTTGTTGGATATTCTTGTAAAATAACTTCATCATGCATACATTGTTTTGTTTGTAGGAAGGACGTTTTAGGTATCTTGTTGACCACATAAGGAGGCTTTCCTTTCTATGTTTTGGCCCGAGATGTCTAGAATATCTTAACTACATTCTGAATAAGGTTATGTTTGTCAAGTGTGAGCAAGAGTACTCCTATCTATATGATGATTCAAAGTCCATCACACTAGGCGCAACGCCATCCTGGTTCTTAATACCTTGATGCATCGCCCCTATGTGTGCAATCAAACATAAAGAAGGTTATTCTCTTTTCCCATCCTTGGATAAGCAATACATCATCATCATTCATCACCATATCCAGTAAAGTCTCGATGACTAGTGGACTTGTTGGACTTCTACATCTTCTTGGATTCAAGGGTTGATCCCTCTCATTCTTCTATCCTCTTTCACACTAACAATGCATTGATATTGCATCCATCCTGCATCCTACATAATCACTTCATATCATCATAACACAAAATCATCCACCCTACATCCACCACATCTCATTTTCATAATCATGTAAGCTGTTTAGGATAATTTAATTTTTTTATTCTAATCATTTTCCAAACATTTTCCAAACATTTAATTTCCATCATCATTATCATATAGATCATATAGTCTAACCATCCATACATTCATTTTGAACCTCTTTGTCGCGAGATCCACCTCAATATTTTTGCTTGATCTCTCGAGGGGGCAATGTACTAACGTACTTCTTTTCGTTGGGGCATCTGAAAAAATCATAAACTTTTTAATTTCCATGTCAGCGACATCATTCTTTGAACCAATGCAACAAGTACATTTCCTCAGAGAGGGGCAAAATGTAGACATACAAAATTAACATTATTAATTAAACATCACATTTGATCATTCTTCCGTCTTAATTAATTAAATCAAATTAATTAATTAACTTCCTAAAGCCCCTTCATTTAATTAAATCATACACATTTAATTAAAATCCATTTTTCTCTCATTTGATTTAAAACAAATACAAAAATTTAAATCAAATGTCATATCACCTAAACTCCTAATTACATGAATCCTCTAGATTCACCCACTTGCACAAAAAAAAAAATTACTAAAGCACGTATTTTCCCTCATTAACTCCCATGTTTGACTTTTTTGGACAAACACAATTCCCCCCCAAAACCCTCAACCATACTCATTTATTGCCATTTTCAAATTTGAATGGGCACATTGGGAAAAACTTGGACAAGAATAGGCCAATCCCATGGTGACAAGTGGCTCTCTCCTATTGGATGGGATTTAGTCCCACATTGCCTAATCTTGGCTTCTCCTCTCTCAAATTTTGCTATAAATGCAATGCATTTTCTCTCATTTCAACATCTACATTTAGAGCATCCTTATTATAGGCAATTTGAGTTCAAGAGAATCTCACTGTCTATTATCTCATTAGCTTAGCAAGGGTTGGGAAAGGTCTCTTTCACATATTCAAAGAGCACCAATCCATCATAGAAAAGGTATCTAATATGTATTATTGCTTTCAGCTAAGTTAGTTTGTTATGTCTTTATGCAAGCATGTTGGATTATTCTATGGAGATGTTGATAATCTGTTTTGTTTAGAATGCTAACCATACTAAGATGGGTGTTTGTGTTGAAGGTTTTCTAACCATTTTTAGATTTTCACACTTGCACAAGCATAGGCCAATCCCATGGTGACAAGTAGCTCTCTCCTATTGGATGGGATTTAGTCCCACATTGCCTAATCTTGGCTTCTCCTCTCTCAACTTCTCTAATAAATGCAATGCATTTTCTCTCATTTCAACATCTACATTTAGAGCATCCTTATTATATGAAACTTCAGTTCAAGAGCATCTCATTGTCTATTATCTCATTAGCTTAGCAAGGGTTGGGAAAGGGCTCTTTCACATATTCAAAGAGCACCAATCCATCATAAAATAGGTATCTAATGTGTATTTTTTCTTTCAACTAAGTTAGTTTGTTATGTCTTTATGTAAGCATGTTGAATTATTCTATGTAGATGTTGATAATCTATTTTGTTTAGAATGCTAACCATACTCAGATGGGTGTGTGTGTTGAAGGTTTTCTAACCATTTGCAGATTTTCACCTTCTAGCACCAAAATGTGAACCCCTAAACCTACAAATGCATAAGAGAAACACAACACATTAGGATGTTAGATCAAATGCATGCAAACAAGTAGAGAGATTCCCCATAAAATCCATCCATTCTAGCTAAAAATTAGGAAATGAAGAACACAATACAAGAAAACAAAATTAAATCCTAATTAAGCCAATAGATTAGTGACCCCATGTGGGAATTGGTGCCAATGAAGTGTTGCAATTGGCCCTTTCCCAATTCGTAAGTTGCAATGTTGATTGATTGAGTAATGGTCAAATCTCCAAAGAGATTTGAGCATAGACTTGTTACAAATTGTGAATATGGTGATGGATTGAGTGAAATGGGAAAAATTAACTCTCAATTTGGAGAGAGTAACTTTGCATGAGTATTGTAGATGAGGATGAAGTTGAGTATAGTAAGTTTACTCAAATTGTGGATGATTGAATGAGAGGAAGAGTCTCTCATTTATAGATTCCCAAATTGGAATAATGAGTGAAAATAATCAATGTGGGATCATTCAACATCCATTGGCCAAGTGCCATTTTTCAAGATGTGAATGGTTGAGGAATGAGCACATTTTGGTCAATGTGCATGATAAATTCTATGAGATTCAAATTTGAAATTTGAATGTTGCATGTGAGAGGGAAAGAGAAATGGAGTTAATTTCACTTGGCTCAATTCACAAGGACATGTAAGAGGCCTTCAATGCCTTGTTGGAAGTACCCTTCCTACTCAAATTTGAATTCAAATTTGATGGAATATTCCTCATTTATTCCATGTTGAGAGAAAATAGGCAATTAAATAAATCAAAGTAATTGATTTATTGTTTAAGTTGCATTCTCTAGAGGATGTGACATAGATTAGGATTCAATTAATCAAAGCTTAATTAATTTAATGAGGAATTAGGAGATGTGACAACTTTGACTTGAATTTATGAGTTAATTTAAATCAAGAATTGAGAAGAAAGATTTAATTAAATAAATGATTTAATTTATTTAACTAAAGGGAATAATGTTAGATTAAATTAAATAATATTTAATTTATTCAATTTAATAAGAGGACTTTAGAAATTTAATCAAATAAAATAGATTATTTAATTAAAGAGGGATTGAGGATTAATTAAATGAAATTGATTAATTTAATCAGCAGAGGAGAAATACCTAATTAAATAAATAATGATTTATTTAATTAAGGGATGAAAGGTGTTGATAAGTAGAGAGTATGATTCAAGATGAAACAATGTTAATATAATCAAAATCGGGTGCATGCATATTTTATGTGTCTACAAGTAGAGTAAAATTAAACATTAAATGACTATAATAAGTAAATGAAAATTGATAATGTTACCTTAGGCATGAAACACCTTTCCAAGTGATCTCACACTATAATTCTCAATAAAGAGTTGATGATGAATTATTTGATTTCCTTGAAGAAGAGTCATATATACCTTCCTTGTTAGACTAAATTCATTTGGATCATCTCATACACAGATAAATTAAAGGTTTCTTGAAGATCTTGCAAGTGTTAATTTGTATAACAATAATAAAAATGAATAATAAAACATCTTATTATTCATAAACATGAATTTTATGATGTTTTGTAAACATGAAGCTGGATGATAAAGTGCTATAGAAAATGATTCTTATTTTCTCTTGAATTTTCCTTAATTTCTTTTTGAATTTCTTGATAGATCAAAATTTCCTTTGTTTTTTTTTGTTTTTTTTGTTTTTTAGATTGTAGGAATTGGTCGGGTCTCTGCCCCCCTATAAACTGTAGTGTGCTTGGTAAAAAAAATTAACGTGATCAATGATGCTGGCATGACATGCCCTCTGATACCATAGGGACGATGGGGAGACTATACCTTGTGACCTCTTTCCTACAACATGATGCTTTAGCCAATCGAGCTAAACCAGCCACCCCAAAATTTCCTTAGTTGTTCAAATGGTGGGAATGACTTATATTTATATGAGTTTTAACATATTTCGTGTTAATCATTATAACAAGCTAAAAAAGGGTTTCAAACTTGTAAATATATTAATTATGATAATAAAGAATTAAATTTAGGGAATGATTAGGGGGGACAAGGGTGCTAAGGTTCCTTAGTCTAGCACTATTTTTATTTCTAGATATTGAGTAAATGAATAATTAATTTAATTTCCCAAATTTAATTTAATTTCATAAAAACCAAAATTAAACAAGTAATAAATAAGCATAATTAGGTACAAGAACTTAATGGTGAGCCAAATATACTGTGAAATTTTCAAGGATTATAATTTACAATACTACATTTAGCCCCCACTTTAGTGAGGGTATGAACTTATACACACACTAAAAGAATGGAAAATATATATTTCTTTAATCAAAACATTGAGGAGATAGGATGGCACTAGGTTGAGAGATGTACTAGTGACAATAATTAGCATCACATTAATCTATAATGTTAAGACAAACAATAAGTAGATATACCACACGCAAGATGAGGTAAAATTTTATCATACATAAGACATAAAATGAGCAACAATAGAGTACACATAAAATCATACACAAAAGCATGCATAATGAAAATGTGAAGCATGCAAGAAATACACATAACAAACACATAAAATACACAAATTAAACTCATGGAATAAATGAATAAAACACATGGAATACATGAACCAAACACATTGAATACACAAGGTATAGCTGATACACACATGAAGCATACAAAACATACACATGGATAAAAGACGAAGCATATATCGTATAACAACAATGTTGTTACAAAATATGTAAAAATAAAGATTTAAGTTAGCAAGCTAAAGAGACTTGATTATGTAAGGTTGTCTCTATTAAAAACATCATCTCTTGAATGCACAAAAACATAGAGGTATTCTAAAAACAATAAATACAAACAAAGATTTTAAAAATTAAAGCCCCCATGGACCATGAATCATCAGGTTTTTCTATGATAGGTGACCATGGATATGATAAATAAGGATATTATAAAGGATGCAAGGCTAGTAAGTTGTGTTATGCTATATTTCCATATAAAATTGATAAATGATAGGCCCCATAAGGTTAGCAAGTTGTGTTATGCTAGTTTACTCATGAGACACATGGATCTATAGGCTATAAATGTATATTATGCTAGGTATCCATGTAAAATACACAAATTCACAAGATAGCAAGTTTCATTATGCTAGGTGAATAGTGCATAAATGTCTAGTGTGTGTTTGATAATCACACATTTTTTAGAGTAATAAGTTATTTCACTTTATTAATTTAATCATATTGGTTAATTAATTAAGTCACTTATCACTTTAGTTTTCCTTAAGCTAAACTTAGGTAAATTAATAATTAATTATTTATTAATTATTATACGTGCACACTAGAGTTTCCTTTTAGGGTTTGATCTCATTGTAATTAATCATTCTCTATGGTAGCATATTCAACATGACAATTGTTCACATAATGCAAATTGGTGTTTTCATTAGATCTGAGTTGTATAGCAATAATATATTTCTTGTTTCTTCATAGTGTGATAGGTTTATCATTGTAGGTGATTCATGGAGTTGTGGGAGTACATACATCTACTCTAACATGGTATTAGAGCACCAGATTTGTAGTCGTGTTGTCTTATTTTTTCAAAGATATCAACTCATGCATTAATATATGTGATCCGTGGTCAGATTTTGAGCATTCCATTGAATCTAGAGTTGTCAGAACACTCAGGTTTTCCTTTCATTTCATCAAGAAAGGCCTTCATTTTTCATATCTCCGAGGGTTTGAAGTTTATGAGGATTTCTAGATCTAGAGCATACCTAAAATTTTAGAGCATTTTCAGCTCAAACGGACCTCACCATCGTGTTCAGAGCATGCAAAAACCCCTAAATCAACTGTCAAATCATCGAAATTAGACACAATGACTCTGGAAGCAATTTTGTTTCATTTATGGGCCGTATGGCCTAGTACGACACACAATCCAAGATTTTTTTTTATTTTAAAATAGAGGTAATGGCCACTGCCATTAGTTAACCACTAGTGGTTAATGCTAGGAGTTAGCCAAACTGCAAGGCTTAACCCCCAAACCCTTTTGGAGCAGTTTTGGTATTTTGGCCATAAATTTTGCATACAAACTCAGTTTTTCAAAAATGAAATATCTTCATAAAGCTGGTTCCAAGCCTAATTCAGTGGCATGAGTTTTATTTTCTGATTTTTTCATTTTGATTATTTTTTTGCCAGTCAAATTCAGAAGATAGTTTTTGCACTCTGGGGGGCATAACTTTTGAATCGAGACTCCATTTTGTGCAAACGAATAGGTGTTAGAAAAATGGTTCAGTGCTCTACACAGTGATCAAACTTATTTTCCTAGATTTTTCCGCAAGAATATTTTATTAAGATTTTTGTGTTTTCATAGTTTTCTTAATTAATTGGACATTTTGGCACTTGGGACTCTCTTGTTTGTGTCATTTGGCTCTATTTCATTCGATCTACATGCACTAAGATCAATTTTCTCAGATTTTTTAATTTGAAGAGTTATCATGGGTTTTTCTACTCACCCTTCAATTGTAATCCTGGAATGGGATAATTATGAGTCATGGGCAAAGGGAATACTTACAAATTTTAGGTGGCTCAATATTTTTCCTTATTTATATGATCTGATACCTGAACAAACAACTTCAAAGGGAAAATTAGCTTGGGATATCACTAGAGATCACATAGTAGGACTTATATTATCTAGTGTTAATAATGACACTATGTGGGCTATATCGAACATTGATTGTCCCCACCCACTTTGGATATGTCTTTGGGAGATCTATGGAGACCCAATATATCTCCATTCCTAGAGGATCCTTCTTCAGATTGTCTCTTACCCATTGCTTAGAGAGAGAATATACCCTTTGATCATGATACTTTAGAGGAGCTTGAGTATTTGGACATTCTAACATGTTCTGATGGATCATAAGCTTGTCTCATAGTTCCTACTCTTCAGAATGAGATTACACATGTATCATTCATTGTTCCTAATGAAATAAGTATTTCCACATTGGCCCCTATGGGTTCAGTTCAACATCATGCCCATCTTGGTCATTCATTATCTACTGCATCATGGGATTCTTATCTTGCAGACACATTCTTGTTTGTTGAGTCTCACATTGCAAATCTTGAGGATTATTTTGAGGAAATGAATATCCTATACCTTGACAGTCTGGTTATCACTATGTTCCCATGATTATCCATGCATTTAGAGGTTGCATTTTAGGATTCTCCACATCAGTTTGGATTTGGCATCATGTCTTTCAGTTTAGATAGAGACATTCTTCAACATCCTATCATGGCACACATCTTGAGACAGATTGGTTCATCACTCTTCACAGGTTTTCTTCAACATTATTCTTTGGATCCATTTATTCCCAAGGGGAGGAATATCATTTTCCATTTACAGATCTCTTTTTGGATTCTACATCAGCCATCTACCATTATGACAGGAGTTTCATCATTATGGGGGCCCTTCTTGTCTCTTTCTATCTCTCCTATGAAGACCATTGTATATGTACTTATATGCTAGAAGCTGTTTATGAGAGGTATCATGTAATCCACCTCCTATCCTTCTATCATTGGTGCATTGTGTTGGTTATTATTACTGTAACCAAATTTATCTTCTAATCTACCTATGGAATTGTGAATCCCAATCAGGGGTAGCTTGAAGGACTTGGACCAACTATCGATGGTTTTAGTAAACCTCCTAAACTTTGGGCTCTACAAGACCCAGGAGGGTGATCCCCTTAATGTGTTTATAATCTCTACACCAAACTTATTAAAAACATCAATGATAACAGATCATCTCACTTAATAGCTCAACATAATAGGATAAAATTGAAACAAATTGGCTATTCATCAATAATATCAATTACTTGGAGCATGAGATACTACAACAATATTACACAACTTAAGATAGTTATTAATTTTCAGTTTGATGCAAGCTCTAAGAAAAGACAAACTAATACAAAACCTCACAAACGATTACAACTTAGACCAGTGCCATATACCATTGGAGGAGTCAAATTCATAAGTATTTAAATATCCATGATAGATTCAGACACAACATATAAAATCTTGGATAATATTGCCTTACAATATTATCAATATTTATTCTAACTCAATACTACTTATCAAATCCTTACATGAACATATCCATCTATAACCTCACTTAAGAATTTTAATTAATTCCTTGAATTAAAGCTAAAATGAGAATCATACACACCACAACAGTGAGATGACAAAAACAACCCTTGATCATTTTATTCAAGATAATGATATATTCATACAATGGAGAGACACGAGCTCAAAATGAGTAATTTTCATTCAGATGCTAGTACTATCCTAAAACATCAAGCCCTCATGAAACTAAAACCTACAATAGAATAACACAAAACCTAAGAGTAGCATTTCCACTATAACATCAGGATCTTTAAAATCTGCTCTGCAACTTTACTTAAACTCGACCTAAAGATATCTAACTTTCTAACCCTTATTTTTGGCCTTGAAATCCTTCTTATAGAGAAGGAGGAAACAAGCATCGGGCCAAAAATTCACATTTCACCGGTCATTTGGACCACCCTATGACATTTCAAAAATTTATTACAAAAATCGAGTCCCTAGAGAATCTTCTTGTTTATCCCATCCATTGGAGAATAGCTGTTGCATTTGCCAAACTTCAAAAACCTGTGCCAAAACTGCCATCGTGACATACCCAAATAAATTTATAACCATAACCACTGAGCTGTTAACTATCGGCAATAGACTCTATCCTATTCTTCTTCAGTTAAATATTTTTCCACTTATCTTTGATATTCTTCATCCGTTGGTCAATCAAAATTTACCACCTCATTCACCTTAGCACTATAAGGTGTATACTGTACTACTACCTAATTCACCTCCTTTTCCTAAGACTCCAAAAATGTGCTAGTATTAATGATGATATCCATACTACTCACTAGCATGTCATAATCTGATTCATTAGAAATTAATTTGATTTGTGCATTCATGACTTCATCTACCCTATCCTACCATTGCTGCAGTGATCTAACATTTCCTTGGGCATCTACTATATCTAGTAAAGATGTGTCACTCCAGTCATCAAAATTCTTTACCAAATCCTTAATCCCCCTACTCATATCATCAAGAAGGGCCTTGAAACCTTGCAACAACTTTACAAAAATTTGAGTAGGCCTTAATGATTGAGATATGTTAGCCACATCAAATCTGGAGACCTTATACATAACATCTAGGTCATTGGCCATAGGGATCCATTCGTCAACTAAATAAAAACTAATTCCTAATTGCTAGTAATTTATTTTATTGAATTAAAGAATAAATAATATAAATAACAAACTAATGGAAATCTACCATCAACTGTCTCATTCAGATGCCTCAAAATTGTATCCACAACTTCATTCTTCTTGGCAATTGATCCCTCCTCACTTTCTTTTAGAGCTACTTCTAGGTCTGTAATCTTATTTAGCATCTACTTTTTGGAGGGATCTATAGATTAATCAACCTCCTCTTCAAATCACTCTAATGAAGGACTGGGAGTAGGATTCTAGATGGGGGATCCCATAGTTGAAACAATTAGAGAAGTTGGAGGTACTAACCTTAATGTAGAAGGTAAGGTCAAGGTACTAGGATCACTAGAAGACTCCCCCACTTGCCTGTATTTCAACCTGTCTACCTCAGTTTGCAGCTCAACACTTCTTTGTTGCATTCTACTATACTCTCCAATAATGGTGTTGTACTTCTCCATCAATTTTTTTTTCTCAGCTTCTTCTCTTTCAGTTGTCTTTTGGACCAATTTGGCAACATTCACAGTCAATTTTTTAGCTTTTGTAGTTGAGTTCTCAGAAGCTCTTTTTATGATTAACCCTCCCCTTAGGTTTGGGTTAATATTAGTAACATTTAGCTCTCTACCCTGGGGTACCAGTGCCAAAATAGCCAGGGTCTCATATTCTTCATTAAAGGAAAAATCCTGGAGTGTTGCCTTGACCTCCTCCTTAGTGTTCTACATCGGATGTTTGGTACTCAAAAGAGCATTGAATTCTAATGCATCTTCTATGCCTCAGTCAAGTAAAATCAGAACACTAGTCTGGATCACCAACCTCCTTCCTTCCTCAGGAGTGATGCTTTTGAATTTATCCATGAGTTCAGTCGTCACCTCATCATCATTCTCCTTATTAGACCTATCACACCTTGATTCTCTTCTCTCCTTGCATTTGGCTTGATATTCTTCTAACTTCATCATCCACAACATTGTAAGAAAATTGGATTCTTCACAAATGCATCATCATCCAGGAATGCCTTGCATTCTTCCATTATAGCATCTTGTACACATTGGCCTTTTACATCCATTATTAGGTAGTAATAATTGAGTTGATCTTGAATGGGATGGAATACCAACCAACATATCTTGATCAGTAACAATTATTTCATCCATTAGAGCTTCTTGTGTTTACTCAACTCTTTGCCTCTTAGGGCTTGGCTCTGATGGTGGAAATGGAAGATCGACTTGTGGTGGAGAATCTAAATCAATTATTTTTATTCCTCTAGGTGCTCTGGTCTTCAAGCCTAGGCGAGATGAGGTCTTCATTTTCTACCTTCCCTTCTTATCCTCTTCCTCCTCATTTCTACTATCACTCCTCTTTCTCTTGTAAATAGGCTAGCTCATTGTGGGTTGATAAGTTGACCTTGTTTCTTCATGCATCACCTTTGGTCTCTATACACCAAAATACAAATCCGAATTGACCTTCTTGGCCATCATAGTTCCCATGATCTCTCTGAAATTAATCATCAATAAATCGATCTTCTTTTGGAATGGAGTGAATTCCATCAACGGATCATACTTGGGATCAATTTTATGGACTACAATCATCACTTTTTTATAAGCAATCCACTTCTCTTTGTTCAAATCTCAACTATTCAAATCAAAATCATTCATGATTAAATATTTAGGAAAACTAAATTCATAGGTAAAATTTCCACCCTTAATCTATTGTGTAAATAAGGCAAAGAAACCCTCTGGATCATGTTTCCCCCTAGGACCATTCCTCAAATGAAATTCACCAAAATATCTCCCGAAATGGACCCATCCTCCCTTGGAGAAAAAAAAATTGATACAACAGTGTAATCAGGGAAGAGAGTTCATTTCCCCTTACCTGTCAGGTTTTCCTCATGAATACAACCTATTTTCCACATGACCTTAGCAAACCCCATTCTAGATGGCACATTAAAAGGAAGGATATGTGGGACTCCCTAGAAACCATACACTCTAAGAAAAGTACTGATTGGGTACAAAATGATGTCACCCCACTTGTGACAAACCTTTAAAACAAGATTCATCCACTTAGGTCTGAGAAAGTCATGAAGATCCTCAAGAATCCTAAGCACATTAACAGTTAACCAAGACTTGAGTCTAGAAGCAAAGCAATTGTCAAATTGCACATAATTCATGCTTCCTCTGTTGTATGACAAGTCTAAAGTCTAGACCTACATGGGTTGCCTTTCTCCATTTATGTCCTTCCTTAACTCCATATTCTCTGAGAAGAAGTCAACATTCTTATACAAAAAAATGTGCATTAGCAATGAGTACGAGGAGAAAGGATTGCTAGTATCTCCTACTTGCAATTTCAGCAATCCATCATGTATCTTTTTTGTCAGAAAAGATGCACAGTCATATACCATGAAGAAATTGGGGTGTTGTATCTAGGCCCCCATGAACATGTATGCAAATGGCATAATAGTATTTGGGCTAAAACCCAAAAATCGGAAAAGTGAGTAGAAAGTGGCCAAAAACTGATTAGCAAAGAGGCTTAGCCTGAAAGACTCCTCGTCACTAGGACTAATGTAAACT
Source organism: Sequoiadendron giganteum (assembly GCA_007115665.2). Lineage (NCBI taxonomy): Eukaryota > Viridiplantae > Streptophyta > Pinopsida > Cupressales > Cupressaceae > Sequoiadendron > Sequoiadendron giganteum. The sequence goes on along the minus strand of CM021106.1, from coordinate 116,827,200 downwards.
ATAGAACTTCCTACCTTAGCTAGATGAGGAGGAAGCATCTTCAACCTGAAAAATGACTTTGATCTAGCATATTCTTGTTTCATCTCCTCGAGATCAATTTGAAGAAGAAAAGAAATGTGTTCACTCAAATCAAATACTTGTTGAATTTCCTCTTTTCTTATGCTCAAGAAAACCCCTCCATCATTATCCCTAATCACTCTAGTGACAAGGTCATATTGTTTTTCCACAACCCTAAGCAGGTCTACATCAGGGAACACATTTGGTACAACCACTTTCCCCATATCATATCTCAATGTATTAGAGAAAGGGTGAGGTAAATTGCATTGTCCATACTAGAGCTTGAACATTTCTAAACCTGTCATAGGAACCCTAGCATCTACAATGTTATATTTTCTGCACACTAATCCTTCACCTAGGGTTCTTCCATTCATCAAAAATAAACCCCTCCTCTTATCATTTGTTGACAATAGTAATTGGTCGAGGAAATCATCATACGAATTCCTCTATAAATAATCTACATGGCCACAATATTGCTTTGGTGGTGCCATCTCAAATAAACTAGGGCTTCTTTAAAACTTAAATCTCAAATAGAATGGGGCTACTCAGACAACAAAACTATAATGAAACCTTGCAATTATCCACAATTCAATCAAACTAGTAACCCTACGACTATAATCAACAAACCCTTTGACCAACACACTATAATTCTTCACGAAACCATAGTCAGAGTAACTAATGAAATACAAAGAACAACTCACAAGATTATGCTTTATAGAAGACCAAACTCTTTCTATGATTGCTTAGAAACTTGTCACTAGCTCTGTAACTGCTTCATGAAAGTTCTTGAATGCTTTGTGGTGAAAGAAGATGAAGGGAAAAATTCTTTATGCCACTTGAATTGAGCTAGTAAACATCTCATCCACCAGTAAAGCTCACTTACATGTCATGCCAATGACTCCAATCATATTTGATGTTAATTTAAATCCTAATCTTTGATATTTTACCCTCATCAGATCATCAAATAAGCGCCTTCAAAAAGGCTGATGTAATCTCCATCTCAACATTGAGGGCCCACCATAGTATGTAGCACCAAAGGAGTACACGTGGCACCTTCCTGTGATATCGTAATCACTAAACACCCTGCATCTTTGGATCACGCGATGGTTGGCAACCATTGATCACCACCATCAACAATCGTGTTCATTCACAATAGTCACCAATATTGAACATAACCATCAAGAAAATTTTTCATCAAGGTTATAACACCACCATCAATCTTGAGCACATGCATCTCACAACTGGTTTATTAATCCACCATATTACGTATTCAAACCTGAAATAAAAATTAAAGCACTTTGTTAATATTTTTTTCCGTCGACAACTAAGACATGTGGGGCTCACCCATGACATCGCAATCAGTTGAAACTCATCGGTGAGGCTAGGATCAACTATTTGGTGATCGATGGTCATGAAAAAAAACATTCCCTATGGAATATAAACAATTATTAAAAGGGACAAGGGGACATTGCCTAGGCCAATAAAAAATGATGGCTTAATGTTGTTCTTAAAAATGGGGCACGGGCCAGCCTAAACTTAGGAGAAAATAAAGTTATGCAAAATATTTAATACTATTTATTAAAAGGGAGCCAGCCTAGACAAATCAATGGGACATAAGTCATTTTTAGAACCCCCTTCAAAAAGGTAACAACCAAATAGATCCTACCCAAGGTATTAGATAGAAAATTAGGATTTGGATGAAGGAAAAAATAAAACCCCCCAACCTTAGGTTTCTTTTGAATAGTATGACAAACCAGTACAAAGGAAAGATAATAATGGCACTCAAAGAATAAAATTTGAAGCTCCATAAGTGGCTCCATTTGGGGACGTTCATTCCATTGGAATGAAACAAGAATTCAAAATCTTAGGTAGAGTAGACCAGTTGTAGAGACAACCCCAAAGGATTCTCTGGACAAGACAATCCAATAAGAAGGAAACCTACAACTAACATATATACAAACCTAAGCTATTGTTCATGGAAAACAATACTTCAAGTGAAGTATAATTTCAAGAATTGTCCATGAACTGGAAATTCTAGAATGTCACCTGTCAAATCTTGAAGAAAGTATGAATCCTCTCCCCACCTATTACTTATCAAGAATGTACCTAACCAGATTGCATCAAATTTACCATGTTTTCCTTTGTCCTCCAATCTAGCATTCCACATCAAAAACATATCTTCATCTTGGAAACTCCTTACAGTTGTCCTTTTGTCATACAAATTTTTTAATTGCAACTACAAATTGGCATTTTTCATTTGAGCTTCCCTCCTGGTCTCATCCAACTCTATGAGAACTTCCACCCTCAACTACATTTCAGCTTCTATTTCATTATCATACATCTAGACAAACTTATACATCTCCATTAGATTATTCTGGGGAAACCTTGCATTTATCCCATAAACTAAGACAAATGTGGCACAGCCTATTACCTTCTTCACAATCACCCTATCTACCTAGATTGGTAATCTCAATTTAGAAACCCATGCCTTCTTATTTTGATCTAGGATTCTCTTAATAATCTTCATCAAGCTTTTATTGCTTAATTATGCTTGTCCATTTCCTTGTGGGTGGTAAGGTGGTGATTAAGAGACTTGGATGCCATGCTTCTCATAGAACTCCATGTATTCTTCAGATCTGAAACACATTGCATTGTCTGACATAATCCTCTCTGGGCATCCAAATCTAGTCACTATGTTACTCATTAAGAAATCAATTACCGCCTTACTAGTTTCTTTCTTTGTTGGAATTACTTCCACCCACTATGTAAAGTAATCAGTGGCCACCAGTATCCATGAATGGCCTCCACTTGATTTACATGATACCTATCCTATAAGATCATAACCCCATTGTTGCAATGGAGATTGCACTGCAACTGGTTTTAGAGGTAAGTTACCAGATAATTTCAACTTACTAGAGAAACGTTGACAAGCATCACATGTCTTCACTAATTGGTGTGCATCCTTAAAAATAGTAGGTTACCAAAATCCATCCCTCATCACTTTTTGTGCAGTTTTTCTTGCTATATAATGCCCTCCACAATCTCCTCTATGCATTTCATTTAAGAGTTCTTGTGCTTGATCTTGTTCCACACATTTCAACATAACACCTTCTCCATTTCTCCACCAGAGCTTTCCTACTATGATAACATATTTGATAGCATGCAACTTCAATGTCCTCTTTTCATTTTCACTCAAATCATTAGGACATCTCATCTTTTGTAAATAATAGATCACACCTTTGTACCAATCAGAATGTTCCATGTCACATATGTGTGATCTATTCTCCTCTTCAAAAAAATTTATCTAATTTTCTTCCAGATTACTTTGGGCCATAAATTTGGCCAATCCTTGTGCTCTCACAAGCTTAGTAATATGGATTTCAATGCTGAATTCTTGGATCTTATTGATCCATCTACATCTTATTCTTGACACTTCTTGTTGTGTGAAAATGTCATTCATAGTGGAACTAGGTACATAGGAAATTACAATAGCTCCCATCATATGTGTCTTGAAATCTTTTACTTCTTTTACTAGTGCATATGCCTATTTTTCATTTATGTCATATTTGAGTTCTATAGCTTGCAAGGATTTATTGAAAAAGGCTATAGGCTATTAAAAACCCTCAACATTCTTTTGCAACAACACAACTGCAATTGTGTGGAATAAAGAAAATGAGAAAATCTGCAAGGGCTTGGAAAAATTAGGGGTTCTTAACACAGGATCTTCCTTTATAGCTTGCTTAATGGCCCGAAAAGCCTATATTGACTCTTCTTCCCATTCAACCTTGACCACTTTCTTAAGCATCTTAGAAATAGGGTGAACTATCTCAGCAAAATTTGTTATGAATCCCCTTAGAAAATTAATTTGTCCAAAGAAATATTGTATTCCCTTGACATTTCAGGGTTGTGGGACCTTATCTATTGCAATTACCCTTTTTGGATCAATTTTGACCCCATCCTTAGAAATAATATGTCCCGAAAAATTTCATTCCTTTACTCCAAAAGCACACTTCTTTGGATCTAAGGAAATGCCATATTCCAATGCCTTACTTAATACTTTATCTTGTTCACAATGGTCATATTCCTTCTTGGAGTATGTTGTTAGATCATCCTGATAAATCACCAAAATAAAGTTAATGAAATCTAAGAATTCCACATCCATGGCTCTCTAGAAAATATCCCCTACATTTGTTAGACCAAAAGGCATTCTCACATATACATAAGTTCCCAAAGGTGTAGTGAAAGTTGTATTAAACTATTCAAAGTCCTTAACCATTACTTGGTTATAGCCAGAAAACACATCCATCATAGACATTAGCTCATAGCTTGTCACTCTTTGCAACATGTCTTCCATATTTGGTAATGGGTAGGTATCCTTTAATGAAGACACATTCAAATTTATGAAATACACACATAACCTAATGTCTCCATTTTTCTTTCTCACAAGCACCAAATTTGATACCCAAGATGAATGTTTGATTGGCTTGATGATCCCTGCATCTCTAAACTTCATTAGTTCTTCTTGCATTTTACGAGCCAAGGTAGGATTAATAGGCCTTTTCTTTTGCCTAAATGGCTTAGCACCATCACTCAAAGGAATTTCATGTTGAAATAAATCCTCCCTATAAGCCTTGAGATCATCATAAGACCAAGAAAATACATGTCTAAATTTTCGTAACAGATCAATTAACATCTTTCTCACCTTTGGTGATAATTTCTTTCCAATATACACCTTTTTTGGTGATGCCTTTGTTTGAAGGTTTATTTCCTCTAAGTCATCAGGATGGGAAGCAACACAATTAGCCTTCTTCCTATCCTGGTTGTCAAACACTCTTTCAAGAAAAACTAAAACTTTAGGAACTGTTTGTCTTTAATTGAATAAATTCATTCCCAAACATAGTATCCTTACCAACCTTTTTTTCCACAAAATCTCCAAAGTCAATTTCTTGACTTTCATACTCATCCACACAATTTAAGAACCTCAATACTAGTTTTTGATATTATCAGGAATAGATGGACTAGTTTGCACTTCAACCTTTGAAATTCCAGCATAAGTCATGTCATCTGGTTTCAATGCAATATTTGCTAGCAAGTCTACCACTTTAATGTGGCCTCTCTCCATCCAATTTATACCAAAAGCATCAAATTTTTCCAATTCATCGAAAACAACATTTCTATACTATTTCAGCCTTTTATTCTTTGACACATATCTAGACCTAACTTGGGAAATCACAAGCTCAAAATATCCAATCACTTTGAGCTTCTTGATCCCATGTTTTTGAGCCAATCTCAGCCCCAATAACAAGGCTTCATATTCGACCACATTGTTGGTGCATTCAAATAACAGAGTGAAAGAGAACCTAAATGTCTTTCATCTACGAGACCTTAATATCACACATGCACCAAATCTTTCCTTTGAACTCGCACCATCAAAATACATAGTCCACAAGTCATTAGACTCTAAAAAATGTTTCACTTTTGTATCTATTGGTGCAACAAGTTTATCAAAATTACTAGGGGATTCCTGAGCCCTTAATTCATTTATGCTACTCTCACTAAAACATGTCAAATTCTTAGTCAGATCATGCTCAATCATATGAGGCACTTTAGACTCTCTTTCAATCTTGACATCTTTCCCATCAGTGTAGAAGCTAGTAACTAATAAATTGCATTGCGTATTACCTCCCATTGATGCACTCCAATTCCTTGACAAGAGCATCACAAAATGAGGTGGGATGTCTGTAGCTTAAAAAATCATTGCCAGAACCTTCTCAAGCTATTGGGTCAATTGATAAGCCAATTCTTTAATAGTTCCAATAACTAGCACTTCTCTTGAATCTAATGCATAGCATTTACCTTGAGTAGTGTCTAATATTAAGCCCATTGCTTCCATGATCTTGACTAGCATAACATTATTTTATGCCCCTGCGTCTATCATATAATTTCTCAAAGTCTTCCCATTTATATCAACACTGAATAAAAAAGGGTTTATATTCTCAAGGCACATATTGATATAATTCCCTAGATACACAAGGTGAATTTGTGACATAATTCCCTCCATTTCCCTCTCTTTTATTTCTTCTTTGTCCTTTGCTTCTTTACAATTTCCCTCTTCAATCTTATTTCTACTAGCAACACCTGTAATCAAGGCTATCGTATTTTCCTTATGCTCATCTATTCTCATCATTTCCAAAAAAAAGTATATTTACTTTAACCTAGGAGAGTACTTGAAACATGTCTAAGGGTGTATATATAGGTAGGTCAGGAATCATACCTTCATTATTATTTTTCTTCCCTAACTGTTGATTTCCTTCAAGTTTATTTTGCTTCTCTTCTAGAGAAGATTCAATAGACTTGGTAATCACTTTGGTCTATACCAATAAATGAGTAAAATCCTCATGGGACTTTGGGATTTCAGTAATTTTTTCCCAAATCTTGTCATTCTTGACCTCCTTGATTTTGACATCATTTTTTCTATCCACTTTAACACCCTTGTTTTTATCTTTATGTACTTTAATAAAAAGGCCAACATGTTTACCCTGTTTGCCACCCATAATTCTATTTCTTAGTTGGAGTGTACTTATCATATAAGCAACCATCTCCTCAGTCAATGAGGCAATCTCATCTTCTGATGGTCTCCTTAGAGACACTGAATCTTTAGCCTGCTCCACATTGCAAGCATGGTGGTCAAAATAACCTTTCTCACCAGAAAAGACCTATTCATAATACATATCACTTCTTTGATGTTGATTATCCACATCAGATTTTTGTAATTGATCATGAGAATAAAATCCAGCCTCATCAATATATGACCTGGCCATACAAACATTTACATCAATCTGCTTAAAATCAGGAGTCTTCTTATGAGTATCCTCTTCTTTTCTTTCATTAACAAGCAGCTAGCAACACCACAATAATTTTGATCATGTGGATGTTCACACACCTGACACCATGGTCTATCTTGTAACAGATTTAAAAAATGCTTCTACAAAGGATTTGATGTGTGTTAATCAGTTTTAGGCTTCTAGGCCGGTAGTATTAGTTTCCCATCCTTCCAATTTGTATTGTAAGGATAATTTTACAGTATAGCAGGTCCATCATTTTTATTATATTGTTTTTTATCATTTCCAAGACCCTTCTCTTTCTTAGCAACAATATATTTTATGTCCTTCAAAGTGTTGAAGACCTTATCCCACTTCTCTTCATCCTTAGGGCTTATAGTAGAGACCTTCTCAGTTTTATCCCTAGAATTTTTCAAAAGAGTAGGTTCCTCCCTCCTACCATATTTTCAAGAATCTTTCCTATTACTTTCAATATTAGTGGCCACTCTGAAAGAATCCCTCATGGTCTGAGGGTCCTTATCTCTAAGGAGATATGACATTTTGTTATCAAAAGCATTGAAATAAGTGGTTAAAGAAACATTTTTATCAAGTCTCATGACCTAAAACAACTTATACATTGCCTTTTGAAATATAAGGTTAAATTATTTCATAGGCTCATTCACTGAATTCTTGATGTTGTTGAATTCATTTAGTATGAAACTAGCATTAGTCTTATCACCATATTGTTCTTTGAATAATTTGTCAAACTCTTCTCATGAACCAATACTAGCATTCGGTAGACCTCTGTACCAATCCCTGACATATTCTATCAAAAATTGTACAAATAATTTCATTACTACATCTTCATGCTCTACCTCATAGTCATTTAACATATCCATGAAGGCTTTCAAATGTTCCTCTGCTGAAAAATAATTATTTCCAAAAACCTTATTCATCTTTTCTCTTAACTCATCAGGGATGGGATTTGGGTAACTCGGAATACCATCAAAGAATAACTGCCTATACCTTTCGAATTGTATAGGTCTCCTTTGAAATAGTCCATCAGTCCTTTGAGAGTCATCACCAAACCGTGTATTCTAAGTCTAAGGACCATCTTGATGTAGATTTACAAATTCGATTGCATGAACCTTTGGGCCAAAATTATTTGTGGTATTTTCCAGACTGGTTTTAGGACCATTTTTCAAAACATCTTGGTGACATGATGAATTTTTAGCTTGTGTAACCTCATCTCCCTCGACATTTTTAGGAAATTTATTTTCCTTCTCTTTTTTGCATTTGCAGCCTCAATTTTAGTCCTCTCTAGCTCTTCTATTAGACCTTCCCCTTCCCTCCTAACCTTTTCCAAGGCAGTCTCAACATGTGATGACACATGTGGTAGGGGGTATTTTTTATGATGATAAGAAGCCATCATGTCATTTATCTTAATCCCTTCAGCATTTTGTGTTCCCTTGTCCAAAACAGGTTTAGGATCTGGATTACTTGGTTGGGGCTTAACAGGGTTCAAGGGTTTTGGGTATGTAGGCTTTGGTTGAAAATTAGTCTGACCTATAGGAATCACTTTAGACACTAGCTTCACCCCCTTATCAATGATTTCTCATACAATAGGACCTTCCTATTTTGGCTCAAGTCTATTTTGGTTCAGGATTTTCATTGTTGCCAATTGTCTAATTAATATATCTCTCTCAATTACAACATGCATTAGTTTTGTTTCCTTCTCCTTGTCCTTTTTCATCCTAAGATCAGATTTCTTTTGGATCTCTCATCTTAAAGAATCAATATCTCCAAAAATATCATTAGGGTAAAGCAATTTCATATCACAACTTGATGTATCACCTAGGTCTATTAGGTTTACTTCTTCAAGTACATGCCTTGATAATAAAGGAGTTCCATAATCTTCAACAGGAGGAGGAGGCAAATCACTGGTGCATTCTCTGTGATGGCTTTGACTTCTACTCCTACTTTTTATTTTTTCAGCATATTGGACACTAACAGGACCTTTATTATGATAGGCTACATCCTATTGAATAGGTGTATTAAATAATGCATCAAAAAATCCACAACTATCTAACTTTGCATGTCTATAAACTTGCTAAAAAGTCTCGAGAATAGGATGTAAAGGCTTACTTGTACTTTGGTGTACAAGATTCTATGATGCTGGAGCAACATTGTTGGTTTCTGGTTTCTACTTTATCCATTCCTTCTTCTTCATCTTTAGAATTTCATCTTCCATTTTCTATTTTGGGTGATTTTTCATGAACAACTTGGTGTTCATAATTCTCCATTCTTGTCCAAAGATATTTTAATTGGTATTAAATATTCAAATAAAAGGCACACTGGTGCAAAGACTTCAGAGTTGGCACCCAATTATCCTGGGAATACCAACTATTCAGAAACAATTGGTGGAATTTTAAAAGACCTTTAGAACTTCTTGTATTGACAATGTACAAAGAATACTTCAAAAGATAACACAAACCTTTTGAACAACCAAAGAAATGGATAAAAAAAACACAAAAACCATAGGCTCGACCTATAAATCATAGAAATACAATGATAACTCCATGCAAAATGAACAACCAACCACTAACAAGAAATATTCAACTTAACATCCACAGTAGAGTCTCCATTTTGTTGGTTGTTTTTACTATAACCAAATTTTTCTTCTAATCTACCTATGGAATCACCAATCCCAATCAACGAAAACTCAAAGAACTTGGACCAACTGATGAGGTTTTAATAAACCTCCTACACTTTGGGCTCTACAAGACCTGTGAGGGTGATCCCCTTAATGTGTTTATAATCTCTATACCAAAATTATAAACAAAATCAATTATAACAGATCATATCAATTAATAACTCAACATAGTAGGATAAAAATGAAATGAATTGGCTATTCATCAATAATATCAACTACTTGGAGCATGAGATACTACAACAATATTACACATCTTAAGATGGTTATTAACTTGCAATTTGTAGCACGCTCTAAGAAAAGACAAATGAATAAAGAACCTCACAAACAATTACAACTTAGACTAGTTCCATATACCATTAGAGGAGTCAAATTAATAAGAATTTAAAGATTCATGACAGATTCAAACACACAGTATATAAAATCTTAGATAATATTTCCTTACAATATTATCAATTTGTATTCTAACTCAATACTACTTATTAAATCCTTACATGAACATGTCCATCTATAACCTCCCTTAAGCATTTTAATTAGTTCCTTGAATTAAAGCTAAAATGAGAATCATACACACCACAAAAATGAGATGAACAAAATAACACTTGATCATGTTATTCAAAATAATGATATATTCATACAATGGAGAGACACGAGCTTGAAATGAGTAATTTTCATTTAGATGCTAGTACTATCCTGAAACACCAAGCACTCATGAAACTAAAACCTACAATAGAATAACACAAAACCTAAGAGTAACATTTCCACTATAATATCAGGCTCTTTACAATCCGCTTTTCAACTTTACCAAGAATCAAACTAAATATATCTAACTTGCTAACCCATATTTCTAGCCTTGAAATCCTTCTTATAGATAAGGAAAGAGAAAACAAGCATCGAGCCAAAAATTCACATGTCATTGGTCATTTGGACCACCCTTTGACATTTCAAAAATTTGTTAGAAAAATCGTGTCCTTGGAGAATCTTCTTGCTTATCCCATCCACTGGAGAATAGTTGTTGGATATTCCAAACTTAAAAAACTTGTGCCAAAACTGCCATTGAGATATACCCAAAATCTGTTATAACCATAACTATTGAGTTGTTAACTATCAGTAGTAGACTCTCCTAGTCTTATTCAGTTAAATATTTTTCCACCCATCTTTGATATTCTTCATCTGTTGGCCAGTAAAAATTTAACACCTCATTCACCTTAGCACTATAAGGTGTATACTTTACTGCTACCTAATTCACCTCCTTTTCAAAAGACTCCAAGAATGTGCGTGTATTGATGATTTTATCCATACTACTCATGAGCATTTCATAATATGAGTCATCACAAATTAATTTGATTTGTGCATTGATGAATTCATCTACCCTATCCTACCACTACTATAATGATCTAACATTTCCTTGGGCATCTACTATATCTATAAAGATGTGGCACTCCCATCATCAAAATTCTTTACCAACTCCTTAATCCTCCTACTCAAATCATCAAGTAGGGACTCGAAACCTTGTAGTGACTTTACAAAAATTTGAGTAGGCCTTAATGATTGAGGCCTTATACATAACATCTAGGTCATTAGCCCTAGGGATCCATTTATCAACTAAAGGAAAAACTAACTCTTGACCCATAGTAGTTTTATTTATTGAATTCAATAATAAAGAATATACAGAATAAACTGATGGAAATCTACAATCAACTCTCTCATTCAGATGCCTCAAAACTATATCCACAACTTCATTATATTTGGAAAATGCTCCCTCCTCACTTGCTTTTAGAGCTTCATGTAGCTCTGTGATCTTATTTAGCATCTACTTTTTGGTGGGATCTACAGAGTACTCAACCTCCTCTTCAACTGGCTCTAATGAAGGACTGGGAGCACGAGTTCAAAGTTGAAATAATTAGAGAAGTTGGAGGTACTGACCTTGATGTAGAAGGTAAGGTCAAGGTACCAGGAGCGCTAGAAGACTCCCCAACTTTAAAGTACTTCGACCTGTCTACCTCAGTTTGCAGCTCAACATTCCTTTTATGCATTCTACTATACTCTCCAATAATTTTGTTGTACTTATCCATCAAAATTTTCTTCTCGGCTTATTCTCTTGTAGCTGTCTTTCGGGCCAATTTGGCCACATTTACAGTCAATTTTATAGCTTCTATAGTTGAGGTCTCAAAAGCTCGTTTTATGATTAAACCTCCCCTTAGGTTTGGGATAATATTAGTAACATTTGGCTTTCTACCATGGGGTTCCAATGGCCAAATAACCAGGGTCTCATATTCTTCATTAAAGGTAGAATCTTGGAGTGATTCCTTGACCTCCTCCTTGGTGTTTTGCATGGTATGTTCAGACTTTAGAATAGCATTGAATTCTACTGCATCTAATATGTCCCAGTCAAGTAAAATCAGAACACCAACTTGGCTCACCAACCTCCTTCCCTCCTTAGGAGTGATGGTTTTGAATTAATTCATGAGTTCATCCTTCACCTCATCATCATTCTCTTGATCATACCTATCAAACCTTGATTCTCTTCTATCCTTACATTTGGCTTGATATTCTTCTAATTTCATCCTCCACACCAGTTGCAAGAAAATTGCAGTCTTCACAAATGCATCATCATCCAAGAATGCCTTGCATGCTTCCATTCTAGCATCTTGTACACATTGGACTTTTACATCCATATCAGATAGTACCAATTGATTCGATCTAGGAGGGGATGGAATATCAACCTGCATATCTTGATCAGTAACAATTATTTCATTGATCAAAGCTTCTATTGTTTCATCAACTCTTTTCCTCTTAGGGCTTGGCTCTGATGGTGGAAATGGAGGATCAGCTTGTGGTGGAGAATCTAAATAAATTATTTTTATTCCCCTAGGTTCTCTGATCTTCAGCCCTGGGTGAGTTTAGGTATTGATTATCTAATTTCCCTTCTTATCCTCTTCCTCCTCATTTCTACTGCCACTCCTCTTTCTCTTGTAAAGAGGCTAGCTCACTTTGGGTTGATAATTCAGCCTTGTTTCTTCAGGCCTCACCTTTGGTCTATGTACACCAAAATGCAAATCCAAATTAACCTTCTTGGTCATCAGAGTGCCCATGATCTCTCTGAAATTAACCATCAAGAATTCAATCTTCTTGTGGAATGGAGTGAATTCCATCAATGGATCATACTTGGGATCCATTTTCTGCACTGTTGTTAGCAATTTTTCATATGCAATCCACTTCTCTTTGTTCAATTCTTGTATGTTCAAATCAAAATCATTCCTAATTAAATCTTCAGAAAAATTAAACTCATAGGTAAACTTTCCACCCTTAATCCATTGCCTAAATAAGGCAAAGAAACCCTCTGAATTGTGTTGCCATCTGGGATCATTCCTCAAATGAAATTCATTAAAATATCTCCTGAAATGGACCCATCCTCCCTTGGAGAAAACAAAATCTAATACAACAGTGTAATCAGGGAAGAGAGTCCCTTTCCCCTTACCTGTCAGGTTGTCTACATGAATACCACCTATTTTCCACATGACCTTAGCAAACCCCATTCTAGATGGCACATTAAAAGGAAGGATATGTGGGGCTCCTTGGAAACCATACACTCTAAGAAAAGTACTGATTGGGTACAAAATGATGTCACCCCAATTGTGACAAACCTTTAAAATAGGATTCCTCCACTTAGGTCTGAGAAATTTGTGAAGATCCTCAGGAATCCTGGGCACATTAAAAATTAACCGAGCCATGAGTCTAGAAGCAAAGCAATTGTCGAATTGCACATAGCTGGCGCTTCCTTTGTTGTATGGCAAGTCTGTAGTCTAGACCTACATGAGTAACCTTTATCCATTTATGTCCTACCTTAAATCCATCTTCTTTGAGAAGAAGTTGGAATTATTAAACAAAAACATGTACATTATCAATGAGTACTAGGAGAAAGGATTTCTAGTATCTCCTACTTGCAATCTCAAAAATCCATCATGTATCTTTTCCACCAGAAAATATGCTAAGTCATATACCACGGAGAAATTGGGGTGTTGTATTTGGGCCCCCATGAACATGAATGCAATTGGAATAATAGTATTTGAGATAAAACCCAGAATCTGGAAAAGTGAGTAGAAAGTGGCCAAAAAGTGATTGGAAAAAAAGCTTAGCCTGAAAGGTTTCTAGTCACTCAGACTGATGTAAACTATAGAACTGCCTGCCTTAGCTAGATGAGAATAAAAAAAATTCAACCTAAACAACTAATTTGATCTCGTATATTATTGTTTCATCTCCTTGAGATCAATTTGAACCAGAAATGAACTGGGTTCACTCAAATCAAATACTTGTTGAATTTACTCTTTGCTTATACTGAACAAAACCCCTCCATCATTATCCCTAATAATTCTAGTGATAGGGTCATATCGTGCTACCACAACCTTGAGTAGGTCTACATCAGGGAGCACGTTTGGTACAACCAGTTTCCCCATATCATATCTCTAGGCATTAGAGAAAGGGTGAGGTAAATTGTGTTGTCCATACCAAAGCCTAAACATTTCTAAACCTGTCATAGGAATCCTAACATCTACAATGTTATAATTTTTGCACACTAATCCTTCACCTAGGGTTCTTCAATTCATCATAACTAAACCCTCCTCTTATCATTTGTTGAAAATAATAATTGGTCAACGAAATCGTCATACAAATTCCTCTATAAATAATCGACATGGCCGAAATGTTGCTTTGGTGGTGCCATCTAAAATAAACTAGGGCTTCTTTAAAAATTTAAACTTGAACATACTAAGGCTACTCAAATAATGAAACCACAATAAAAACTTGCAATTCCCAACACTTCAATCAAACCAATAACCCTATGAAAATAATCAACAAACCTTTTGACCAACACACTACAATTCTTCACAAAACCATAATAAAAGTAACTAAAGTAGTACATAGAACAACTCATGGGATTATGCTTTGTAGAAGACCAAAATCTCCTTGTGATTGCTTGAAAAATCATTGCTGACTGTGTAACTACTTTGAGAAGGTGCTTGAATTCTTTGTGGTGAAATAAGATGAAGGAAAAAATTCTTTATGTCACTCGAATTGAGCTAGTAAATGTCTCATGTGCCATTAAAGCTCACTTACATGGCGTGCCAATGGCTCCAATCAAATTTGATGCAAACTTAAATCCTAACCATCAATCTCTTACCCTCGTCAAATCATCAAATGACCACCTTCAAAAAGGTTGATGTAATCTCCATCTTAGCATCGAGGGCCCAACATAGTATGCAAGACCAAAGGAGTACACATGGTGTTTTCCCATGATATCGTAATCATTAAACACCCTGCATCTTTGGATCACACAATGGTAGGAAACTATTGAACACCACCATCAACAATCATGTTCATTCACATTAGTCACTAGTACTGAACATAACCATTGAGAAAAAATTTCATCAATATTATAACACCACCATCGATCTTGAGCATGTGCATCTCGTAGTTGGTTTAGTAACCCACCATTTAATGTATTAAAACCCGACATAAAAATTAAATCACTTTATTAATATTTTTTGGCATCAGCAGTTGAGACACATGGCACTCGCCTATGACATCACATTCAGTTGAAACTCAGTGGTGAGGCCATCATAGGATCACAGGGAACGATCGGGATCAATTATTTCATGATCGATGCTCACCAAAAAGAACATTCTATACGAAATATAAAATAATTATTAAAAGGGAAAAGGGGATATCACCTAGGCCAATGAAAAATGATGGATTAATGTTGTTCTTAAAAATGGGGCACGTGCCAACCTAAACCTAGGAGAAAATAATTTTATGCAAAATATTTAACAATGTTTATTAAAAGGGGCCCATCCTAGACAAATCAATGAGACATAAGTCATTTTTGAAACCCCCTTCAAAAAGTTAATGGCTGAATAGATCCTACCCAAGGTATTAGATAGAACATTAGGATTTGTATAAAGGAAAAAATAAAACCCCCCAACCTTAGGTTTCTTCAGAATAGTAGGATAGACTAGTACAAAGGAAAGATAATAATGGAACTCAAAGAACAAAATTTGAATCTCCATTACATTCAATTCCTTTATTTTCTCTCTTTTGGAGGGGATTTTTATTCCCATGAGGTTTATTTTTCCTCCACTTTACAGAGATTTCATTGTACTTGGGTAACTGATTAGGCCTTGTTTATGAGACCCATCTTTGCTTTCATTCATATTTTCCTTAGTGTTTTAGCTACTTCCTAAGTTCATCTTAAGGGGGGTGTTATATTAATAAGTTATTTCACTTAATTAATTTAATCATAGTGGTTAATTAATAAAGTCATTTATCACTTTAGTTTTACTTAAGCTAAAATTAGGCACATTAATAATTATTTATTTATTAATTATTAAGTGTGCACATTAGTGTTTTGTCTCCTTTCTTTAGGATTGATCTCATTATAATTAATCATTCCCTACGACAACATATTCAATATGACAGTTGTTCTCATAATGCAAATTGGTGTTTTCATTAGATCTGAGTTGTATAGCAACAATATCTTTCTTGTTTTTTCATAGTGTGATAGGTTTATCATTGCAAGTGATTCATGGAACTATGAGATGACGATGTTAAACATATATACAAGAGATTTTAAAGCTAAAGAGCTCCCATTTCCATCATGCAATGATGATGTTTATGGAATTGTTGATTTAGTAAAATAAAATATTGTGAAAATTAAACAAAATAATACTTAGGTTTTGATAGTGATATTTTGTACTATTTTACAAAGGAGGGTGTAAAATATAATGAACCCTAATCATCACCAAAATATGTTCTTATAGATGAGGCATTTTGGGTGTTTACTTTTAGTGTTGAGATTATATTTTTGAGAAGAGGAATGACAACATTTTGTGGATACTACCAAAAAAACCTTCAGCCCTTTAGGAGTTTATGGTGATATTTTATACTCTCCAATGAAAGAAGTAAAGTCTAACAAAACTAAATCATCACCAAATAGTGTAGTCATAGGTGATTTACTATTATTGCTATCATTATCATTAGAAGGTAGTGGTTAAAATATTGAAGATCCTAAATTAGTCAAGTTTATTTAATAGTAGACTTATCATCATTATTATAGTGTATTAATCAATGAATATCACACTTAAAATACATCAAGAAGAATGAAAAAATTATGTGCAAGAGGCCATTATGATTTCTCATGCAATTATTAAGAAGTATTGAGTTATCCTCCACATGATAGCTACAACAAGCTATTTTATTTCAACAATTAACCTTTTGTTGATCAATCAGGAAATATAGGCATCCATCAATCAAAATTTGTGGAAAATTGTGGTGTGTCATCACTTCATCAAGGATTTCATATCGTTAATATTGATAATCATCATTTAACATTCTTGTCAATTATTATTGTTTTGACCTTTTCCCGACCTAGGGTATGCCATCTTGATCATCATCATTCATTGTATGTGGAGGTAAAAATACAAAAATGGGGTTTGAATTAGGCAATCCACTATACAATACAACCTTTCCCCCTCTTTTCATGTGTGCTTGGTCAAATCTAGAAGTTTCATCAAATGAAAGTTATAGGAAACATGGGGAAAATTCTAATTGAAATATTAGTTTTTAAATATGAAAATCAGCACCTTAGTCTAAGGTTTCTATCTATTTTGTCCTCCCAAATCAACCTCAATTTTATAGTTCAAGTTCATCTCTACCTCCATTTATCATATCTAAAGTTGTTATTTGGTTTTTTATTTTCATTAATGCAATAGATTACAATTTCAGATCTATGCTTACATGTTAAATGAACTTGTTCAAAAAAACATAAAATTTATCTTCACAACAAAAATTAGACCCAAGACCCTAGGATATTATATCTCCTTTGTTGCAAAAATCCAATCATCAACCCCAGTTGGTCTTGTGTAAAAATGTGGTGTTAAGTGAATAGGAGCTAATCTTAGTTGGATCTAGGATCAATATTTATACATCATAGGACCTAAAGAAAAGATAAGAGATATTATAGGATGATACCAATATATTTAATTTGAAATATGCTATAGTCTTCTAAACGTTGATATTTAATAGGTTCTAAAAAAAAATTATAACCTAGTATTGGATACAATATATTATTGATGAAATATTTATCTTTTATGCACTTGTGTACAACCCTTCAAGATTATCAAATATTGTTTAATCATTACTTAGGTACACCTTCATCAAATCCTACTGGTCAATCTAAAGCCATGCCTCAAAATAATTATTGATCATTCAAAAATAAAATTAAAAACTTAATAAGATAAAGAGTCCTTAAATCACTAATAACATTTACACACAAGTCACTACTAGAAATACAAGTCCTTATAAACTTAGGCCAATATATATGTGAATAATGGTGAAAAAATTGTGTTTTATGGACTAGGTCATATAACACCACTCTTCTCCACAATAATTCATTCAAGGAGGAAGGATTCCCTAGGATCCCAAATTGGATTGACTATCAACACAAAGGTGAGTCAATTATCAATAAGGATGACCTACGGGGGTTGTTTAGGATTTAGAGGGTTCACCACCAATAAAAATATTGAAAAATAAAACTTAACATTAAACTCACAAAACCTAGTAATCAAGCCAAATGATGGATGCAAATGAAAAACTAAAGCAACAACAAGTTAGGATTATGTAACTTGGAAGTCAAGAAATGTGATGAGGATTCTAGAAACATAAAAAATGCTCTCAAAATATTCTAGGGAGGACTAAGATGCCCTTATTGTTGTCTTAGTCCCACTTTTATTTTTTCGTGGTAGATGTAGTTTCTTCGGATGTTGGAACAAAATCTGAAAAAATCTCTGCAAAATACCCTTGGGAGGAGTAAGATGCCCTTATTGTTGCCTTAGTCCTGATCTGAATTTTTGAAATCTCTTAATGTGATCCCGAGGCTTAATGTATACACTTCCTTCTTCTCAAATCTTGGGTCCTGAAACTTCCAGATCTGGCCTGTAGGTGACTTTCCATGAAGATGACAATTTTTCTATGCAACTTTGAAACTTTAAAACTTTTCACTTCAAATTATCTTCAAGTCTTCAACCTAAATCTGCAAACATAAGCACACAAGAGAGGAAAAACTTGTTGATTGTTAGTAAATGGGGGTTTCCTTGGTCAAACCCCTTGTTGGTAATTAAACTTTGGAAGGAAATAAAATAATGTAGGGAAATGATGAATGTATAAATTTCTACGTTTCAGCTCACCAAATGCTTGTTATGAAATATGCAAACTTGTGTGAAGTGGCTAGCTTGAATGTAGATCTAGAAATGCTTGAATGCTTGATAGATCTTGAATTGAATTGCTTGCTTGAATGCAAACCCTACATCACAAATGTTAGCTCAAAAACACACATCATGCAAGAATATCTTTGACATGATGCTTCATGAATTTCTCTTGAATGCTCTTGTGAACTCAAAGTTTCTATTATGAATGAATACTTAAGTTTCTAGGATCAAAATGAATGAAAGAACCTTTTATTTATAGTTATACATGCTTAATATCTCAAAATTACACCATAGCAAGATGACATATGGAATCATTAATTAAAGGAGGCTAAATTCCACCAAGATTTGAAATTAAATTCTAAAAATAACTTGAGGTGGACTAAGACACCCTAGGTGGTGTCTTAGTACTTAGTCTTAAAACTCCTATCACATACTCCAAAAAGGGGCCCCTATACGACACATTTAAAATCAAGGTCCCAAGATCCTTGGGGGATAAAGATTCCCTAGGTGGCATCTTAGTCCTGGCCCAAAAATCAAGGAAACATAGTTAGAATAAAAAAATTATCATTTATCCTTTGATGTTTATCAGGATTATCCATTAAAATATATAATTCATTAGGCTTGTGGATGCAAAATAAGACCAATTAAGACATAAATAAAGATTAAAAAATAAAGGTGGGCCCAAACAAGTGTCAAAATTCACAAGGGTATGCATTTTCCTACACTATATTTAGCCCTAAATTTAGTGAGAGAATGAACTTTCTTCAAACTCACACTAAAGTAGCCAACCATACAATTAAGAGCCATTCAAATGTATGAATTCTAGTAAGATAGGATGAAAATAACCAAGAGGGTGGCCAAGCCCCTAGGAACAAGATCCTATGGCAGACCAACATAGGCACAAAGGAACACAATTGTGGATGATATTATTGGACTCAAGGGAACACTAAATGCAAATTTGAACTTTATTAATCTGATATTTAAACCATTTCAACATTAAACCAAAGGAAAGATGAAAACACACAAAGTAATCATCCACAACAACATAAAACAAGGATTTTCATGTGGAAACCCTATTAGGGGAAAAACCACGGTGGAGGTTAATCCACAATTTGAGTACTCAAATATAAGGTTTACAAAATGGGAACACACGTGCATTCAGGCTCACTGCCTAGAGATCACTACTCAAAATAGAAAGGCTCACTGTCTTAAAAAATGTTCAAATTAAAACCATCTGAAATATTGAACTGAAGTAATAACATCTTCTCATGCCAAGTTATAGTTCTGGTTAGGCTCATAGATTAGATTCTAGATATTATGTTTGATTCTACACTTCGCTTTGCTCTGCTCTACTATGTTCTTCAATTTACATCATCAATCCATACATAGATAAATTCAATCCACTACCCTTATGAATTTTGCACCACTCACTAATATACTTCACACCTCACACATTCACTTCTTCAAAATAATACAACTGATCTCATATATATATCCACTACCAAGAATTTGATCATCAATATGTCGACTTACATAAAACAAAAAATACTTTCCAACTATTGAGTAAATCCATAAATAGTTATTTATGCACACCACCCATAGTCAGTCAAAGAATAGTGAGGATGAAAATAAACATACTTGAACATAGAAACATTTAACAATTTACTTCTTAAACATCCACAACGGCTATTTTTTCCAAGTCGGCCTTCTAGCACAGATAACTAGAAAATTGATGGACTAGATCACCTAGATCATACACTAGTGAATGCACACCTTAATAATTCTTGAATAAGTTAGTATGAACATCAAAATGCCTTTCTCTAAGATCTACAACTCAAAATAGTATTATGGTGTATTATATAGATCGACATCTTTAATTTTAATTAGATACCATGTTCTTCATTATGTTTTTTTGGTATGAACCAAGACTAAACTATGGACTCGATGAATGAATTAGGTTTCCAAAAATGAGAACACAAGAATCCATATTCCAAAAATCTCCCCCTTTGGCATTGATGGAAACACTTAGTGAAAAATGACTAAGTGTCAAAACCAATAAGAGTACGTTTCCAAACTTCAAAATTTCAAATTATAGCTCCCCATTAGATTGATAAGGTATTTTTCACTACTCTCCCCCTTTGACATCAATGAAAATGTTGGAAGCCTTATTGCAACAAAAAAATTGCCAGGACATGTGTTCAATTTCCCCTTTTGAAATATAACCAAAAATTCAAAACTATTTTCAAATTTTGAAAAAGAACAACTCCTACTTGAGTTAGAAGATTATCTTATGATTCTCTTTCATCTATGGGAGGAATTTATTCCAAGCTTCTATTGCAATACAAATGATTATGATCATGTTTTTATTCTTAGATGCCCTATTGAAAATCTCAGTTAGGGATTCCAAAATTTTGATCGCATCCTCTAATTTCTCACCTTTCCTCAATATCTCAACCATCTATTCCAGTCTACATTCAGTCACATCCTTCACTTTCCCAAAAGTGCCCATGAGTCTGTTTGTAGTGAACTGAAATTTTGTGTTCTCAGACTGTAGCTCTTGAATAATTTTCTTGATTATTCCATCTTGATAATGAAACATATCAAAAATATTTCTAATCCCATTCAATTTTGTTTCAATTTGCTCCAGCTTCTCTTTGTATTCCCCAACTACATGAGGCCAACAGATGCAATAGTTATAGATTTTATTTGATGCACTTATGCATTTCCTTAGCTCATTCTTTTTTTTTATAACTTGGTAAGTGATAGCCTGAACTAATCCTTCAAATGAGAGATTATTTCTCCTTCTTCTTTGTTTTGAAACTCAAAATCATAGTTTCCTTAATGCATTCAATCATTTCTTTAGATAAAATATTTTGTAAACTCTCCAATTTGATCTGACTGTGCACAACATGAGAAATTAGTACACTAATAATCATATCCTTATCATATGAGGCTCTGATAGACCATAATTGAGCAATTTTATGCATTCCACCTCCCTTGTAAATAATTTGATGCAACTTCTCTTTTCTTAAGTCATTTTATTCTTAACTTGCTTCTGAAATTTCCTCTTCTTGTTTTTATTCAACTGAATCCTACTCTTTTCCCTCTATTTCCTCACTTTTCTCATCAGATTCCTCATCTAGTATATCCATAATCTCCCGTTCCTTTCCTTTTCCTTCAATTTTCAGATTCTTGTATTTTTGAGTACAAACACCAATTTATTTTTCTATTTTCTTCTTTCTCTCCATCCAACTAGAAGAGGAACCAACTTCAAGTGCTTTTACCAGAAGAGAAATACCAACTGAGCCAAGATTTCCAAGCAAACTCTTAAAGAAAATTTCATATGCTTGATCACAATTTTCTAAACCTTTAGAGTGTGTAGATTTTTTTGCACACTGGTTCATTTTCTTTCCACATCACATGGTTGTTCATTGGTAAGGAGTTCAAAAAATACATTACTATAAATATCACTAGAGTACCAAACCTGAAAGTGTAATATGTAATCTTCGTTAATTGCACATTCTCCATTAGTTGATCCTTTAGCAATCTGCACAAGTAAAAGTCTTGACTTTCCATTATCATTTTCTGAGAGATGTAGACTTCACCAACCAAACTTGCTCCTCTGTTTCTGAAAAATATTTTGTATGACACACCATGCACATTGTACATTTTCATAGGGTTTTTGATTATTAAGATTATCATTGCCCTTTGATCTCCAATAACTCCATTTAAGATTTTAACTTCTTTATTCCAGATGGATTTATTTCTTGGTATATCCCCAACTTTGCATAATCCATTTAAATTTTTAAGTACTTTCTTCGAAATGATGTAGGGTTTGTTGAGAATCAAAGTTTCATTATTCAATCTGCTCAAAATGAATTTAACAATTTATGCATTCTCGAAATAGGGAAATTCATTCCAAATGTCCAAATTCTTGTGTTTGGCTTCTCTCACCGATTTCAATTCATCGAGCGACAACATATTTCTTATGGCTCTAATATTCTCATTTTTGTATTCATCTAAATTGATTGACTCTTTGATTTGATCCATTTTTCCTTTTGTACAACCACACACCAAATTATATGGAAATGTCACAAACAACTAAAATACCTGATGAATTTCAAGATTCGCTGACAAATTAACTTTACTCCTTCAAGATTCTATTGTAGAGTGCTTCTCTCATCTTCTTCGATGAAAAGTGACAAATGAGGGTTACAACTTATATTTTATAGCTCACACTTGTAATAAATGCCTTTGCCCTAGGTATTTCGAATACCTTGTTTTCTTAGACAATGAGAGAAAAATTCTTCTGCGGACCTATGATTTCTTTGAGTTTCCGTGTGAATGTTTTCAAAATACTATGTAGATCATTAATAAAACTTTTGACACTCTTTTCATGATCTGGTACTAGATTATAGAGAGGGGAAAATTATTTTCTTGTAAAACTCCCCCTAGTCCAATGGCCCGAGATCAATTTCTAGAGGAATTATCGGAAGAAGGTTCTAGTGCAGAACTATTTCTAGAATAATATTCATTCTACCTTAGCCATGTATTCTTCATCTGATCTTTTATTTCATCCACACTCATTTTTCTATGTATTTTTGTCTTTGTATACCCGACCTTTTCTACCCACATTTTTGTTTTTACAAAATATTGCAATGTGGTTGTATCTATTACAATTGTACCACACAACACCTCCTTGTCCATACCAATCATTCCATTGATTTATTCTTAATCTACATTGATTAGAAATATGCCCAATTCTTACACTAGTATAACATTCAACATTCTTTCTACTGATAGAGTATTTTGACATATTTTGCATTCAATTGATTTATGATCAAACTTGGTTCAATTGAAACACTGATGAGAGAATGATGGATTACTTGATTTCATTTTACTTCTACACTAAGCAGCCATATGACCAAATTTATTGAAAGAAAAGAAATATCCATTAAAATTTTGAGCATTAGGTTGTCTTATTGGATACCTTCCACCTTTGTTCATCTTGTTACCTTTCCTAAAATGTCTTTGTCCAGATCCAACAATTTCTCCTTTCTCATATCAAAGACCTCCCTTGTATTTAGCATTTTTCTGACTTTGAGCTAGCTCATTAAGCTTAAAAAAACTAATCTTAAACTTTTCCTTGTAGTCATTTGCAGTAGTAAGTTCATTTATGAGAATAATAATCTATTTTTCAAGCTCTTCTTAATTATTTCTGGATTTTTTTAGTTCACTCTCCAACTAAATGAATTCTCCATTTATTCTTCTGCATTCATTAGATCTTTATTTTAAGGACTGGGCAAGACTCTCCTCATTCTTCTTTCTATCTTCAATTTCTTTAGTCAACTTGATCACCATCGATTCCATTTCATTCTTTAGGGTAGAATTTTTTCTAGCAAGATTTTCACATTCTTCAATTATTTCCTTCAAGGTTTGATTCAGGTGAGCATCATCCATATTTTCTCTTTATTTTTTCTTAATTTGATCATAGATATCTTTCCTCTTTTCCCAAGATTTAACAATTTGATCCTTCAATATCTAAATAAATTTCTCAGCATCCTGAAGATTTTATCTCATTTACCAGACTTCTTCTTTATATTGATCAAGGTCATCAATTGCCACCAAAATTTATTGTTGATGACTAATAGAGTCCGTCACATTCCATCATCTACCTCAAGCTGCTAAACTTGTTCTGAGGAACTAGGCTCTCATACCAATTTTTGGACTCAAGGGAACACTAAGAAGGGGGGAGGGGGGTGAATGAGTGTTCTAGAAATCAAAACTTTATTAATTTGATATATAAACCATTTCAACATTAAGCCAAAGGAAAGATGTAAACACACAAATTAATCATCCACAACACCATAACACAAGGATTTTTACATGGAAACCTTGTTAGGGGAAAAATCACAATGGAGGCTAATCCATAATTTGAGTACTCAAATATAAGGTTTACAAAATGGGAATGCACTTGCATTCATGCTCACTGCCTAGAGATCACTGCTCAAAGGAGAAAGGCTCTCTGCCTTACAAAATGTTCAGATTAAAACAATCTAAAGGATTAAACTAAAGTAATAGCATCTTTTCATGCCAAGTTATATTTTTGGTTAGGCTCATAGATCAGATTCTAGATCTTCTATCGAATTCTACAATTCACTCTACTATGCTCTACTTTGTTCTTCAATTTACATCATCAATCCATACATAGATAAATCCACACCACTACCCTTTTGAATTTCACACCACTCACTAATACACTTCACATCTCACACATTCGCTTCTTCAAAATGATACAATCGATCTCATATATATATCAGCTACCAAGGATTTGATCATCCATATGTGGGCTTACATAAAACAAAAAATAGTTTCCAACTATCAGCTAAATCCACAACTAATTCTTTATGTGCACCACTGATAGTTAGTGAAATCATAGTAATGACCTAAATTAACATATTCAAACATAGAAAAATTTAAAAATTTACATCTTAAACATCCACAATGGGTAATTTTGCCAAGTCAGCCTTCTAGCATAGATAACTAGAAAATTGATGCACCAGATCACCAAGATCATACACGAGTGAATGCGCACCACAAAAATTATTGAATAAGGTAGTACAGACATCAATATACGTTTCTTAGAGATGCACAACTCAAAATAGTAGTCTAGTGAAGTATACAGATCGACATCTTTACTTTTAACTAGATACCATGTTCTTCATTCTATTTTGTCGGTTTGTACCAATACTAAACTATGGACCAGATGAATGAATTAAGTTTCCATCAATGACAACACTAGAATCCATATTCCAAATAATATATGAATCCATAACCAGATCACAAACATACACCATCAAAGATAGAAAAAGGAAAAAGAAAAAAAGAAAAAAAGCAATAGATCAAGCTTTGACTAGCCGTCCAATGCATCGTGGACCGAGTATAGGTTGTTTGTCTAAAAAGGTTTACAAGTGGAATGCAATGTCCACTATGAAAAAAAACACACGCTCACAAGGGCTAGTGAAACTAGTTGTCCACTAGGTGAGCCCCAAGAGGTCCATATCAAATTCATACCCCGATGATTATGATAAGGACAAAAATAAAATGCTTGCTCACAAGGGCTAGTGAAGCTAGTTTTTCACTAGGTGAGCCCCAAGGAACCATATAAAATCCATACCTACATGCATTTAATAAGGTACAAAGAGAAAATTCACACTCACAAGGGCTAGTGAAGCTATTTTCTCTCTAGGTGAGCCCTGAAGAACCATATCAAAGTCATACCTCCATGACTTTAATGAGGTATAAAAATGTAACACAATAAGAAAGAGGGATGTTCGAAGGGGTTTTTCTTAGTTCATTTGAGGTATTAATCTTAGGGGAAATTTTTCCTAATGTATCCAAAAGAGCACCAATTAAAGGATAAGAGATTCACAACTTAGGGAATGTAGTGTGTCACATCACCACTAAGAGGAAATTAATATGCTAAGATAGATCAAGCTCTTGAAGGACATTACTCCCAATGTCACCACAAAGAGAAAAACACATCACGTGAAATAAGAAAACCACATCAAGGAACATGAAATAAAATGCAAATGAAACAATGCTAAAATAATGATAAAATGATGCCAATGTACACCCCCACTTTAAAGAAATTGCTAAACACCATGATGTGAACAATTACTTTAAAGTAGAGAAACATGAAAAAGAAAAAGGAAAAGAGGGTTGGCCCCCATAAATACACAATGGATCTATGGATTCAGGATCAATATTTGTATTTTCTATAATGACATTAGAGAGATCAATACTTTCATCATTCCCCAAATACACATAGAACTAGAAGAATGACATAAAGAGAGAGAAAATAAAGAAAAACCTTTTGGGTCAACATGGAAGAGACGTAGGGTGTCCTGACACCTTATGTCATCCCCAAAATTAAAAAAAAGACAAAAATTAAAATGAAAGGTAAATGAAAGATATAAAAAATATTTTGGGTCAACATGGAAGAAACATATGGTGTCTTGATGCCTTGTGTCTTCTCCAAAAGTAAAAAAAAAGAAAAAAATTCAAATAAAAGGTAAAAATCAATGAAAAAGAAAAATATTATGACATATAGAATAATGCAGGTAAAAATAGAGGAATGCACATAGAGAGAAAGCATCAAACAGTACAAGGGATCACATTACACACATGCAATCAACCAAAAGAAAAAAATGAAAGAAAAAATAATAATAAAGCACATGCAAGTCAACCATCCAACATGTCATCTCCATCCCAGTCTTGTTCAGTATATGGAAAATGCATATCACTATCCAAATGGAAAACATCGATTTTTGTACTAGGAGAATCACTAGGTTCAACATGTGGTGTATCACTTGGTTTAGGAGGATCATCACGGTTGTTATTGCCTAATATCGTAGAAGAGGAAAATAGAAAATTGAACTCATTATGCACTTTATCATCAATTTTAGTGGTTTCTTCATCATCATTCAAGTTAACCACAATAAGAGGATGAATAATAATATCCATAGAAGGTGCTGGTCCTAGTTGTGTTGGAGACATAGGATCTATTGGTTCCGGTAATGGAGGAGGCTCATTGTTTGTTGCTTCTGTCAAGTTTAGATTTTCATTTTCTATGTTGTTCTCTTCATTCATCTTTTGAGAAAGAGTGTGGCATCTTAAACTACACTCTCTAGAATTTCAATTTATTTTATTATGGTTTTCAAGTTGTGTTTATGTAGGAGAAGGTTTTTCAACCATAGGTTTATTTTCTTCTTATAAGGAAATAACAAAAGAAACCATGGAAGGTTGTTCAACCACTTTCTCTTTGGCTTTATAAATTTTCTTAGGAGGCGGATTAGGACTTATTTGGTTTTCTCTTGGCCTTTTGTAGGAAATAGGAAAGGGATTTTTTATGAATGGGTCTTGGTTATTCCAAAGTTCTTTAAGCACACTATTATTTTCTTCAAGGGGTGAAGGTTCAATCATGGTTGGAGACAAATTTTCAAGGGATAGCTTGGGTATGCATTTTTAAAAAACAAAATTCTAGGATAGGAAAAGGAAGTCCTCACAAGGTCTTATAGGCTCCATGGGATAAGGGAAAAAATAGTCTAAGAAAAAATTTCCATGGGAAGATGGATGTCTAAAGACACTATGGTTCATAATGAATATTTCATTACCGACTAGAAACTTTAAGCAATTATAGACAATAGATGGGGCCACATTCATGGAGAAAAGCCATTTTTAGCCAAAATTCACATGAAATTAATCCAAATTAGAGATGATAAAGAATGATGCATTTGATTTATTTAGTCCTACTTGTAAAGGGAGTGTAATCGACCCCATCATAGCACGAGAAAACCATCATGTTTTTTAATCCATGCTTTTGATTTATCATATATATCTTGAGTAAGTTCATACACATATAATATTTCTTCTATGATCACATTCTCTCTACAGACGAGATCAACTAAAATCCCAGGATTGGGCTCGTCATTGATTCTATAGGCTATGTAAAGAGGACCATCAAATGCATTTTTTATTGTTTCTTCTAAAGGGAAACTAATGTCAATGGGAATTATGGTTTGTTTTTTATGAGGCTTGATGTCAATCACTCCTATCATTGTATTAATAGGGCTTTCATCATTAGTATCCATAGGATTTTGTTCATCATCATCAATAGGATTTTGTTTTTTATTGTTCATGTTATCATCATTTTTGTCAACACTCATAACAACGGGCTTAGTTTCACTAGCCTTAACAAATGAAATATTATGGTTAGGCATGGGATTGGTAAATATTTTCAAGATTTGGTTAGGATGAGCTAAAAATTTATCACCTTTGTCATTCACAACTGTAATTTGGATATGATTAGAATCAATGAGGTCTTGCACAATATGTTTAAGATGCTTGCAATGTTCTATATCATGTCCTTTTTTTTGGTGATAAGAACAATATGCATTGTATCTAAATCTCAGAGGTAGTGGCTTGCTAGGATCAAGAGGTCAATTGGGAAGTAAGGTAAGCATGTTTTTGTTTATTAGCTGAGTCATGATATTTTGAAGTGTGTCGGGTAAGCTAGTAAATTGTCTTTGTGGATCCTAAAAGAAATAAGGATTACTCTTATTTATAGAAACTACTTAGGTATCAACTTGTTGGGTAGGTTGGGAGGTAGAATCTAGTTGAAGGAAAGTTTTATTTTGTCTTTTGAAAGGTTGGTAGGAGTTTTGGTTTGAATATTCAGACTTGTCAGAATGGGTAAAGGTGTTTTTTGGTTCATAACTACCTACAAAATTCTGACAATCTTGAAGAGTAGTGCACAAGTACATGAAGGAAGGGAATTTCATCATGGTAAGCTTGTCTTGTATCTTACTTTGAAAATTTTCTATGAACATATGTTGAAGGTGAGAATCGAGAATCTTCACACTAATTTAGGAATAAAATGACTTGTAACGTGAAATAAAGTCAATTAATTTTTCACCCTCATTTTTTTTACATCTCATCAAGTTAGCTAATGTCATTTTAGGAACCATATGCACTTGGAAATGGTTAATAAAGGATTCAAAAAGCTCATTAAATGTGAAAATTAAGTTATTCAGTAATGTAGAAAACCAATCCAAGGTAGTATCTTTCAAGGATCGGGGAAAACATTTAGCCAAAACTTTATCCTCAAGAATAAAGTCACTACATAAATTAGTAAAGGAATTAACGTAATTATCAGGATCTCCCTTTCCTCCATATTTCTCAAATCTAGGGATCTCAATACCTTGTGTTGAAATGCACAATCCAACTAAGGGGGGGCGAATCATTTGTATCAAATTTATTTATTTCTAACCTTAATCAATTCCACTTTAACTCAGTTTGTTATAAAGTGTAAACATGAAATAAAAACAATAGAAAGAAAACACCAGAGACACCAGATTTACATGGAAAAACCAATGAGGGAAAAACCACGATGAGGATTAGCTCACAATATAGTAATAATGCAATACTAGATAAAAAGGCTCACTGCTAGAAGGATCACTACCTACAATAGGACTCAATTTCTAGAAGGAGGCTCACTTCCTAAAGAAAAAAAAAAGATAAATAAAGATCCACCACAAAAGGTTCCACACATTTGCAACTTGATCAGAAGATTGTAGACACCATCATCTCACTACTTTCAAGAATATAACACATCAAAGTAATACTACCTTGATTCACTCTTACACACTTTTATTTTAACACTTGTTCATACACTTCACTTTCTTCTTCTTCAATTTGCAAAATATTGACTTTCTTTTATACCATCTTCAACCATAGAAACATTCTCCAAGGTTGGCTAAACATCCTTCAATTCACAATTTCAAATTACGTTAGCTACTCAATATTCCTACGATGGATACAAATGAGAGAGGACCAATCACATATTTAATTAGGATCCAAAATAAATCTTCGATCAATCACATGCTTCCTTAATTCGATGAAAAATGTTTATGCAATGTGTAGACACTAGGTCAACCAAACTTAATGAAAACACCAATTATCTTTGAAGTACTCACATCTATAGAAATATGATCAAACATGAATCACTCAACATGCTTCACTAGCCATTTTGTCATCTCTAAGAAACCTTTAGGTACATCCACAAAATATACAACAATATTCATGCATAGAATACTTTTCAACAGTCCAACCAGAAACACACAAGAGATCTACAGAAAGTCTTCTGGAGTGCCCAATCACAAGCATTTTTGTTAGAACATAAAAAACAACAGTATCATTCATCTCCCAGATCCACAAGATCTGAAACAAAACATCATAAGACTATAGAGCCAAAACATTTCTCTTAACCCACAAACAAATAGTTTTGTCAAACCAATTCACACACTCGTGAACAAATCTTTCATTCTCCATAAATCCAAAAGCTAAAACTTAGGATATATTATCCATTGAAGCTCATGAACAATACCACAGATTCACATAGGTATATGATCAACACAAAAGAAATGTAGATCACAATACTGAATCACACTTAGAACAAAAACTCAATACTACCTTCATTATTTCTTAAATTTTCTCAGAAGAACTTCAAAAAAACACAACTACAACTTCATAAATATAGCTTTGTGTACTCTAAGCACTTCTACAATATCTCAACTATTCAAGTACCATCTACAATCAAACTAAACTATGTTGAGATCAATGAAAATATTAATGAAAAAACCACCAAACACATCCATACTTGCAAAAATCTCCCCCTTTGTCATTGATGGAAATATGTGATATGAAAAACCATCAAAGATAGCATACACAATCTTCTCCTTCTTCTTCTCACTTTTCCTTACAAGACTCTCTCTCCCCTTTTCAGCTTTTTCACATGCTTTTTTGTCCCCCTTTAACATCAATGGAAAATGAAATTTTTGCATGAAAACTCTTTCCATATAAAACTCTGATCACTCCCCCTTAGGATTGTTAGAAACCAAGATCATACATGCAAACCAATAAATACCTTCCACAAGAGAAAAATAGAAAAAGAAAAGAAATTTGCATGAAGATGTGCAAATGAATTGTATTCAGGAATTAGGAAATTATAAAAGATGAATTGTTTTATAAAAGAAAATTATGCATAACCCTAAAGGTAAAACCTAATTTTTACCTAAAATTAGCTCAACTAAATAAAACTTACTTATTAATTAAGTAAACTAATTATTACCTAAGTAAACTTAATAAAGTGTAACTAAATAAATTACACCAACACCCTCCTTTAGTGCAACTTAGGGAGACTAAAAATCATGCACCTAATGTTAGGATGAATGCATGAAAGCATGAAATCATGAATGGGTCCCAAAAACTATTCCATGTTAGGTACCCATGTAGAAATGAAATGAATGAGAAAGAGGAGAAAACCTAGTGGGACAAAACCCCTCCTCATTGAGATGACTTGCTGCAAAGAAGCAATGGAAGAACACTGGTGGAGTAACACTACAATCTTGAATCAGACAAGCAACAAAAGATACCTCTGTTTACAAGAAACTATATGAGATTCACTAAAGGACTTAGACGAAATCATGATAAAACAACAACAGATCCGATGCCAAGGAACACTAGAAAATCACAAACTAGAACAACCCTGGAATCTGTGAATAAATAGTAGATGAATAAATGATGCCCTCCATAAGAGGGAATGATCTAATGAAAGAATCTGAAATCTATGTGTATCTCGATGCCAATGCGAAACTATGACTAAACATGATCCATAGGAGCAAGTTCCATGAAGATTCTGGAACATTAAACATAAAATGAATGGCCGTCAAAATGAGATGTGACCTGATCATTAATCATAGGCTCTCAATCTGAGATGTGAACCGATGTGAACGAAAATGTGTCAATATATGAGAAAGATGTGACCAAAAGAAACCACAGAATCCAGATAGGAAATTATAAAAGATGAATTGTTTTATAAAAGAAAATTATGCATAACCCTAAAGGTAAAACCTAATTTTTACCTAAAATTAGCTCAACTATATAAAACTTACTTATTAATTAAGTAAACTAATTATTACCTAAGTAAACTTAATAAAGTGTAACTAAATAATTAATTACACCAACACCCCCCCCCCCTTTAGTGCAACTTAGGGAGACTAAAAAGCATGCACCTAATGTTAGGATGAATGCATGAAAGCATGAAATCATGAATGGGTCCCAAAAACTATTCCATGTTAGGTACCCATGTACAAATGAAATGAATGAGAAAGAGGAGAAAACCTAGTGGGACAAAACCCCTCCTCATTGAGATGACCTGCTGCAAAGAAGCAATGGAAGAACACTGGTGGAGTAACACTATAATCTTGAATCAGACAAGCAACAAAAGATACCTCTGTTTACAAGAAACTATATGAGATTCACTAAAGGACTTAGATGAAATCATGATAAAACAACAATAGATCTGATGCCAAGGAACACTAGAAAATCACAAACTAGAACAACCCTGGAATCTATGAATAAATAGTAGATGAATAAATGATGCCCTCCATAAGAGGGAATGATCTGATGAAAGAATCCGAAATCTATGTGTATCTCGATGCCAATGTGAAACTATGACTAAACATGATCCATAGGAGCAAGTTCCATGAAGATTCTGGAACATTAAACATAAAATGAGTGGCTGTCAAAATGAGATGTGACCTGATCATTAATCATAGGCTCTCAATCTGAGATGTGAACCGATGTGAACGAAAATGTGTCAATATATGAGAAAGATGTGACCAAAAGAAACCACAGAATCCAGATATAAATCATGCGACTTTTCATCAATATGAAGATGAGATCAAAGTGCATGCCATGTAGCTACACTCTAATCAAATTATTATGCAAGAATCCCCTTGATGGAACTTTATAGAAGTTCATTTATTATAATACCCCATGATTCTAAAATGATAACATTAAAAACATGCATAAATCAAAGAGAAAATACAAACCTAATACATGAAAACAAGAAAGAGTGCATGCACAAATCAATGTTCACATCTACCTCCGTCATTAAAATTGACCTCAGAATTGTGTAGAGGACTGAATCATCTTTTCGGTGTCTCTTGAATCATGAAAAATAGATAAGCGAGGTAAAATTTATGCCCTCTAAAAAGAAAAATATTTCATCTAACTTAAAAGGCCTACAAAATAAATTTGGGGAAAAATATAGAAAAATTCCTGCACCATTGGATCGGGCTCGGAACCAACTTTCCAATGGTATCTCGATTTTGAAAAACAAACTCTGTATGCTCAAGATATGACCATTTTACTAAAAAATCTAATTTTGGCTTTAAACCAAATATTTTATTAATTTGTAGAATAAAAAATTAATTAAATATTCATTTGTACCTTCATGGCACAAAAACCAAGGCAACTAAAAAATGTTCTAGGCACTAGAAAAAATTTCACAAAAATCTATGCATCTGTACAGATCCAAATAGTCATATAGATTTTTCTAGGAGCAATTTTTCAAAATCCCCAAAAACACAAAAAATCAAATTTTCAGCAAACTTTATCATATTTCATATGAAAATAAGGGTTTTTGGGCCTTCTGAGAGCACCAATGAGGTTTTATTTGCACCAAAATGCACTTTTTGAGAGACCAAGGTAAAAATTTCTCAAAAATGATGGAAACACCCTCTGATCTAGCAAAAACTAGCCATAGCTTCAAACCCTCACAAATTTGATAAACAAAGATGAAAATCAATGAAACAAAATCCAATACTAACTTTTTCCAGTGCTCTGAATCCAACAGTGATGTCTAATCTGATCCAAAACACTTGAAAAATAAGAGGCATGAAACCCTCGAGGAACCCCAAATGTGCTCAGCAATGAATTTCACCAAAAACTGAGAAGGGGCTACAAATCAAGGCTCTGATACCATGTTAGAAACCAAGATCAGACATGCAAACTAGAAAATACCTTCCATAAGAGAAAAACAAAAAAAGAAAAGCAATTTGCATCAAGATGTGCAACTGAATTGTATACAAGAATTAAGAAATTGCAAAAGATGAATTTCTTTATAAAAGAAAATTATGCATAACACTAAAGGTAAAACCTAATTTTGACCAAAAATTAGCTCAACTAAATAAAGCTTACTTATTAATTAAGTAAACTAATTATTACACAAGTAAACTTAATAAAGTGTAATTAAATAATTAATTACACCAACAAGGAGTGCACCCACATGACATACTACAACAATGGACCTCTCTACTCCCCTGAGGAGTAGACCACAATCATCAATCTAGGTCAAAATAATCTGTGAATCCACTGAACTCATGCACCTCCATTTGCACTTAGTTCAAGGAAGAAGGGGCTGTAACCCCTAACTTCCCCCTAAGATACTCAAAAGTATCATTTGGAAGGGCCTTAGTGAATATGTCAACAATTTGTTCCTTGGTAGGTACATATTCAAGTCTAACTTCATTCTGAAACACCTTCTCCCTCAAGAAGTGATACTCAATAGATGTGTGCTTTATCCTATAATGCATCACTGGATTCTTTGAAATGTTTATAGCACTTTTATTGTCACAAAATATAGAGATAGGATCATCGCACAACACACCTATGTCCTTCAAGGTTTGCTTCATCCAAAGTACCTATGTACATCAAGATGCTGCAATAATATACTCAGCTTCGGTAGTGGATAAAGAAAGTGAATCATGTTTCTCACTCAACCATGAGACCAATCTTCCTCTGAGGAAGAATGCACCACCACTTGTACTCTTCTATTCATCTACACAACTAGCACAATCTGCATTAGTGTAGACATTCAATGTGAAATCATTATCCTTTGAATACCATAGCCTTTAATCTAGAGCTCCCTTAAGATATTTGAATATCCTCTTCATAGTTGTAACGTGTGCTTCCTTAGGTCCTTGAAATATTACAACTAAAAATACTGCATGCATGATATCTGTTCTAGTAGTAGTAAGATACATTAGTCCACCAATCAGATATTTGTACATGCTTTGATCAAATTTAGAAGATTCATCATCCTTACTCATCTTACATCTAATTATCATAGGGGTAGAAATAGTTTTGGACTCATCCATTTCAAACTTCTTCAACAATTCCTTAACATACTTAGATTGTTAAATGAATATCCATATATTAGTTTGATTTACTTGAAGTCCAAGGAAGAAATTCAACTCACCAATCATAGACATTTCAAAATCTTTTTGCATCTCCTCTACAAATTTGTTACGCATACCTTCATTTCCACCAAAGATAATGTCATCAATATATACTACAAATATCAACATTTTTTTTTCTCAACTTTGAAGTAAAAATTGCTATTTGCAGATCCTTTGTTGAATCTTTATTGTGACAAGTATCTATCTAACCTTTCATACCAAGCTCTTGCAGCATGCTTATGTCCATATAGTTCCCTTTTCAACCTACAGACCATGTCCAGTTTGTCTAAAAGTTGAAATCCTTCTGGTTGCTGCATATAGACTTCCAATTCTCCATTCAGAAATGTAGACTTCAAATCCATTTGGTACACTTTGAAGTCTTTATGAGCTAAAAATGCCAAGAACATTTGAATAGCCTCCATTCTTTCTATAGGTGCAAATGTATCTTCAAAATCTATTCCCTCAACTTGTGAATAGCCTTTGCATACAATTATTTCTTTATTCCTTACTACTTCACCATCTTCATTCAGTTTATTCCTGAATACCCATTTTGAACCAATTACATTCTCATTTACAAGTCTAGGGACTAGTTCCCGTGTCTCATTCTTCTCTATCTGTTGTATTTCCTCCTTCGTTTCTCTAACCCAACTCTCATAATTACATGCTTCACTCATAGTATTAGGTTCTATCTTCAAAAGTAAACACAAGTTTACCTCAACCACTTTTCTTCTTATCTTTACAACTTCACTTATGTCTCTAATTATCTTTTCCTCTGAATGATTTATCTATACATATTTAGGAGTCTTACGTATAGGTTTTGGAATCTCCTCTTCATTATATTTTTCTTTCTCTTCCTTTTCTTCTTCTTGCACTTGCCCATATATAGGATCATCTGGTTCAACTTAAATTATTTCTACTAGTCTATACATAGCTTCATCAAGTTTTACATTAGCACTTTCAACTATTTTCCTCAGTATTTTATTAAAGCATCTATATGCCTTGTTGTTATTTGAATATCCAAGAAATATTCCTTCATCACATATAGCATCAAACTTTCCAAGATTATCATCATCTCTTTTAATGTAACATCTGCTTCCTAACACTTTAAAGTATTTAATAGTAGGAGTATTACCATTCTATAACTCATAAGGAATCTTAGTGTTGTTACCTCTCATTTTAACTCTATTAAGAATGTAAACAATAGTGTGGATTTATTCTCTCCAGTACACATCAGGTACATTTTCTTCTTTCATCATAGTTTTGGTATCCTCTTGAATAGTATGGTTCTTCCTTTCCACAACTCCATTCTGTTGAGGGGTTCTAGGTGAAGAATAATATCTCTTAATGACATGTTCTTCATAAAATGCATTAAACTCACTAGAAGTGAATTCTCCACCTCTATTAGAACTTTAAAATTTGAATCTTAGGTTTACCTCATTCTCTACTCTTGCCTTGAATACCTTGAATTTATCAAGATCTTGAGCTTTCTCTCTAAGAAAAGTAACCCATCTCATCCAAGAGTAATCATCAATGAAGAGCATAAAATACCTATCGCCATTAAGGCTTCTTGTTCTTGTAGGACCACAAAGGTTTGTATGAATCAATTCCAACATTCTGGTGGATGATTGTTCCTTTCCTTTAAAACTTCTTCTTGTTTGCTGTCCCAACAGACAACTTCTGTAAACTAAATTTGAAGGATTTTTTATTCTAGGAATGTCTCTGACAACTTCCTTAAAACTAATCCAGATCAAATTGTTGCAATTTATATGTCCCATCCTTTGATGCCATAGCCAACTTTCATTAATCTGTGAAACAGAACACTGACCATCACCACTCTTAAGGTGACAGATGTTTCCATGAGTTCTTCTTCCTGCTGCTACCATAGTTCCAGATCTTTTTTTGATCTCACAGGTGTTATCCTCAAACACAAGCTTAAATCCTTCTCTACACATTTGTTGAACACTTAAAATATTATGCCTTAAAACCTTAACATAATAGACATTGTCAGTAGTATGTTTTCCATCAAAAATTTATTCCTTTACCAACAATCTTAGCACCATAGTCATCTCCTAACATAACTATTACTCCATTATAATTTTTAAGTTTAGTGAACTTACTCTTATCTCTAGTCATATGATTTGAACACCCACTTTCAATTACCCAAAAGTTTGCATCTTGTCTAGCATGAAAAGAAGTTACTAGAGTACCTTTGGTCTCACCCTTCTTTCTCTTCAAAACGGATTCCTTTTTACTTATTCCATGGTTAACAAATACAACTTTACTTTCTAGGGATAGAAATAAAAATTCATCTCTATCCTCCTCAAAATCAAACTCATCATCAAAAATTCTTGCATCTTCTTTGACATAATACAATTTCTTGAACTTCCTATCCTTCTTATCTCTATAATTATTATTATTTTTTATTCTTCTTGTGTGTAGCTCTATTAGGACATCTTGAGGAAAAATTACCAATATTTCCACAACTGAAACACTTAAAGGCAAATAGACCTTTGTATTTACCAGTACCTTTCTTCAATTTCCTTGTGAAGTTTACTTCCAAATCTTCTGAACCATCATCATTTGAGTCATCTCCTATCTTTTTTTCTTTAAAGGTTATTTCAGTTTTCTCCTTATCTCTTGAAAAATTTCTCATCTCAAATACAATAAACATATCAAATAGGTTCTCTTAGTAAATACCTATGGATTATATGACTCTTCAATAGTAGAGAATTTTTCATTGTAATTATCCAGTAGGGTCATCAAGATCTTCTGAATTGTATCTTCATTTGACATGGTACGACATTGACTCTTGATTTCATTTTCTACAAGCTCAACTCTGATAATAGCTTGCAATATCTTCATCCTCTTCCATTCTCAAGTTCTCAAATTTTCTCTTAGCCATTAGCTTCCTTGAAAATTTTACTCTATCATTTCCTTCATAAATCTCTTACAAATTTTACCATACTTCATAAGCAATGCCTAAAGAAATAACTTTTTCCTTTCAATTTTAGATAGAGCATTGTAGATAGGATACCTTTTATTTCCATTCTCCTCATAAGATGCAATATCATCTGCAAAGGAAGGACCAACAAATGGTGCAACATACTTTGTATCCATAGCTTTTTAGGTCTTAAAGCAAGAGAAACTAGATAAGCTCTGATTTGTTCTTTCCAGTCACTATAATCAACTCCATCAAAAATAAGGATTTGCAACTTGTGCACCATATGATCTACCTTAAGAAGTTGAGCTTTTCACAGAAGAACCAGAGCTCTAATACCAATTGTTGAAATGTTTAAGACAACTAAGAGGGTGGTGAATTATTTGTATCAAATTTCTTTACTTATAACCTTAATCAATTCCACTTTATCTCAGTCTGTTATAAAGTGTAAACATGAAATAAAAATAATAGAAAACAAACACTAGAGACACAATATTTACGTGGAAAATCCAATGAGGGAAAAACCATGGTGAGGATTATCTCACAATATAGTAATAATTCAATATCGATACAAAGGATCACTTCCAAAAGGCTCACTACCCAAATACAAAGACTCGGTGCCTACAATAGGACTCAATGTTTAGAAAGAGGATCACTACCTACAAAAAAATAAAAGAAAAATAAAGATCCACCACAAAAGGTTCCACAAATTTGCAGCTTGATCAGAATATTGTAGACACCATCAACTCACCGCTTTCAGGAATCTAACACATCAATGTACTGCTACCTTATTTTTCTCTGACACACTTTTCCTTTCGCACTTGTTCTCACACTTCACTTCTTTTTTCTTCAATTCGCAACATCTCAACTTAATTTTATACCATCTTCAACCTTAGAATCCTTCTCCAAGGTTGCTTAACATCATTCAATTTACAAATTGAAATTAGGTTAGCTACTCAACATTCCCACAGTGGATAAGAATGAGAGAGGACCAGTTACACATTTAATTAGGACCCATCTAACATCTTGTATCAATGATGCAAAATAATTATGTAATGTGTAGACACTAGTTCAACCAAACCTAATAAAAAAAACAGTGATATTTGAAGTACTCGCATCTCTAGAAATATGATCACATGTGGATCACTCAACACACTTCACCAGACATTTTACCATCTCTAAGAAACCTTCAAGTACATCCACAACAACTGCAACAATCTCCATGCATCGAATATTATTGAACAATCCAACCAAACCAACCAACAACACACATGAGCTCTAGAGAAAGTCTTATAGAGTGGCCAATCACAAGCATGTTTTTTAGAACACTAAAAAAATAGTATGAATCATCTCCTAAATCTCAAATATCTGAAACAAAACATCGGAAGACTATGGATCCAAAACATTTCTAGCAACCCACAAACAAATAGTTATATGAAACCAGTTGATACACCGATGAACACATATTTCATTCTCCATCAATCTAGAAGCTAAAACATATGATATATTATCCATTAAAGCTCATGAACAATACCACAAATCCACACAAGTATAGGATCAACATAGAATAAATGCAAAGCACAATACCATAGCACACTTAGAACACACACTCAACACTACCTTCATTATTTTTTAAATTTTCTCAAAAGCACTTGGCAAAAACACAACTACAACTTCATAAATATAGCTTCATGTACTCTGAGAACTTCTACAGTATCTCAAATATACAAGTACCATCTGCAATCAAAGTGAACAGTGTTGAAATAAATGACAATATTAATGACAACACCACCAAACACATCCATACTTGCAACACCTTGCGGCACTAGAGTTCTTAATATTTCCAAAGATAGTCGGTTGCTTTTGACATAGTATGAAGTTGACCATTCTGATTTTAATTTATGGTGGAAACTTGGCATTGAATGGATGAAAGGATTTATAAAAGGTGGTTACTGATAGGGTCATTTTTGTGTTTTAAGATGGAGGTGAATATGGTGGTGGTGTGTATGTGTTCGAAGGACAAGTGAATGGATATATTTTGGGAGGAGATATAAGGTTAGATTCCACATAGGTATAAGGATAACTAGTGGAAATGTTTGAGGTAGGAAGGACATTGCTAGTTGGTTGCATCATTGTGGCCATTTGAGAATTTATATAGGTGGGAATGGAGGTTATGGTTGAAGGGGGAGGAATCTGAATTCCACCCTAGTTTTACAAATTGTTTGAGGTTTGAGAACCATTGGTGGTGGAAGGAAGATATTTTCCAAATATTTGAGTTATTTTACACACATCTTCCAATCCTTCATCTCTTTCCATCATGCGGTGAATTCTATCTATGGTAGGTATACTAGTGTTGGAAATGTTTTGAGTACTCACACTATCTTATAATTGGACTAAGTCTTTGTGAATTTTCATTATGTTTTCTTGAGGGATATGATCAACCACTATTTAAACACTTGGCATAGCACTTGTATACAAGGTAGGAATAAAAAAAGAGGTATCAAAGGTATAGTCCATACCTAATGTACTAGTACCAACACTAGAAGTAAGAGAGCTAGATAATCCAAGATCCACAATGAGTGTTTTATTGTAGAAGTTGATAAAACTCAACCTCACAGTCCCCAAGAATCACCTACAATCAATCACCTATCACATGCAATAGATATTCAAAACAAATAATAATAGATGTTTTGTAAACCCTCAGAGCAAAAGTATGTGCAAGCAAAAACCAGAATAATTGATTATTGAATGAACTAATAATTACAATGTGATCAATCCTTATGAGGAGATCAAGAAAACCTAAAAATAGGAAACCCTAGTGTGCACACTTAATAATTAATAAATAATTATTAATGTGCCTAAGTTTAGCTTAAGCAACCTAAAGGAATAAGTGACTTAATTAATTAACTAGTATGATATAATTAATTAAAAATAATAACTTATTACTCTAACACCCCCCCTTAAGATGAACTTAGGAAGAAGCTAAAACACTAGAAGAAGATGCATGCAAGCAAAGATGGGTCCAGGAAACAAAGGCCTGATCAGGTACCCATTTACAAAAGCAATGCAAACTAAATGAAATGGGGTAAAGGAGAAAACCCAGTGGGAACAAAACTCCTCCCCAAAATAGAATGCAAAGAAGGAATGAAATGCACTAATGAAAGAAGGATAGGAGGTGGATTACATGATACCCCCATAGACAACTTCTATCATATAAGTACATGTACAATGGTCTCCATAGTAGAGATAGAAAGAGAGAAGAAGGCCCCCCCACAATGAAGAAACTCTTGTCACAATGGTAGATGTCTGATGTAGAATCCAAAAAGAGACCCTGAAGCGGCAAATGATATTCCTCCCCTTGGGAAGAAACGGATCCAAAGGACGATGTCAAAGAAACCCTATGAAGAGTGATGAACCAATCTATCTCAAGATGTGTACCATGATCAGATGTTGAAGAATCTATTTGTCTAAACTGAAACAAATGATGTCAAATCCAAACTAATGTGGAGAATCCTGAAATGCGACCTTTGAATGCACTAATAATGGTGGGTGTATAGTGATAACCTGACTGTCAAGGTAGAGGAGATGAATGTCCTCATAAGAATCCTCCAAATCTGCAATATAAGACTCAACAAACAAGAAAGATATGTTTGCAACATAAGAGTCCAAAGTAGCTATGTCTGGAAGATGTATGATTCCCTACTGCACTAAATCAGGAACAATGAGAGATATTGATGAAGTCTCAGTCTAAAGAGTAGGAACTGTGAGACAAGCCTCTGATCCATCAAAATATGTAAGGGTGTCTAAATACTCAAACTCCTCTAAATTATCATGATCAAAGGGTGCATTCTCTCTCCAAGCAATGGGTAAGAGACAATCTGAAGCAGGATCCTCTAGGAATGGAGAGAGATTAAGGTCTCCATAGATCTCCCAAAGACGTTTCCAAAGTGGGTGAGGACAATCAATGTCTAATATAGCCAACAGAGTGTCATGATCAGCATTAGACAATATAAGTCCTACTGTGTGATCTCTAATGATATCCCATGCTAATTTTCACTCTGAAGTGGTTGGTTCATGTATGAGATCATACAAATAAGGAAAAATATTAAGCCACCTACAATGTGTAAGTATACCCTTTGCCCATGACTCATAATTACCCCGTTCCAAAATAACAACTGAAGGGTGAGTAGAAAAACCCATGATAACACTTCAAATGAAAAAAAACTGAGAAATCTGACCTTACTGCATTTAGATCAAATTAATATAACCCATCCCACACAAACAGAACCCATGTAGGTGCTAGAATGGCTAAGTAATTGAGCAAAGTGTAAAAACACACAAAGTTGAATAAAATTTACTTGGTAAATTTTTTGATGCAATAGACCAAATATCTAGAAAGATCACTGCAACACCTTTCCAATTCCTCTTCATTTGCAAAAAATGGAGTTCGGATGCAAAAGATACTCCCCCGGGAGTTAATTTTTT
Source organism: Sequoiadendron giganteum (assembly GCA_007115665.2). Taxonomy (NCBI): domain Eukaryota; kingdom Viridiplantae; phylum Streptophyta; class Pinopsida; order Cupressales; family Cupressaceae; genus Sequoiadendron; species Sequoiadendron giganteum. The sequence continues at coordinate 116,784,283 of CM021106.1, read as the reverse complement.
TTTTTTGACTTTGACTAGTAAAAAAGACTGAAAAACAGAAAAAATAGAAGAAATAACTAGCACCACTGGAATAGTGTCGAAACCAACTTTTCGACAATATCTCGTTTTCACAAAACGGAGATTGTATGCAAAAAATACACCTGATTTCTTGTTAACAGCTCCAAAAAAGGTTTGAGGGTTAAGCCTAGCGGTTAGGCTAACCGCTAGCATTAACCACTAGCAACTAACCACTAGTGGTTAACTGACAGCGACACCCATTAATTCTATGATTTTTAAATATTTTTTCTTGGATTGCATGTTGTACCAGGGCATACGACCCAAAAATGAAAAAAAATTGCCTTCTAGAGTCACTGTGTCCGATTTCAATGATTTGACAGTCGATTTAGGGGTTTTTGGGCACTTTGAATGTGATGGCAATGTCCGTTTGGCCCAGAAATGCACAAAAAATCATCCTAGCTTGAAACCCTTGCAAAGAAAAAGATGCTGTGAGAGAATATCTTCAAATCATGGATAGACAGTCATAGGTCTGGAGCTTTGATACCATGTAGAAGTTGGTAAAACTCAACCTCATAGTCCCCAAGAATCACCTGCAATCAATCACCTATCACATGCAACAAATATTCAGAACAAATAATAATAGATGTTATGTAAACCCTCAGAGCAAAAGTATGTGCAAGCAAAAACCAGAATAATAGATTATTGAATGAACTGATAATTACAATGTGATAAATCCTTATGAGGAGATCAGGAAAACCTAAAAATAGGAAACCCTAGTGTGCACACTTAATAATTATTAATGTGCCTAAGTTTAGCTTAAGTAACCTAAAGGAATAAGTGACTTAATTAATTAACCAGTATGATATAATTAATTAAGCATAATAACTTATTACTCTAACAAGTCTCACACTTTGTCTCACCATAGTATTAGCTATAGGAAACCAAGTAATATAGATCATGCAAGGGATAAACCAAAGAAAGTGAAATGAACATAATATCCTATGCTTATAATTACACTTGAAATGAAAGAAATTGAAATAACAGTAACTCTGCAATTTGTAATAGAAAACATAAAGTAGCCAACAAAAGCACAAAAAAGAAATTTCAAACCCTAAAAATTCCAAATTCAAATTCAAAAAGGACTAAGAAGCTAGTAAGGTCATCTTGGTCCTACTAGGGAAATAATGAGGTTCTAGAAACTAGAACACAATACAAACAACTCAAACAGGGTTCTGAGCTAAAAACCCATAGAGGGACTAAGACACCAGTAAGGGTGAATAGAGGATTTTTGTAGAAAAACATCAAAATCTAGATTGTTTATAGTGTTCCTAGGTTGCCTACTTAGGGACCTAATGTTTAGAAATAGAAAAGTGTGCAAATGAATGCAAGAAAAAGTGACTAATGACAAACAATTAAATGTAATTTTTTCAATTTTTAATGCAATAAAATTTATCTTAAATGTAATTAGGATGATTAACAATGCACTTTTCAAGTTTTCAATGAGATAAATTGATGCAAGAAAGAAAAAGTACAACTTGTATGCACTTTCACTAATGAAAATATGAGAAACCCTACATGCACTTTCACTCATGCAATATACAATGCAATATTTAATGCAACCTATATCTAGGACTTTAATGAACTCCAAATTAGAAAATGAATGTTCAAAAAAGTTGAGTTCACAAAAATGAATAATGTTGAAAAATGTGTGTTTTATGGCCTAGGTCATACAACACAACTCTTCTCCATAATTGTGCATTTAAGGAGGAAGGATACCTTAGGGTACCAAATTGGATTGACTATCAAAACAAATGTGAGTCAATTCTCAACAAGTATGACCTAGGTGGGTTCTTTAGGCTTTGAAGGGTTCACCACCAAGAAAAAAATTGGAAAAGAAAAATTAACATTAAACTCACAAAACCTAGTAATCTAAGCCAAATGATGGAGGCAAATGACAAAATTAAGTAACAAGCTAGGATGTGTGTACTTGGGAAGTTTGGAAATGCAATGAGGATTTTGGAAATGCAAAAATGCTCTAAAAATATGCCAGAGACGACTAAGATTCCCTTACTATTGTCTTAGTCCCACTGCTATTTTTTTGGGAAGATGTAGAATCTTTAGATGTTGGAACATAATCTGAAAGAATCTCTGAAAAAATACCCTTGGGAGGACTAAGATGCCCTTACTATTGTCTTAGTCTGAATCTGATTTTTTGAAATCTCTAAATGTAATCTTGAGGCCCAATGTCTCCACTTGCTTCTTCTCAAATCTTAGTCCCTAAAACTTCTAGATCTGGCCTATAGCTGACTTTTCATGAATATGACAACTTTTCTATGCAAATTTGTAGCTTTAAAACTTTGCACTTAAAATTATCTTTAAGTATTCAATGTAAATCTGCAAATATAAACACACAAGAGAGGAAAAACTTGTTGATTGTTAGTAAATGGTGGTTTTCCTTGGTCAAACCACTTGTTTTTAATTAAAGCTTGGAAGGAAATGAAGTAATGGAGTGAAATTATGAATGCAAAAAGTTTTATGTTGGAACTCATCAAACCCTTGTTATGAAATCTGCAAACTTGTATGAAGTGGCTAGCTTGAAATTAGATCTTGAAATGATTGAATGTGTGATAGATCTTGACTTGAACTGATTGTTTGAATCAAAACGCTACATCAAAAATGTTACTTGAAAAACACACATGATGCAAGAATATTTTGATATGATACTTGAATCTTGATGATGGCTCCAAATGCTTGATGAATTGCTCTTGAATTCTCTTATGAACTCAATTTTTTCTATTATAAATGAATAATCAAGTTGCTAGGATCAAAATGAATGAAAGAACCTTGTATTTATACTTATCCATGCTTAATATCTTGAGATTAAACTACAACAAGATGACATATGAATTCAATAGTTAAAGGATGCTAAATCTCACCAATATTTGAAATTAAATCCTAAAAATAACTTGAGGGGGACTAAGATGCCCTATGTGGTGCCTTAGGCTCGAGGCTTAAAACTTAGGGCACAAAATCCAAAAGGGGCCCCTTTAAGGCACATTTAAAATCAAGATCTTGATATCCATGGGGGACAAAGATGCCTTAGGTGGTGTCTTAGTCCCAACCCAAAAATCAAGGACACAACCAAAATCATTAAATTATCATTTATCCTTTGATGTTTATCAAAATTAGCCATAAAAAGTGTAGTGTAGGAAAATGCATACCCTTTCATTTGCACAGTGTTTTGGGCCTTCCTTACTTTATTTATCATCATTTATGGCTTAATTGGTCCTATTTTGCATCCATAATCCCTATGAATTACATCATTTTCTAGCCAATCTTGACATTCTCCAATACATAAATGATAATCTAATGATTGTCATCTACATGTGCCTAATTTTTGGGTCGAGACTAAAATTCCACCTAGGGCATCTTTGTCCCCCAAAGGTCTCAGGACCCTGATTTTGAGGCATCTTAATTGGACCCCTTTTTGGTCTTTGTGCCCCAAGTTTCATGAGTTGGGACTAAGACGCCACCAAGGGCATCTTAGTCCCCCTTAAGGTATTTTTTGGATTTAATTTTAAATTCTATCAGGATTTAGTCTCCTTTATTTAATGAATTCATATGTCAGCTTAGTGTTATGTAATTTTGGGATATTAAGCATAAGTAAGTATAAATTATACAAGGTTCATTCATTCATTTCTAATACAAGTCGTTTTTGAGAGAATTCATAATATAAAATTGAGTTCACAAGAGCATTCAAGAGCAATTCATTAAGAATTTGAAGCCATCATCAAGATTCAAGCATCATATCAATGATCTTCTTACATCATATGTGTTGTTGTGCTAAAATTTATGATGTAGGGTTTGTAATTCAAGAAAGTGTTTCAATCAAGATCCACATAATTCAAGCAAGAGTCAAGAACCACATCCATTGAAAACATTTCACACAAATTTTTATACTTTGCAAGGGTTTGGTGAGTTATAGCATTAAATTTTGTTCATTCACCATTTCCCTTCATTACTTTATTCCATTTCAAGGTTTAATTACCAACAAGGGGTTTCACCAAGGCAAACCCCCATCCACTAACAAACAATTTTTTTTTCCCCATCTTGTATATTTGTGATTGTAGGTTTAGGTTGAAGACATGAAGATCATTTGGTGTGTAAATTTGTAAAACTTCCAAAGTTGTATTGCAAATTTTTCATCTTGATGTAAACTCACCTAGAGGGCAAATTCAGAAGTTTTAGAGCTTGAGATCAGAAACGAAGCAAGTATAGACCTTGGAGCTTAGGATCACATTCAGAGATTTCAGTAATTTAGAATGGGACTAATAATATACCTTGGGCATCTTATTCCTCCCATGCATATTTTTTAGACATTCCTTTAGATCTGGTTTCGATATCTGAAGATTCTTTATTTTCCTTAAAAAATAGCAGCATGAATAATGCACCACCCAGGGCATCTTAGTCCTCTATAGCACCTTTTGGAAGCTTATTTTCATTTCTAAGATCCTCACAACATCTCCAAACTTCCTAGGTACATATATCCTATCTCCTTGTTGCATAATTTCATTATTTAGATCTCTCATTTAGCTTGCATAACTAGGTTTTGTCGGTTGAATGTTCATTTGTCTTTTCCAAGCATGTTCCTGGTGGTAAACCCACTTAAAGCTAAGAGAACCCCCTCCTAGGTATTCCTCATTATGAATTGAATCACCTTGTGAGGTTGTTATTCAATCCAATTAGGACTCCTAAGACATTTTTGTTGGCAAAAAAAGGATAGACAACTGAGAGGGGGGGTGAATTGAATTTGTTACAAAAATTAAACTTATTCAACTTTGAACAACCTTTAATCTCAAATCTGATAATTAAAAGTGGAAGAATAAATCAACAACACATCAGAGAAACTCTAAGAAAACCAAGATGTTTATACATGGAAACTTTGTTAGGGGAAAAACCATGGTGGATGTTAGTCCACAAGATTATACCTTATTAGAAGTATAATGAAAGAAATGAATAGGGAATGCACATGCATTTAGGAACACTTCCTAGAGCTCACTGATCAAAGGGAAGGCTCACTGCCCTACATAAAACAATCAAATTACATCCATTTTATGAGGTTGAATTGAGAAATTAGCTTCTACAAAAGCTTGATTACAGTTTTGGTTAGGCACAAAAACACTTCTTCACTCTTCACTCAATCTTCTTCACACTCTGCTCTGCACTCAAATGGTCTAATAATTATTCACACATATATTGCATATAATTCACATACATACACTTAAAATCAAGAGAAAATCACTCTTATATATCTGCTACATAGTTTTATATCAAAAACTTTACTGGCCACAAATAAATAATAAATTACAACTATCACCCTCAATACATGAACAAATCTTAATGCACACCAACCTAAGTCAGTCACAACATAGTGAGGACCTAAATCAACATCCTCAAACATTCCAAACAATACAAGATTTATCTGTAAGGATCTACAACATGCTACCAACATCAGATCGGCCAAGAACATGAAAACTCAAACACACAAAGAAAAATCTTCAATCACGAACACACAATCAATGTGGATGTACCGCACTGATAGAGCATGATCTAGAAACATCACCGAACACCTTAGGAATTATGCAACAACTCACTTCACCAAAATTGCAATCTCAACTTCCAAAAGCACCTGCTACATTAGTTGAATAATTGTAGGAACACATAACTTCATAAATTCCTCAATTCTTGATGCACACAGCTAAAATTTTTAGACAACGTACTAAATAGGCTCAACAAAAAACCCTTTAATTTGTGCCTTCTGATCATCAACGTATAAAACTTTCCATCACTCTGACCTTCTCAGCTTCACTGGTTACCTGCAATATATTTATTACAATTTTATCAATATCTCGACATATACAACCTTCAAAATCATTAATGATAATAGTGTTGATATCAATGAAAACCACATATCAGCAACACAACCACAACATCCAACAATTTTTGAATGATTAGTTAGAGAAAGAGTGACATTTATATGCCCCTTTTTCACCATTAATCATTTTGGTGAACTTGACCTTGTTGAGCATTCAATTCTAATCTTGGAGTCCATTCAAATCCTAGTTGTAGGTTGCATTCATTCTTTCATTGCATCTTCCATTAGTGAAAGTGTATCTAGGGTTTCTTCCATCTTGTATTAGTGAAATTACATTTAGGGTTTCCTATATTTTCATTAGTGAAAGTCCATATAGGTTGCATTTTTTACTTTCTTACATCATTTCATTTCATTTAAAAACTGAAAAGTGTGTTGTTCATCCTCCTAATTGAATTTAGTAACATTCTTATTGCATTCCAAATTGAAAAAAATTGCATTCAATTGCTTTTTATTGCACTCATTTGCACATTTTTTTGTTTCTAAACATCAGTACGCTAAATAGGAAATTTGTCAACACTGTAGAAAATATAGAATTTGTTGTTTTTCTAAGTAAACCTCTGTCAGGACTAAAATGCCCTTCCTGGTGTCTTATTCCCTCTAAAGTTTTTTGCTCCAAAATACACTCTTTGTTGTGTGTTTCCTATTTCACTCCTCAAAATCTCACCAAGAGGACCAAAATGCCCTTACTGGCATCTTATTCCCTATTGACTTTGACTCTCCACTTTTCAGGGTCTGAAATTTCTTTCCTATGTTTCTATTGGTTACCTTCATCTTTTTGTTTTAGTTTTCAAAATATTTGTTATCTCAATTTATTTTATTTCACCTACACTTTTTCAATCTTGCACCATGGATGTGTGCTTTGGAAAGTTGTGGATGTCCTTGAAATCCTTGGTAGATATGTCAAATTGTTCCTTTGGTAATGACCCTAACAAAATTAAACTCACTCATGCTCACTCAACTCCTAATGAATTTCCTCCTCATGATGTTGAAATCATTGGAGAAGATGATGACAACATGAATAAGTTCCTAAATAATTTTCTTGATAACCTTGAAGCTAATGCATCCTTCTATACATCCATGAAACAACCAAATCCTCCCACAATACCAGTTCTTCAGATGTTTGGTTACTTACATAATGAAACTAAAGAGAAATTTGACCCTAATTTCCCTACAATAGGTGAACCTAGTTCCTCTAAACAAGAAAATTCTCAGCCATTCTATGATAATAAAGTAACAAACACTCGAATCAATCTGAAAGAAACATATGGTAAAGGATTCAAAATATTGAGTAAAAAAGGATGTAATAAAAAAACAAGTGAACATGAAATTCATAAAATCCTTGAGAAATTTCCAACTAATGAAAACAAAAAAGTGTTAGGATATCAAGATCCCCCTCACAACATATGAATACCTAGAGAATACTTATAACTTTGTAGTGATGGTACGGTGATCTTTTTCACCTCCTGATATGAATGACCTTCTTCCTAAATAACAACCAATGACTCATAACAATGAAAAGGATGATAGGATCACCTTAGGTCCTCCTCCTCCTCCTCCTTCAAATATAGTAGTCGATGTATCTAGCAAATGTAAAATACCTTACAAATTGCAAAAGTTATAACCTCCTCGTCCACCACCTGAAATTGAACAAAAATTAAAATCGCTTCTCAATAAAGGATTCATAAAATTACCACCTATGAATAGATTAGTTTTGTATCCTAAAGATGCAAAATTCCCACATTTCACATATCATCAAAATCTTAGACATAATACCAATGAGTGTTGTGCATTCAAGTTAATATTTCAAACCTTTCACTTCGATGGAAATGATTGCCATCCAATTATTGAATAGCCTTATACCCCTTGTCATGTAATAGTTATAGAATCTTGAGATTCTCAGTATTACATTACCCTTATCATCACCTACCTCAACCCATTCTTGTCTTGCACTCAGTGGGGGCGAGAGGTGGATGGCCTTGTCCTTGTAAGGCATTTTTTGTTGTCTCTTAGGCTCATTATCTACCTTCCGATTATATAGACTAATATTGGGAGGTGGATGAATTGCTTTAGGTTGACTTGCTTGTGCCTTACTATTCTTTTACATTTTATTTTTTCTTTCTTTTGCATGTATGTATTGTGATCCCTCATGATTTTTTTTTTAATTTTTCCCTCTCTATGTGAATTTCTCTATTTTTACCTTCATTCTTTTATGTGTCATGTACTTTTTCATTTTCTTTGATATTTTATATTTGCATTTCATTTTCCTTTTTGTCTTGTGTTTTCCTTTTGAGGATGACGTAAGGAATTGAGACACCCTATGTCTCTCCCGTGTTGAGCCAAAATTATTTTCTTTGTATTTATTCTCTTTGTGTTATTCTTCCAATTCTATATGTATTTGGGGAATGATGACAGTTCCAAGCTCTCTAATATTATTGCAATAAATAAAAATACTGACCCCCAATCCATAGATCCCAATGTGTTTCTGGGGGGCAACCATCTTTTCCTTTTTCATCTTTTGTCTACTTCAAATTAATTGATCATAGTATAGTGTTAGAAATTTCTTTAAAGTGGGGCCATACATTAGCATTATTTTAGCATAATTTCATTTGCATTTTTTTCATGTTCACAATATGTGATTTTCTATCTTTACACAATGAATTTATCCTCTTTGTGGTGTATTTGGGTTTGAATCCATCTAAGAGCATGATATTTCCTTGTCCTCTCTTGGAAACACTAGATACAATTTTCCCCAAGATGAGACCTTGCACTTGTCCTCTCTTGGAAATGAGATGAGACCTTTCACACTTGTCTTCTCTTGGAAGCATTGGGTATGATGTTCCCCAAGGTGAGACCTTCTATCTATCCTCTATTGGATATGTTAAGAACAATGTCCTCTAAGAGTAAGGCCTCACATGAACTAAGAAAAATCCCTTTGAACATCTCTCTCTTTCTTGCTGCATTTCATTTTCTCTTTTTGTCCTTATTAAAGTCATGGAGGTATGACTTTGATATGGACCTCTTGGGGCTCACCTAGTGAGCAACTAGCTTCACTAGCCCTTGTGAGCATGCATTTTTGTACCTTATTAAAGTCATGGAGGTATGGCTTTGATATGGCCCCCTGGGGCTCACATAGTGGACAACTAGCTCCCACTAGCCCTTGTGAGCATGAATTTATTTTGCATAGTGGATGACACATTCCACTTATAAAATCCCTTTTGGACAAACAATCTAGACTCGGTCCACTGCATTGGACGACTAGTCAAAGCTTGATCCATTGCAGTTTTTCTCTTTTGCTTTTATCTTTTTTTTTTTGTCTCTGATGGTATATGTTTGTGATCTAGTTTTGGCTTCATTTATCATTTAGATGTGTTTTTCTTTGTTCATATGTTGGTCTGCCATATGATCTTGATCCTAGGGGCTTGGCCACCCTCTTGATTATTGTCATCTTATCCTACTAGCATTTGTACATTGGAACCCCTCTTGATTACATGGTTGGCTAGTTTAGTGTGAGTTTGAAGCAAGTTCACCCTCTCACTAAAGTGGGGGCTAAATGTAGTGTGAGGAAATGCATACCCTTGCATTTTCACAATTTTTTTGGCCTGAATTGCTTTATTTATCCTCATTTATGGCTTAATTGGTCCTCTTTTTCATCCACAAGCCCTATGAATTACATCTTTTTTTTGGCTAATCTTGATATTCTCCAACGCATAAATTATAATCTAATGATTCTCATCTATGTGTCCTTGATTTTTGGTTTGGGACTAAATTTCCACCTAGAGAGTCTTTGTCCCCCAAAGGTCTTGGGACCCTAATTTTGAGGCATCTTAATTGGGCCTCGTTTGGGTGTATGTGCCCAAAGTTTCATGACTTGGGACTAAGATGCCACCTAGGGAATCTTAGTCTCCCTTAAGGAATTTTAAAGATTTAGTTTCAATTTTAGGTTGGATTTACCCTCCTTTATTTAATGAATTCATATGTTGGCTTGGTGTGATGCAATTTTAGGATATTAAGCATAAATACAAGTATAAATACAAGGTTTATTCATTCATTTATAATCAAAGTTTTTTGTGAGAGAATTCATAATATCAAATTGAGTTCACAAGAGATTTCAAGATAAATTCATCAAGAATTTGGAGCCATAATCAAGATTCAAGTATCATATGAAAGATCTTCTTGCATCATGTGTGTTGTTGAGCTGACATTTGTGATGTAGGGTTTGTGAATCAAGCAAGAGTTTCAATCAAGATCAACATCATTCAAGAAAGATTCAAGAACCACATCCATTGCAGTCATTTCACACAAGTTTGCAGAATTTACAAGGGTTTGGTGAGTTTTAGTATTGCATGTTCTTCATTCAGCATTTCCCTTCATTACTTTATTTCATTTCAAGGTATAATTACCAAAATGGGGTTTGACCAAGGGAAACCCCCATCCACTAACAACCAAAAGGTTTTTCCCATCTTGTATATTTGTGATTACAGGTTTAGGTTGAAGACTTGAAGATAATTTGGAACTATGAAAATTTGTAAAATTTGCAAAGTTGCATTACAAAGTTGTCATCTTCACAAAAAATCACCTATAGGCCAAATTCAAAAGTTTTTGATTCTGAGATCTAAAAGGAAGAAATTCTAAACCTTGTAAATTGAAAATGGGACTAGTTAATAAACCACCTTGGGCATCTTCATCCTCACATGAATATTTTTTAGAGATTCCTTCAAATCTAGTTCTAACATTCCAAGATTTTGTATTTTCCCTAAAAAATAGTAGCAGGACTAATATGCCACCTAGGGTGTCTTAGTCCTCCACAAAACCTTTTGGAAGCTTCTTTTCATTTATGAAATCCTCACAACATATCCACACTTTGCAGGTACACATATCCTATCTCCCTCTTGCGTAATTTCATTATTTACATCTCTCATTTAGCTTGCATAATTAGGTTTTGTAGGTTGAATGTTCATTTATCTTTTTAAGTGTTTTCTTGGTGGTGAACCCCCTTAAAGCTGAAAGAACCCCATCCTAGGTATTCTTCATTGTTAATTGACTCACCTTGTGAGGTTTTTAGTCAATCCAATTAGGACTTGTAGGAAATTTTTGAATGATTAGTTGTAGAAAGAGTGACAATTATATGCCATTTTTCAACATTAATAAAAAATATATAATTCATTAGGCTTGTGGATGCAAAATAGGACAAATTAAGACACAAATAAAGATTAAAAAAACAAGAGAAGTCCAAACAAGTGTGAAAATGCAAGGGTATGCATTTTACTACACTACAATAGGAATTTTTTATAATTACCTAATTATCTTCATGGGATAATGTTGTTTTTTAAATAAGAACAAGATTCAACTTCCTCTAATTAGGCCTCTTGAAATAGCTAAATATTTACCACCAAAATTTAATGTGAATGCATTTTTTTTCAATATCATCATACACCTAGACACAATACAAAAAATATGTGTGTCTTAACCAACAAGTGAATTTTTAGAAACCCTAGATCAGACATACAAACCTAAACACCTTCCATAGAAGAGAAAACATAAAAAAGTAGAGCTTTGCATGCGAATGTGCAAAATGATATTATTCAAGAAATTCAATGTTACAATGAGATGATTTGCTTTATAAAAGCAAAGTATGCAATGCTAATGTTGACCTAAAATTAGCTCAACTAAATAAAGCTTACTTATTAATTAAGTAAACTAATTATTACCTAAGCAAAACCTAAGTAAACTTATGCAAGTGTAATTAAATATTAATTACACTAACACCCCCCCATAAGTGCAACTTAGGGAGACTAAATAAGCATGCACCTAAAACTAAGATGAATGCAAGAAATCATGAATGGGTCCTGGCAACTAGGCCTGATCAGGTACCCATGTAAAAATGCAATAAAGAGGTAGAGAAGGAAAACCCAGTGGGACAACCCCCCCTACAATGAGATGACTGCTGCAAAGAAGCACTGGAAGAACACTGTGGAGTAACACTGGAATTGCAATCTAGCAAGCAAGGAAAGATACTTCTATCTACAAGAAACCATATCGAAATCATAATAATGTGATAGCATACCCGATGCCATGGAACACTCAAAAACACCAAACTGGAACAACCCTAGAATCCATAGAGCAACAGTAGATGAAAGGATGACAGAATCTGGAAACCGTGAATCTCGATGCAGATGCCAAACTAAGACTGAAACGCTTCCATGGGAAAAAATACCATATAGACTCGGGAACAATAACCACAAATTTAGTGGCCCTTAAATTGAGATGGATCCGATGCGGATCACGAACCATAGGCTCTCAATCTAAAGAATCTGATATGTGTCAAGCTAAGACAAAAATGTGGCCAAAAGAAACTAAGAAACTAGATTACAACCCATGCGAGTTGCCATCACACATGATGAAGATTATTATGCAAGAAACCCCCCCGAAGGAACTTTATATCAGTTCATTTATTACAATCCCTAATGACTGAAAAAGGAGAGAATTAATAAACATGAATAAGCAAAAAATTAAAAAAGACCTCAGATCTATGTAGAGGACTGAACCAGCTTTCCAATGCCACAAGAATGGCGAAAAAAGGATGACTGAGTCAAAAGATATGCCCTCCGGAGTGAAAAACAGAAGTAATGAGTTCAAAGACCTACAAAATAAATCTTTAGCATAATCAAGAAAAGTAATCTACACCAATAGAACGACATCAAAATCAGCTTTCCAATAGTATCTCATTTGCAAAAAAAGGACACCGTACACAAAAGTTATGCCCGTTTTGGTGAAGGTGCTCCAGAATGGCCTATAAGGCCTACAGGCAGCCCACGGGGCTAAAAAAAATAAGCCCCTGGTCCTATGCACGACTAGGGCCTGGTGAACTGGGGGCTGGGGTAGAGTCCCTGGTTCTCCATACGACCATGCAGAGAGCTGGGAGGCCGGTTAGGGGTTGGGCACATAGCGCCTAGTCCCCCATACGACGGCGTGCAGAGTGTAGAGGGGCAGCGGGGGCTGAGAAAGGACCGGCGGCAGAGGAGCTGAGCGCCGCTCGGCGGTGGTGGACCATCGGTAGAGCGGTGGCCGCTTGGTGGTTGCTAGGTGGTGGGATTCGTTTGAACTGCAGGCGTCGGTGCGAAAACCAAAAATGGCATTTTTTGAAATTTTTTTCATTTTTTTTGAAAAATGTGCCTCGAGAAGCGTGCTGGGGAGGTCGTACGGCTTCCTTGGAAAAATTTTTTTGCCTCCCAAATGAAGTTCACAAAAATCAACCAAATGACAGGTGTTCCTAGGGTTTTGAGGCACTACGAACATGATGATGACATCTGTTTGAGCCCATAGTGTGCCAAAAAATCGGCTACCCCTAGATGTTGCAGAAAAGATGCTTGTGGAAACCCTTGCACTTGAAACTCACTGAGAAGCCATATCTTCATATCACGAATAGGTAGCTACAGGTTTGGAGCTCTGATACCATGTTAGAATCCAAGATCACCTACATGTAAATGGATACCTATCACATGCATAAGACATTCAGAACAAACAAGATCTGTAAACCTCAAAGTGTGAAATGCGTTATTAGAATCTCAGTTATTACAAAGAGATCAATCCTTATGAAGGAGATCAAGAAACCCTAAAAGGGAAACCCTAAATGAAACCGTAGTGTGCACACTTAATAATTAATAAATAATTATTAATGTGCCTAAGTTTAGCTTAAGCAACTAAAAGAATAAGTGACTTAATTAATTAACCAATATGATATAATTAATTGAGCATAATAACTTATTACTCTAACACCCCCCTTTAAGATGAACTTAGGAAGAAGCTAAAACACTAGAAGAAGATGCATGCAAGCAAAGATGGGTCTCGACAACTAGGCCTGATCAGGTACCCATTTACAAATGCAAGAAAGAGGTAGAGGTGGAAAACCCACTTGATGGGGAAATTATTGTCCCGTGTTTAATTTTGGAAATGGTGCAAGACGTTGATACATTTAGGTTCCTTCCATGACCCAAAATCTTATTCATTATCTTAATATCCCATTTCTCCACTATGTTAGTAGTTCCACAAGTATTCAAGGAATGATGTTGATTTAAACCATAATCATATTAAATATTATTTATGGTCTCTATTGACCTCATATAAGTGGATCCCTTTGTTCGAAACACAAGGGAATACAATTGAGAGGGGGGGGGGCGGTGAATCAGTTGTCACAAAATTTAAAATTTGTTAACCTTATTAACCTTTATTATTAGATCTAATTAATAGCAATGAAAGCATGAATCAACAACACATCAGAAACACACATAACACCAAGATTTTTTTGTGTGGAAACCCTGTTAGGGGAAAAACCATGGTGGAGGTTAATCTACAAGTTATACCCTAATGAAAGTATAAGAAGAATAAATGAGGAATGCACATGCATCCAAGAACACTGCCTAGAGATCAGTGCTCAAAGGAAGACTCACTGAGTTACATAAAACATTCAGATTAAATCCATCTAAAGAATTTGAACTAAGAAAGTAGCATCTGCTAATGCTTGAGTATAGTTCCAGTTAAGAACATGAACACTTCACTATCTTTCAATCTTCTTCACACTTTTCTCTACCTTCGAATGATATGGACCTATTTTGCACATAGCACTCACACACTTCACATTTCACATATATCTCAAATGAAGAAACATCCACTTATATATATCTGAAACAAGAAATTATATTGCTTTATGTCGACTTCAACACAATAATAAAATGAATGCAAACTATCGACCGAAAACAATAAAGATTATCAGTGCACATCAACCAAGGTTAGCCACAATATAGTAGAGTCCCAAAAAAATATTCTCTAACATAAAACACCTTCAAATATTCTTCCTCGAAGATCTACAACACATTTCAAATACCTTGTCAGCCATTAACATGAAAAACATTAACACACAAGAGAAAATCTTGGATCATGAGCACAATGATCAATGCGGACGTGCAACATAGATATAAAATGATCTAGAAAAGTCCATGAACACCACATGAACATATGCAACAACTCAGATTACCAAAATCACATTATCTTCTTCTATGAAAACCATTTGCAGTAACAAAATAGCTGTTAAAACACATAAACTTATAACCTACTCAAATATTCATGTGCACCTCTGAAAATTTTGGAGTAGAAACTAGATAGGCTTAAAAAAAAACCTTTTAATCCACAAAATCTTGATATCAACATACTAAACTTTCTACCATACTGATCTTCACTACTTCATAGACAACCTGTAACATATTTTATTACAATTTTCTCAATATCCTTGACATATACAGTCTTAAATAAATTAATGCTAATAGTTTTGACATCAATGACAAACACATATCATAAAATAAACTGCAACATCCAAAAATCCCCCCCTTTGGTATTGATGGAAACTAATGATGTGAAAAACACACCATCAACACAACTGACTCTTCTTCCAACAATCTCCCCTTTACACATTTCTCTTCAAGATTTTTTCACATTACTCTTCTCCCCCTTAGTTGTCCAAGAGTTTTTCAAATTACTCTCCTCCCCATTTGACATCAATGGAAAAGGTACCAAAGCTCTAAACCACATATCTAAATCATATTACTACTCCCCCTAAGTAGCAACCACCCCAACATAAATCTTAATCAAGATATGACTATGAATGCATAGACTAATGCAAATAATATGCATCCTAGTTCTAATTAGGAGGGGTAATCACCCCTAACTTCCCTCTAATATACTCAAAAGTATCCTTGGTAAAAGTCTGTAGACATCCAAAAATAACATTATGCATTCCACTGTAACTAACATCATGCATTCGTTTCTTCTACTAATCAATTAAAGCAATTTATTGATTTAATCCTAAGGTTCATCAAGCTTAATTAAATAAATCAAATTATTTAATTAAGTTCCTAAGGTTCTTCTTATTTGATTTAATAAATCAAACTGATTTAAAATCAAATATCAAATCCCTAAAATCCCCTAAGTTAATTAATCTAAATTAATTAACTTCTAATCATGATTAGCATTCTCTAGCTTTTAACTCAACTAGAGTCAAATCTAAACTCCTAACTAACCCACCCACTTGCACCAATAAATCAATTTAATTGATTTATTAAAAAGCTTATTTTCTCTTAATAACTCTCATCTTTGACTTTTTTGGACAAAGATTATTCCCCCCAAAACCCTCAACAACATGTATTTATTGACATTTTTTCAAATTTGAATGGGCACATTGACCAAAACTTGCACAAGCTTTGGCCAATCCCATTATGAAAAGTGTCTCTATCCTATTGGATGGGATTTAGTCCCACATTGCCTAATTTTGGCCTCTCTTCTATCAACTTTTCCTATAAATGCAAGGCATTTTCTCTCATTTCTGGAACACATTTTGAATGCATCTACACTATAGGCAACTTGAGCTCATAGCAACTCATTGTCTATTTCATTTGGCTTAGAAAGGGATTGGGAAAGGGCTCTCTCACATCTTCATGGAGGGCACCAATCCACCATAGAATAGGTTGTATTTCATTTTCTCTAATGCATGTTTGTCTTAGTTTTTATTATCTTGTTTGGAGTCAATGATTTATGTTATTCTATGAGGATGGCTGAATCTATGCAATCCATGTGTAAGATTTCAGCATCCTACAAATGGCGCTAGAAGGAGGGCAATCCTCTATTGGAGAAGGAAAGATTAAATTGTGTGCATTCTTTCTAGCTATAGAAAATCAAATGTTGTTTTAGAAGAAGCCCATGCTTTGATTGCAATGTTTTTGTTGTTTTGGAATATCATTTAGATCAATACTCTATTTGCAATGTCTTATGATCTCACTTCTCTCATATTACTATTTGCTTCATGTCAATCAGAATCTATTATAAATTTATAAGTTTTGTTTATATACACTCTAGACTACAAGAGCATTCTCTTTTTCTGTTTGTGTAAACTATAACTTTTAGACACTTGGTTACTGGTACACTCACAGTTGAAATCTGTCTGTGCATGTGTTCCATTAAGCCTTTGTTTTCTGTTTAAATAGAATTTGAAAAGAAAAATAACTTTTGGGAATGTTTACTCATATCTAACAAGAGCATGTTGATATCATTCGATAGTAAGGACCATATACTGCAACCGACTTTGCCAAAACCTTAGTTCCATAGTTAATGAGCTTCATTGAGTTGGCCCCTGTCTAAATATTTGCTTAAAGGTAGGAACCACCATTTCATGAATGCAAGGTGATTGCACATGAGGAAGTCTGCCTGCAACTTCAACCACACGGCCTAAAGAATGCATTTGCAACTATCAGGTATGCATAAAATTTGTCAATGTCTGCCTATCCACTGGTGACGGTTCTAAGGAACCAAAACTTCCTACTATTCTTGGCTACACATCCCTACTTTGATTCTGAGGAGTAAAGATACCTACTACTTACATCAACTTGAAAGTATCTAAGATCGATATCAAATGATCTATGTGGTTTTGTATCATGCCTAAATGTTGAATAATGTTTTCATTTTCTCACTTTCTGTGGATTACTGATATACCTTGATGAATGCACTGCTTATATTACTCTAGACAGATCTCATGCAAAGATTTAAGACATGGTTTTTAAATAGTATGATCTTTTATTTATTACATACTGACCACATTTTAAGTTGCTCGTTCATCATGTCATTGGCGACATTATGGCATACTATCGTAACTCTCTCTTGACAGGTAAAAAATAAATAAAAATAGAAATCTAGAGATTTTAAAACTGGACTGAATTTACTGCTCTTTCTTTCAATCGTCGTACTAAGATTTTCCAAATCGACCTTGATACTTGAGAGTTATCTTCTATCCAATAACACACGCCTTCCAAAATGGATTAGACTTTCAGGTAGCTTGCTGTGAATTTTGTTGTTTTATGGACAAGGAGTATTATCACATTATGGCGCAGCTTCTGTCTTTATTACTCAACCAGAAATACTTAAGAAGATTTGAAATGTGTGTCAATTGCTTTAACTGCTGATAAACTTGAAGTTCATAACTAAGCTTTAAGATTACATGGAGAAAAAGACGGGTGCTTTGTAACCTCACTGAGAGGCTTGGCGGTGATGACAGTGAGGTCAAGGTTTCATGAGAGAAGATGCATTTCTTATCTATCTTCACTAAGCCATTTAATGACTGCTCCTCCTTTCGACCCATCTCAACTTTTATCCATGTATTGCATGTTCCTTATAGAGATACAACAGCCAGCCTTATAGTCATAATCCATCATTCCTTTAAGAGAATACGTCCCTATGATTCCCCTCACAAGAAAATTTACAAGCAAAGTCACGCACCATAAAGTGTTACCCACCTCCATTAGCATAGAAGTTGCGCCATATCAAAGCAGTCAACTCAGTATGGGGACATAGGTGAAATAGTCGAGGGGATAGGCATTGGACCACCAAATCCTATTACAGGATCAGTTTGATATTAAAATGTGCACACCCTTGTAGTTTGCAGATGTTAAATATGGAGGAAAGACTTATTGATATCTTTGCAGGTAAGGTGATCATGTGATGATTAATTAGTATGGTCATACTAGTTAACGTGTAGAGATTTGCGGTCGGCGCAATCTGTTGTTTTGTCTCCTCCACGCTGGGTTGAGTTTTTTGAGCCCCCACAAAAGTCATGTCGATTTGATTTCTTAGCTACCAATGAACGACATTGAAAAAAAAATAGGCTGGAATGAGGCTGGAATGAGCTTACCATTCATTTATTTCACCTAAAGCCTATTGGGGGTATGTGTTGCCTGGCCGGATCCCATGTTTTCTTTAATTCCTGAATGATTAATGGCTGTTGTGCAAGCAGGTGGGATAAGCAGTCATTAACAATTATCAGAACTTCTACTGCTTTGAAGTATCCTCGATCTGTACAAACACCGATGAGTTTAATATTCATGGTGTACAAGGAAAGGCTCATTAAAAACTTCTTAATGTTATTATGGAGATCATTTGTTGCTTATTTTATGTTCATTGATAAAACACGTGACTGATATCTGAAATACATAGAATATGATTGAATTTATGTTCATTGATAAAATGCCTTGAATTGCTCCTATGTGTCCTTTCGTAAACTTTGATTCTGTCAAGCATTTTGACACTCCCTTGCTGATCACAACAACACAAGGCTACATGAGGTTACTCCCATAACTAACTATTGTTCCATAGCAGATCAGGTTAGATTAGCTGCAAATAGCACAAGGGACAAACGTTTGGTCCAAAAGTCATGCATAATCAAATGATAGAAAATGAAAGTGCTTGGAGAGTGTAGTGGTTGATGTCTAAATGATTTTTTTTTTTTTTATGTTTGGAGTATAAGAAATCGTCAACAAAGCTTTATTGTACATCTAGGAGGTTATAAATGCATGATTTAATTTTTTAGAAATTTTGAAGGAAGGGGAACTCTTGCATTTAAGGTTATCATTTGAGTACATTTGTTTTGCGTATTCATTATGATAGATTATCATTAATTCATTAAGATGAATTTCATTCCTAAGTGCCTAACTTTGAACTTCTTTTTATAGGTACATGGATAAAGGTACAAGGTTGAAATCAAGGTGTTGACATCAAGGTTGTGATCAAGTGAAAACGAAGATGAATATGGTGGACTTGGAGGTTTTCTTGCAAATAGAAACTTGAAAAGCATTTTTTAATGCTTGTTTGGAGCTTCCATTTACTACCCTTTTTTTCTATTTTTAGCTAACTCACCTTTCAATTTGGGGCTTAAAATCAATCAATGACTTGATCTTTTCAAAGTTGGTTAAAATTGAACCTTAGACACTTACTAGATTTCAATTTGGGATTAAAATTGAACAAGGCAAACTTCACACTTCATTTTGGTGCTTCTAAAACGAACTCATCATTGCTTTGAGGAATTTAAAATTGAAAATGTGTACTTTGTGTTTTGTAAACTTTTTTGCAAAGTAGTGTCATTTAAAAGGGCGTATGCACTTCTCTCGCACTTCACGGCGATCTTGAGAATCAAAAGTCTTTTTGATGACCCTAAGTTGCATAAAAATTGACTCCACACTTCGATTTGGGATTTAAAATTGAACAAAACATGCGAGTGTGAGTACGATATATTACGGAGGTTCTCCCCTTTGTTTTTCAACAAGGGTTGTGTGAACGACGGGATATGTTAGCTCACTATATTTTATCTTAGAGGGCCTACCTTGTGGGAAAAAGTAATCACCCAAGGGAACGACCCAACCGGGAACACGCTAAAGCCAAGCGACTTCCAACCGGTATATAAGTGTGGATTCTTGAGGAAAGTTCAAGAATCACGAGGATTATTCCGACGAGATGGACAACAATGGACTCTCGCCGACGTTGGATAATCCCCCACGAACGGAATGCCCGAATTAGAACCCTTGTTTAGAAATTGGCCAAAACCTTATCTATCTTGTTGGTGCAAGAGGTCATGTCCTCTGAAGCCGCCCCACATAACATGCGTCTTGTTGTGGAAATGGAAAGTATGCCATGGGAGATTCATGGGTACTAATGCTTGGCTGACCCGAATAAGTGAGTGTCGTGGAGGGGAGCCAGTGTGGTCAAGCATTTAGCCATTCGCACAAGATATGCGCAGCTGGATTTATCCAAGTGGGAACCCAACAAGGTATTGTCTCATCAACCTAGGAGTGTGAAAGTGCTTGGAAAAAACACATTGCTTGATCTTGAAAACATTTGGAAAACAAACATACACAAAAACCTTGAAATTTCAAACACCTTGTGGGGAACAAATACCTATTGACGAACTTGCCCACTCTTGCTTTCCCTAGGAATCACATTCCTAGAGGTTTCTAAGTGTGCAAATTCTATCATCATTTGTTTCCAATAAGGATAAACATAAGGAACTTTTGCCCTATTTTCCTCGATTTCCACACAAAGGACATTGTGGGATGAGAAAGAGAATGGGACACTAGACATATAGTTTGAAAACCTAAGGAAGCAAGTGTCTTGGATAAAAAGAACCTCATTTAACCAAGATAAAGAGACAAATTGGATTACACATGTGTTGTCTAACATGATTTCCCGCAAGATCAAAATCCCAAAACCAAAGTTCAAGAAGCTTAGTCTAAAAGCTCATGAGGAGCATCTTGAGAGACTTTTCGAATTCAGTGAAAGATTGGTTTATAACTTTTACAGAAAAGCCTCAAGGAACAATCCAGCATTATATGCATTTTATTGTCAACAAAATCCTGAATTGTTTCAAAGGTTTGCATTTCTCCTATAGGAAGTCAAGCGTGTTCTTCAACACCGAGGTTTTGTAGAAAGAGAGTCACATCTAGGTTAAGGTTCAAGATCAAAGTTATCATTCCCATTCATTCATCCATCAAATCAAAGTCTCATTTCATCATCAAACCTTTTTGAGAACTCTAGAATCAAACATCACACTAAACTTAGAGGGCTAAATCAACATCATCATATCTTGGCTTAACACACTTAGCCAACATAGTCTCAAATCATTGAACAAATTTTCTTTGAGATAACACAACTTCTTAAAGTCTATTAGTTCTCCAAAACATTGGCATAACACACTTTGTCAATTCATCCATTTTTGTGCAAGTTCCCTTAGGATAACACAACTTCCTAGGGAAAAACAACTTCACAACCAATCTTGTTTGACTTAACGCATCTAGTCAAATTATCACATTCAAATCAAATCAAAAGCCCTTTCAAAATTTAGCACACACATTCAAAAAGTTTTCCAAAGGTTTCATTCACTCATTCCATCCATTTTAATCCATCATCATCATCACCATCTTTGATCTTTTAGCTACCCTAGTTCTTCTCTTTTTGGACTTAAAGGATTAGGATCGAACAAATCCCTATTTTTATGGTCCAAACAAGATCTCAACACAAGAAGGACATGGAGAATATTAGAGACATATCAACTTCTATGGACATGAGTCATCTAAATATCGAAGTGAACCTAGTAGGATCAAGCAATCCCCCAAGCAACTCTCCCTTATCATCACAAAATCTTCAAGAGGAGAGTCATCAAGAGGACGACATAAATGAAGACATAGGGATGACACCAGAGGAAATCATGGAAATGATTCAAAATCCTAAGAACCATAAAATTGTTAGTGCTATGTTCAAATGCATAAATTCAATAGATAGAGGAGGGGACATGCCCCCTCCCAACCTTAACACAAGCACTAGTGCAGTTGCATCCCCGTTGTCAAACATCAATCAAGAAGTACCTTGCATCACCTCAATCATCACACCAACCTCCCCGATTGTGAACAAGGGGAGTGCCATGTTCCAAGAATTGCAAGAACACCACCTTGTGGCTAATGAAGAAGCAATCATCACCCCTACATTTATTCCGAAAAACACATTTCATAATCCCGCTGGTTCATCCTCATTTCATGCCACACCAGCTTATCAATTGAACATACCAACTCCCCCACCGCATGAGGAAGTTGGTTTGCTTGGAATGATAGAAGCTATCAATCCTTTCTCTTTCCAAAGTGGTGTGTCATCCCTTCCCCCGCTTCCTTTCACATCTGCATCACCTCCTGGAATAGGTCTTCCACCTTTAACCATCAAAAATTTTGCTAATCCAAGCAATCCGACCACCACTTTGAACCCGCTTCTTTTGCCCATATCCTCACAACAAATCGCAACCATTCCTGTCACCACGGTTAATGCATCTATTGGTCCTCAAGTCTCCCAAAGCATGCCTCATCAAGGACCAATTGTCTCAACCACCCCGCCCACAACCCAAATCACAGTCACAACCACAATCCCTCCACCCGCCATGATAGTTGGCATGATTCCTGCTCCACCACCAATCCCACCGCCAAAGCACAACACGACCAATTTATTCTCCATCATGTTGCAAAACGCACAACAAGCTGCCCACCAAAAGGCACTCCAAAAACAACAAGCTGCACAAGCACAAGCCGCACAAGCGCAAGCACGAGCTCAAGCTCAAGCACAAGCCGCACAAGCGCAAGCACAAAATCAAGCTCAAGCACAAGCCGCACAAGCGCGAGCACAAGCACAAGCTCAAGCTCAATCACAAGCCGCACAAGCACAAGCACAAGTGCAAGCGCAAGCTCAAGCCCAAGCTCAAGCTCAAGCCCAACAAAAGACACAAGCTCAATACCAAGCGCAATTGCAAGCAATCCACCTGCAAGCCTACCACCAAGCCCTGCAAGACTTTCAGGCACAACACCAAGCTAAACAACAAGCTTTATTGGCACAATAGCAGCTAGACCAACAACAAGCATTGTTGGCAAAATAGCAGCTAGACCAACAACAAGTGTTACTAGCTCAGCAATAACTTGACCAACAGCAGGCTTCATGGGAACAACAGCAGATGGACCAACAACAAGATCAACAACAAGCATTGTTGGCACAAATGCAAGCTTACCAACAAGCCCTAAACGCATAACCAAGCTCACAACAAACGCCGACCAGTATGCTCCCCACCCATCAAACACCTCCAACACCTCACCACTCATTCATCCCACCCCCCGACCCAAGCAAGGATGTCACAACACAGATCAAATTGCTTTCGCAGCAGGTGTTGGACTTGCAAGCAGGAAAAACCACAAGGACACCAGGCAACTTGTGCCCTTATCCGTTCGATAGAAGTCTCACCATGGTACCGTTTCCAAAGGGATTCGAGATCCCCAAATTTGATAAGTACAATGGAACGAGCAACCCTGAAAACCACGTCAGGGAATTTCAGGTGCACTGCATGGAAGTCACATATGATGTCATGTATCTAATGCGGCTCTTCCCCCGAAGCCTGACTGGTCCAACTATGGAATGGTTTTCTCGCCTACCCACGGGCATTAAAACATTCAAGGAAATTGTGGAGGCTTTCCTTAAAAATTACGCTTTTAATATGGGTGTGGATGTCAGTTTAGAAGAACTATCTGCACTCAAACAAAGAAGAGGAGAGTTATTTGCATCCTTCTTGCAAAGATGGCGATCCAAGGCCAATCAGAGCAAGTGGGCCATGCCAGAGGAACAACAAGTTTGCACCATCATAGCCAACTTAGATAAAAACCTGGCGTTCTACCTAAAAATGCAGTGCATCCCATCTTATGATCAACTAATTCCAAAGGCGCTCAACATTGAAAGAGCCCTTACTGCGGGAGGACGTGCACCTACATTCACTCCACCATAGGATAACCGCCCGTCCAACAACTACAATGATAAACCTCGAACATGGTCGAGGAACAAAAATATCACGAACGACGGCATGGTCGATGCTAAGGTAGTCATCAGTGCTCCTAAGCAAAATACCCAAAATCATCATCATCTGCAAACTCATAACCACAACAATGTGCAGGCTAATGCGGTAGTAGCATAGTCACAACCACCTTCCACCAGCCAAGTCAACAATGTGGGTAATCAAGGAGGACCACCTCCCCGTAACAAGTTTCCCCCAAGAGAAAGTTCATAGCTCTTGGTGAATCGATTGAGTCTGTCATGAAGAAATTGGTCAAAGAAAACCTAATCAAAATCTCTAACTCCGAACAATACACGGAGCCCATGACCAAACCACCGTGGTACAACGAGAATCTCCTGTGTGACTTTCACAAAGTTAAAGGACACACCACCGCCAACTGCATGAGACTCAAGAATATCATCCAAGACCTCATCGAGGATAAGGTCATCAACATCGAGCAACCGGCCAGAAACCAAGACCTAAAAATCTACACGAATCCGATGCCGAATCATAATCAAGGAAATAACAAAGGGAATAATAAGGGTAAACAGAAGTATACTAGTGCCAATCTAGTATATGAGGAGATAGTCAGATGTGTCGATGAGTTGGTCACTGTCATAAATATCAAGGGAACCAACAATGACTGTGGAGTCACCACACGAGGCGAAAAAGTTACCATTGTCGGGGCACCTGCTAAGACCCCCATTACCAACACAAAGGTCGTCCCCTATGATTACAATGTAATTGACCAACTGAAGAGAACACCCGCACAAATATCCATCATGGAATTACTAAAAATCTCCGCCGCTCATCGACAAATCCTGGATGAAGCACTAGCTGCCTCTACTGTCGCTGCTACCCTTGACACAGAGCAATTTTAGGCTATGGTAGGTAACATCGTTACCCCGAATCTCATCACATTTTCCGACCAAGATTTCCCCCCACAGCCATCTCATAACCGGGCACTTCACCTCCAAATCCTAGTTCATAAAAAGAAAGTCAAGCGAGTCTTGGTAGATGGTGGTGCAAGTCTTAATATTTGTTCTCTAAAACTTATAAAGAAATTGGAATTCGCCGAGGATTCCATCAATAAAAACAAAATTATCACCATAAGAGCATATGATGACCAAGAAAGAGTGTCTCAGGGCACTATCAAGATCCCCATCCAAGTGGGGCCAACAACCATGGAAACAACTTGTCAAGTTCTTGACCTTGATTTTCCATACAACATCCTCCTGGGACGCCCATGGATACACGGAATGAAGGCAGTGGCCTCAACCTATCATCAGTGCATTAAGTTCTCATATCAAAACGAGGAGGTTACCATATATGGGGATCTCGAACCCTTCGCCTATTGCAAAAACTTGGAAGCCAAGTTTTACAAGATCCCTCAAGTACCTAAAAATGATGAAGGACCATCCACTTCATACATAGACCCAGCTAATCTCGCCTCCACTTCTGCGACAGAGACACCCGCCATCCCCGACATATCCGAGATCAAGAACATGATATAGGACAATGGATGTGGTGATTATAGAATGAAGAGAAATGCTTTTGTTGTAGGAGAGTTACCACAATCTCCTAGATCACATGGGCAACCACAATTGACTCAAACACCTGTCCGCACTAGAATAGAACCCTCTGGATTCCACAGTTGGGGGGATCTCAGTCAGGAAAATGTGGACGAGGAGGACATCACAAACACTCTATACCAAGATGAAAGACCCACTCCCACCCTACCCATGGAGGAAACAAACAGAGGGTTACAAATGATGTTCGGCATGGGCTATAACAGGAATGAAAGCCTAGGAAGAAATAGTGATGGACGGTTGGAGCCCATCATTGTAGAAAGAAGAACGTAGAACCTTGGCCTCGGCTGTACCCCTCTGAGTATAACTGTGTGTGGCAGAAGTGTTCCTAATAGGGCAGTCAGGTCCTCTCCTCGGGTCTCGACAACTAATCTTAGATTACCCGTGTCCACAGGCCTACCTCTCGATAACTTCACATTTGACATAACTGACATTTGTAGTAGCAGTGACGACGATGACACCATAGGTGGCCTACCTAGGCTCTTTGAAGATTCCACCTTACTGATGATTAGTGTCTCACCCATTGAGCCAATCCAACAAACCCACCAAATCCACTTGGTGTACCCCCAACTCATCGATCACGACCAACGAGGACCACCGATTCTAGAATCGTTTGAAAATGATGAGGCTCTCTCAGAATTCATGGGACTAAGGGATACTATTCCATGTGGAGATCACAAGGCAGGATTTGATATCACTCTAGACACACAAGCATACTATGGGGAGACGATTGAATCCTTCAGTCGCAAAAGAAAAAGATCGAGAATAAGCTCGGAGTTATTAAGTGAAAACCACACTATGGCACTCTCTAACCATAAAATAGTAAAAATAAAGGATGCATCCAATGGCGAAAACCTCTCTGAGGCACCAGAGGATGAAGGATTCAATCTTCCCCCTACTGCTCTACACCAGGAGAAGTCAACAGTATTGGCAGAACAGTGCAACCCGGTCAACTTAGGAACAGAATCAGAACCACAAATTACCTTCTATGCAAAATCCCTCCTAGAAGAAGAACAAAAACTACTAGCAGCTTTCCTAAAGGAGAGAAAGGTAAATTTTGTGTGGACCTATGCAGACATGCCAAGCTTGGATCCTGAAGTAGTAGTGCATCATTTGGATGTTCACCCCGGAGCAAAACCAGTCAGATAGAAGCTAAGGAAGATGCACCCACAAATATCCTTGCTTGTAAAGATTGAACTACAAAAACTTCTGGATGTTGGCTTCATACGCCCGATTGACTATCCAAAATGGGTATCTAGCCTCGTACGAGTCTCAAAACCAAAAGGGGGCATCCGCATCTGCACTGATTTCAGAGACCTAAACAAAGCATGTCCCAAGGATGACTTTCCACTACCCAACATTGATATGATAGTGGATATGACGGCCGGACATGAGATGCTGTCCCTAATGGATGGTTTCTCGGGGTACAACCAGATATTGATCGCAAAAGAAGACCAACACAAGACAACATTCACATGTCCTTGGGGCACCTACTGCTGGAATGTAATGACATTTGGGTTGAAGAATGCAGGAGCTACCTACCAAAGATCCATGACATTAATCTTCCATGACATGATCCACAAAATAGTCAAAGATTATGTAGATGACATACTTGCTAAATCAAAGAAGACACAAGACCATATAGCAACTCTAAGTGCTATCTTTGACAGGCTCAAACAATATAAGGTTAGACTCAACCCGAAGAAGTGTGTCTTTGGGGTACAATCAGGGAAGCTGATAGGATACATAGTTTCAATGAGAGGGATAGAGGTAGACCCTGCAAAGGTAAAAGCAATCCTCAAAATGAAACCACCAAGAACGTTGAAACAACTAAGAGGATTGCAAGGAAGACTCTAGTCCATCCGAAGATTCATAGCACAATTGGCAGATAAACAGATTGCCTATTCACACCTAGTTCACAAGGGAGTAGTTTTCAGATGGGATGACAAATGCGAGCAAGCATTCAACAAAATAAAAGAATATCTACTTACACCACTTGTATTAATGCCACCAATTGTGGGGAAATCATTAATCCTATATATCTCCACAACAACAGCTGCCCTGGGGGCCCTTTTAGCCCAACATGATGAAAAGGGAACCAAGCGGGCTATCTACTACATCAGCAGAACAATGCTCGGACATGAGCTCAATTATACGTCAATAGAGAAAGCTTGCCTAGCATTGGTATTTGTGGCTCAGAAATTCAGACACTACATGCTAGTGCACCAAATCAAGTTGATTTCCAAAATAGACCCTCTAAAGTACCTATTGACAAAAGCAGCACATACAGGTAGAATGGCTAAGTGGGTAATGATATTATCTGAACATGATATCGATTATGTAGAACGAAAAGCCATAAAAGGGCAAGTTATTGCAGATTAGCTGGCAGAAGCTCCCCTCTACACAGATAATCCACTCATATCAGAATTCCCAAATGAGTCCCTTTTTAACCTTGGTGCAGCAGACCACTGGAAGTTATAATTTGGTGGCTCTCACACACAACATGGGTCAGGAGCTGGTGTATTTTTCATCACACCGCAAGGAGACTGCATACCTAGATCATACAAGTTGGCATTCCCTTGTACTAACAATATAGTAGAATATGAGGCTTTGACCATAGGACTCAAGATTGTAGCACAATGGCGAATCATGGCACTAAAAGTCTATGACGATTCACAACTTATCATCAACCAAGTCAACGACGAATACCAAACCAAGGATGATAAGCTCACACCATAGAAGAAGGTGGTAGAAAGCCTCAAGGAATCTTTCATTGAAATTACCTTTGAGCAGATACCAAGGACAAACAACAGAGCGGCTGATGCAATGGCGACAATTGGATCCTTACTCGACATCCCTCGTAACGTCCCGAAACATGAATTCCTCATAGAGCAGCTTCTCGTACCCACATTCGAGGTACCAGAGTCAGAATACGCATGTGAACTCATTGGTCCTGGTGATCTTTGGTATCATGATATATATACCTACCTAAAGTTAGGAATCCTCCCCACTGACATCACCCCGAACCTAAAACGCACTTTCATCAAAAGAACTTCACGATTCGTCATCCTAGGAGAGACCCTCTTCTATAGGAGTACCGATGGAACCCTGTTACGTTGTTTAAAACCTAAGGAAGCCCTGACTGCTCTAACTAAGGTACACAATGGCACGTGTGGGTCACACTCAAGTGGTATGACCTTGGCTAAAAAGTTGCTAAGAACAGGGTACTACTGGCTGACAATGGAAAAAGAGGCACACAATTTTGTCAAAAAATGCTTGCAATGCCAACAGCATGGAGATCTTATTCATGCACCAGCTCAAGAACTACATCCTATTGTTACACCTTGGCCCTTTTCACAATGGGGGCTTGATCTCATTGGTAAAATATCACCCACCTCATCCAATGGCCATAAATTCATTATCACTGCCACCGAATACTTCACTAAGTGGGTCGAAGCAATTCCCATGACCTACATCACCGGAAAGCAGATATCCAAGTTTATCCTGAATTACCTCATTTGTCGGTACGGTGTCCCCCAATCCATTATCTCTGATAATGGGACGCCCTTCAAGAATCAGGATGTCCGTGACTTGTGTGAAAAATTCAAAATCAAGCATCGCTTTTCCACTCCATATTATCCACAAGGAAATGGCCAAGCAGAAGCTACAAATAAAACCATTTTGAAAATCCTCAAGAAAACAGTCAATGACTCTGGTCGTGACTGGCATCTGCAGTTAAATCCCACCTTATGGGCCTACCGCACCAGCATCCGCACGCCAATAGGCGCCACCCCATTCTCTCTGGTCTATGGATCAGAGGCCATACTTCCCATTGAGATCGAGCTCCCATCACTAAGGATATCACTGCAAAACCTTATCACAGATGAGGAATATAGGGTCACAAGACTCAATGAGCTGGACTTACTAGGTGAAAGGCGTAGGGATGCCCTTAATCATCTACAAGTGTACCAGAATCACCTAAAAAGGAGCTACAACAAGAAGATCAAATACCGCACTTTCCAATTTGGTGACCTCGTGCTGAAAGAAAACCAAAAGAACGTGCCAAATCCAGATATAAAGGGAAAATTTGAGCCCAACTGGCTGGGACCTTTCATCATCACTACAAGTTACACATCAGGGGCATATCAACTAGCAACACTAGAAGGCGAGCCTCTGCAGGAGCCTCTGAATAGCTCTCATCTCAAAAAGTTTTATGCCTAAACATTGCAAGGTATAGAACCAGAAAATACAAAAACAATCAGAAAAAGTCCTGAAAAAATGGTTACCTCGATGAAAACCTGGCAAACAAGCATCTTGGTGACAACAAAAAAATCAAAAGATCAAAAAATCCAAAAAAATCAGAAAAGGATTGAAAAATAGTAAAGAGAAAAAATCATCCTCTAGTGAAAACCACTTCGGTGGCGCTTTGGGCAAATAACTTGGTGAAAACCTGGCAAACAGGCGTCAAGTGTAAATAAAGTACCTTCCCCATCTATCAGGATCTGCACAACTCATCCACTCCATCACATTCCACTTATCCGCTCGCATCCATACCATAGCCTGTGTTGGTATCTGTACTATATTCCACCTTTGGAACTACTTGGCATTTCAAAGGTCAGTCTGTCCTGCCTTTATCGAAGTAGTCTATCGCACCACACTGGGGGCACGTTCTCGCAACATCGGATCGGATTCGTGTATATTCTCGTGATCTTTTTCAAAATTCATCAAAAATTCCAAAAACATTCAGAAAACTCATTCAAAAAACCAAAAACATTCAAAAAATCCATCAAAAATTTCAAAAACATCTAGCAAAATTCATCAGAAAATCCAAAAACATGTCAGAAGTCAAAAAAATCAAAAATAGAGTCACCTTGTCGAACTACGTCGTCTCTGAGCTTGAACGTAGGCAAGGTTGATCTTTGATCATCCCTCGAGACGGTTGGGTCAATCCTTTAGGCATCTGTCACATTGGCAATCCGTTTGCCCATCTAGTCTGCATCTTAAGTCAGTCCTTTAGGCAATAAAATGGCAATCCATTTGTCCATATTATCATCAAGTCAGTCCACCACCAGTCAAACTACGTGGTCTCTGCATATATAACGTAGGCAAGGCTAATCTATGGATCAGCTCCCAAGACCCCTAGGATAGGTCTTTAAGTTAGTCTGTTTGTTGTAAAATCTTGAAAATACCAAAAACATTGGAAAATCTTGAAAATACCAAAAACATTTGTAAAACATCTCAAAATTCCAAAAATAGCCTCAAAACATTTGAAAAAACCAAAATGGTGCATCCATTTCATCTCGCTTTCACCCGTGATTGTCATCACTCATAATAAATCATCGTCGCTTTCACCCTTTGGTGAGTTAGTTAGAAGCAAGTTTAGTAGGTTCTAAAGTGAATGCCTAATCGTCAAAGTCTCGAAGGTCTAAGTCAGTAAGCTAGCAAGTTGGTCAACTTGGAGTATCAATAGCTTATCACGCAATCAGTCTCACCAAAACCTGATCACTACATGTCCTAGGATGAAGCTTTCCTGCGATGGACATAAGCATCAGGTACCCCACAGTAGTTTAGTCTTGGCTAGCGATACGAAG
The DNA here is from genome assembly GCA_007115665.2 of Sequoiadendron giganteum. Lineage (NCBI taxonomy): Eukaryota > Viridiplantae > Streptophyta > Pinopsida > Cupressales > Cupressaceae > Sequoiadendron > Sequoiadendron giganteum. The sequence goes on along the minus strand of CM021106.1, from coordinate 116,752,957 downwards.
AACATCAGCTTGTTTGTTTACTTTATTTTAGTCTTTTAGACTTATCTTATTTTGCGCTCATTCCAAGGACCTCTCGATGATGCCTAAACAAAACAGGTTTAGAGAGAAAGGAATGGGGCAACGATCATTATCTTTTTATCTGCTGTGCTTGTTGGATATTCTTGTAAAATAACTTCGTCACGCATATTTTGTTTTGTTTGTAGGAAGGATGTTTTAGGTATCTTGTTGACCACATAAGAAGGCTTACCTTTTTATGTTTTGGCCCAAGATGTCTAGAATATCTGAACTGCATTCTGAATAAGGTCATGTTTGTCAAGTGTGAACAAGAGTACTCCTATCTGATTATCAAGTCAAAGTCCATCACACTAGGTGCAACACCATCCTGGTTCTTAATACCTTGATGCATCGCACCTACGTGTGTTATCAAACATAAAGAAAGGTATGCTCTTTTCCCATCCTTGGATAAGCAACACATCATCATCATTCATCGTCATATCCAATAAAGTCTCGATGACTAATGGACTTATTGGACTTCTACATTCTTCTTAGATTTAAGGGTTCATCTCTCTCATTCTTCTATCTTCTGTCACACTAACAATGCATCCATCTTGCATCTGTATTCTCATTTCGCATAATAATGTCATACCATCATATCAGGACAACATCATCCATCTCATCCATCTCACATGCATTGCATAATCATTTACAGTTGTTTACGATAATATAAATTTGTTATTCTAAGCATCTTCTAAACATCTCATTTTCATCATCATTATCATATAGTCTAACCATCCATACATCCATTTTTGAACCCCTTTATCGTGAGATCCACCTCAAATCGAATCTTTTTGCTCGATCTCTCGAGGGGGCAATTTACTAATGTATTTCATTTCGCTGGGGCATCCGAAAAATTAAAAAAAAAAATAATTTCGATATCGGCAACATCATTCTTTGAACCAATGCAACAAGTACATTGCTTCAAAGAGGGGCAAAATGTACACATCCAAAAATAACATTATGCATTCCACTGTAACTAACATCATGCATTCGTTTCTTCTACTAATCAATTAAAGCAATTTATTGATTTAATCCTAAGGTTCATCAAGCTTAATTAAATAAATCAAATTATTTAATTAAGTTCCTAAGGTTCTTCTTATTTGATTTAATAAATCAAACTGATTTAAAATCAAATATCAAATCCCTAAAATCCCCTAAGTTAATTAATCTAAATTAATTAACTTCTAATCATGATTAGCATTCTCTAGCTTTTGACTCAACTAGAGTCAAATCTAAACTCCTAACTAACCCACCCACTTGCACCAATAAATCAATTTAATTGATTTATTAAAAAGCTTATTTTCTCTCAATAACTCTCATCTTTGACTTTTTTGGACAAAGATTATTCCCCCCAAAACCCTCAACAACATACATTTATTGACATTTTTTCAAATTTGAATGGGCACATTGACCAAAACTTGCACAAGCTTTGGCCAATCCCATTATGACAAGTGTCTCTATCCTATTTAATGGGATTTAGTCCCACATTGCCTAATTTTGGCCTCTCTTCTATCAACTTTTCCTATAAATGCAAGGCATTTTCTCTCATTTCTGGAACACATTTTGAATGCATCTACACTATAGGCAACTTGAGCTCATAGCAACTCATTGTCTATTTCATTTGGCTTAGAAAGGGAATGGGAAAGGGCTCTCTCACATCTTCATGGAGGGCACCAATCCACCATAGAATAGGTTGTATTTCATTTTCTCTAATGCATGTTTGTCTTAGTTTTTATTATCTTGTTTGGAGTCAATGATTTATGTTATTCTATGAGAATGGTTGAATCTATGCAATCCATGTGTAAGATTTCAGCATCCTACAAAGTCTTAGTAAATATGTTTGCAATCTATTCCTTAGTAGAGACATACTCCATTCTGACTTCCTTATCACTCACCTTATCTCTCAAAAAGTGGTACTTGATAGATATATTCTTGGTCTTTAAATGCAGCACCAAATTCTTAGAAATGTTTATGGCACTTGAGTTATCATAGAATATGGCAATAGGTTCATCATACACAACTCTAATATCTTTCAACATTTGTTTCATCCAAAGTACTTGAGTATAATTTTTAGCAACAACAATATATTTTACTTCTGTAGTAGATAAGGAAATGGTATTATGCTATTTTCTTAACCATGAGATCAATTTCCTTCTCAAGAAAAATGCACCACCACTAGTACTTTTCCTATCATTCAAATCTCCTTCCCGATCAACATCAGTAAAGGAACTTAAAGTAAGATCATCATCTTTAGGATACCATAGGACAAATTCAACTTTTCCCTTCAAGTATGTGAAAATTATCTTCACAATAATCACATGAGATTCCTTAGGATTAGCTTGAAATCTAGCAAAAATGCATACACAATTCATGATATCAGATCTAGTTTGAGTCAAATAAAGAAATCCACCAATCATTGATTTTTATCTAGTCTAATTTTCCTTCGAAGAATCATCATCTTGTGTCAACCTACATCTGGTCACCATGGGTGTACCGATTGGTTTTGAATCTTCCATACCAAAATTCTTTAGCAGTTCTCTCACATACTTGGACTAAGATATAAAGATCCCTTTATTCATCTGAGTAATTTGCAATCCCAAAAAGAATTTCAACTCTCCAATCATTTACATCTCAAACTCATTTTTCATCTCATTAGAAAAATTCATGCACAAACCATCATCTCCTCCAAAAAAGATATCATCAACAAAGACTTCCACAAACAAATCTTTATCATCATCAATATTGAAATGCAAATTACTATCAACAGTAACTTTGTTAAATCCAAGATTCATCAAGTACTTATCCAATATGGCATACCAAGCTCTAGGGGCTTGCTTGAGTCCATACAATTCTTTCTTTGATCCACAAACAATATCTCCCTGATTAGTCTATTGAAATCCATCAAGTTCCTCAATATACACCTCTTCTTCTAATTCACCATTTAGAAATGTTGACTTGACATCCATCTGATAAACATTGTAGGTTTTGTAAGCAACATAAGCAAGAAATTGTCTCACAAATTAAATTCTAGCAATAGGAGAAAAGGTTTCTTCAAAGTCAATTCCTTCCATCAGAGAGTATCCTTTGCATACCAGTCTTGCTTTGTTTCTAATAACTTCACCTTGTTCATTTATTTTTTCTCTAAAGACCCATTTAGTTCCCATTACATTTTTGTCTTTAGGTCTAGGAACAAGAATCCATATATTATTCTTCTCAATTTGTTGTAGTTCTTCGTTCATTACTTCAATCTAATGTTCATCTTTGCATGCTTCATTGGCATTACTTGGCTTAGCCTTTGAAATTAAATAACATTATTTTGCAATTCTTCTCCTAGTCTAAACATCTTTGTTCTTATCTCCTACAATTTTATTTTTTGAATGATTTAATCTCACATACCTTGGAGTCTTAGAGTGTTTTTGAATTTCAGGTTTTTGTGATCTCTCTTTTGTACTTTCACTAGTCTCTCCTTGTTCTTCTTGATTCACCAGAATGATCTGAACTTGATTTGAAGTTTGAATCTTGTTTGTATTGTCATTCTGATCATCAAAATCATATCCACAGGTTTTGGAGGGTCTAGAAATGTCTTCATCAACCTTAGCATTTGCACTTTCAACCATTTTCTTCAATCTCTTGTTGTAGCACCGGTAGTCCTTACTCTTAGTAGAATAACCAAGAAAGATTCCTTCATCACTTATAGCATCAAAATTGACTATATCTTAATTTCTCTTGATATAGAATTTACTCCCAAAGATTTTGAAATATCTAATAGTAGGCTTATGACCAAATCATAGCTCAAAAAGGAGTCTTACCAGTATTACCTTTGACTTGTACCCGATTAAGGATATAAACAACAATACTTACAACTTCTCTCCAATGGATATGAGGGAAATTTCCTTCCAACATCATAGTTCTAGCAATATCTTGAACTATAATATTATTCCTTTCCACAACTCCATTCTATTGAGGGGTCCGTAATGCAGATAATTGTCTCTTTATCCCATGTTCTTCACAAAAAAAATTAAACTCACCTGATGTAAATTCACCACCTCTATATGATCTCAAAAACTTAATCTTCAGACCTATCTCTATCTCAACCATAGCCTTAAAGATCTTGAACTTCTCTAGATCTTCATATTTCTCCCTTAATAAAGTAACTCACTTAATCCTAGAGTAATCATCAATAAGCAACATGAAGTATGTGTAACCTTGTAGACTTATGATTCTAGCAAACCACACAAGTAAGAATGCACAAGCTACAACAATTCATTTGAACAAGGTTTTTTGCTCCGAAATGAAATTCTAGTTTGTTTTCCTAACTGACATTCCTTGCATATGGTATTAGTAGGCTTCACCAACTTAGGAAGATCTCTCACAACCTGCAAGGAACTAATCTTGATAATACTGTCAAAGTTTACATGACACATTCTTCTATGCCACAACCAGCTTTCATCAACTTGAGCAATCATACAACTTTTACTAGCAACATTCATATGAAAGATGTTACCTTTTCTTTTAGTACCTGAAGCAATCACATTTCCAAAATTTCCCAATATGCAAAATTTTCCATCTTTGAATTGAATATTGTATCCCTTATGAACCATCTATCCAACACTCAAAAGTTTATGCTTCAAACCTTCAACATAGAGAACATCATCAGTATTATGCTTACCATAAAAAAAAATGCATCCTCTACCATGGATTATACCACCATTGTTATCACCAAATATTACAACACCGCCATCACACTTCTCCAGGCTTACAAATTTACTCTTATCACCTATCATGTTATGTGAGCAACCACTATCAATTACCCATTCATCTTTTTCTTCAACTCGAGTAGCTAGAGATTTCTCCACATTTGTACAACTATCAGATTCAGTAGACAAAAAATTATTTTATTTGATAGAAGTAAATAAAAAATCATCTTCACTTACATTCCATTTATTAGATTCATAATCTTTCACACCTTCATCAGAAAAATAGTAACACTTCTTTTGAAATTTAGGCTTGTAAGGTCCTAACTTAGGAACTCTTTCTGGACACCTTGATGCAAAATGACCTATCTTGTTGCAAGAAAAAAAATTAATAGGAAATTTTCCTTTATACTTACCTTCTCCTCTAGCTTCCCTTTTGACAATAAGTGCTTCAATCTCATTCAATTATCTTCCTTCTTCTTCAATCTGTCTCATTTATTCCTCATATTTGAATACCTTTCTAGAAGAAATTTCACCCAGATCATATCTCTTCTTGTCTCTCTTAGAAGTAGTAGCTTTGAATGCAAATTGTTTCTTCAAAGGGGCATCACCAAATTCACTCAAATCAAAAGCAATAAGTTTTCCAACCAACATATCTCTGCTTATATTTGTCACACTTCAAAGCTCGTTAATGGCTGAATCTTTTATTTTGTATGCATCGGGCAAGGATCTAAGTACTTTAGCAAAAATATCTGAATCATCCACCTGTCCACCACCACATTTGATACCACACAAAAGTTCATTCACTCTTTGTATGAAAGTAGCAATATTCTCATCATTACTCATTTTCAACTGTTCATATTTTCCTTTCAGAATTTGTAGCTTAGCCATCTTCACATTATCATCACCTTCATATAAATTTCCCAAGTTTTTCTAGATCTCATAAGCGGTTCTCAAATCCATAAAATTCGTCATCTCAGAATCAGTCAAAGAACTCAACAATACTTCCTTAGCTTTGATGTTATATTTAGCATCCCTAATCTTAGTAGTACTAGGAACATTATGAGGAATAACATACCTATTGCATGTAATGTTCCAGTAGGATTCACCAATGCATCTTAGATGACACTCCATTTGAGTATTCCATAGAGAATAATTTGTTTCATAAAATATCAAAATATCCTTCTTGTATGTTGCCATCCCGAATCACCTCAAGTTATAAAACTTCTTCCAAGGAAGTTACTTTGATAGAAATTATTGGCACATAAGGGTAGACAACTGAGAGGGGGGTGAATCATTTTTCATAAAATTTCAAACTTATTAACCTTTACTCTCAGATGTGATTAATAACAATGAAAGAATGAATCAACAAGACATCAAAAACACACATCACACCAAGATTTTTGAGTGGAAACTCTGTTAGGGGAAAAAACACGGTGGAGGTTAATCCAAAAGTTATACCCCATTAAAATTATAAGAAGAATAAATGAGGAATGCACATGCATTCAAGTACACTGCCTAAAGCTCACTGCTCAATGGAAGACTCACTGTCTTACATAAAATATTCATATTAAATCCATTTGAAGAATTTGAACTAAGAAAGTAGCATCTGCTAATGCTTGAGTAAAGTTTTGATTAAGCACATGAACACTTCTTCACTATGTTTCACTCTTCTTTACACTCTTCTCTTCCTTCGAATGATCTGAACCTTTTTCACACATAGCACTCACACATTTCGCATTTCACATATATCTCAAATGAAGAAATAGACTTATATATCTCTGCAAAAAGAAATTATATTGCTTTATGTCGACTTCAACACAATAATAGAATGAATGCGAATTGTCGGCCCAAAACAATAAATATTATCAATGTGCATCAACCAAGGTTGGCCACAACATAGTAGAGACCCAAAACAATGTTCTAAAACATAAAACACCTTCAAAGACTCTTCCTCAAAGATCCACAACACGCTTCAAACACCTTGTCGGCCATGAACATGAAAAACATGAACACACAAGATAAAATATTAGATTGGAAGCACAATGATCAATGCAGACATGCAACATAGATCTAACATTATCTACAAGCATCCATGAACACCACAAGAACATATGCAACAACTTATTAACAAAATCATATTATCTTCTTCTATGAACACCATTTGAAGTAACATAATAGTTGTCAGAACACAAAAACTTATAACCTACTCAAATATTCATGTGCACCTCTGAAAATTTCAGAGTAGAAACTAGATAGGCTTGAAAACAAACCCTTTAATCCACAACATCTTGCTATCAACATACTGAACTTTCTACCATACTGATCTTCACTACTTCACAAACAACCTGTAACATATTTTATTACAATTTTCTCAATATCCTCAACATATACATTCTTAAAGACATTAATTCTAATAATGTTGACATCAATTACAACCACATACTAGAAACTTTACTACAACATCCAACACCCTTTCGTGATATCTTTTGTCTTATTATGTGGATTTTTTTGGGTGGGGAACCCCCTGTCATGAGTTGGATTTGTTGGGAACATATTGTTGGCATAGTGTTTTCCAATAATCTATCATGATAAATTTTCATGTGGCATATATTGTTTTGATCTAACTTAATGGTAATTTCTCATATGTATTGTTAGCAATTACTTCAAGGTGGGGCATCCATTATATCATGTTCTTTAATTTTTTCACACATGTTAAAATTTGTGATGTTTCTTTCACATATTGGTCATTTTTCATAACACCTTATTATAATTTTTGGCATTATAATTATGGCAACAAAAAAAGTATCCCTTTACTTTTCCTTAATTGTTTGGGTCCTCCTTGTTAAATTAAGTATAATTTTCTGTTGATTTAGTGTTGTAATGTGTTTGACACATTCACATTAGGTCTTGTGCCCTTGTGAACTAAATGGACTTAATTGTACCTTATTCAAAGAGTTGTAAAGTTTTGTTCCACACTTTCACACTTTTCTAGGGTTGTCATCATTAACTAGGATTCTTTATATGCCATATTTGGCCTTATTTTTCATCCACAAGCCTTAATTAATACATCTTTCTGAGCATAATCGTGACATAAATCAACATCCAATCATAATTCTAGTTTTTTTTGGTTGTGTGGCCTTGATTTAGTGATTTGGGACTCATACACCACCTTGGGCATATGGGTCCCACCTAGGTTTTCGAGCCTCGATCTAGATTTTGCATCATTATAAGCATTTTTGAAAATGTGACCCATAATTAATGCCTAATGGAACTCATACACCACTTCTGGTGTATGAGTCCTTTGTGGCCCAAAATCAATTTTAATTCAAATTCTTGGTGATATTTTATTCTCCTAGATCTTATGTTGACTTGTCATGTTGTAATTTCAAAAAATTTGGCATAAACACATATAAATACAAGATTCTTCCTCTTATTTTCACATAACAAGCAATCAAGTGATCCTTATAGAAAATTCAAGTTCATAAGAGTATTCAAGTGTTTAAAAGTGAATTCAAAAGTATTCAAGGGCTAATTATCAAGTGTGTTGCAACATTATTGAAGCATCAAGCATCATTTCAAAGTCATCATGCATCATTTTTTTTTTGTTCTAACAATTGTGATGTAGGGTTTGATGATTCAAGCTAGCATTCAAGTCAAGATCTATCACATTCAATCAATATTCAAGGTTTACATCAATTGGAGTCATCTCATACATGTTTGCAGCACTTTATTGCTAGGTTTTGGTGAGTTGGAAAATTGCATTTTGTTCATTCATCATTCCTTCATCTTATTTCATTTTATTATAAGGTTTGATTACCAAAATAGGGTTTGACCAAGGTAAACCCTTTCCACTAAAAAAAATACATTTTTCCCTCTCTTTAGTGTGTGATTTTCAGATCTATGTTGAAGACATATTGAAGAGAAAGTTGTCAAAGTTGTCACTTTGCATTGGAGATCATTGAAAGACATCTACAGGTTGCAAATTAGAGTTTTACATACAAAAATCAAGTGGAAAGGACAAAGTAGACATTGAAGAGCAGTATTTGACTTTGAATTTCTAGAAAACCCTTATTGGACTGATGCACCACTTCTAGTATATGAGTCCCAATATAGGAAATTTTGCAGATTTTAGGAGTTCTAGACATCTCTATGCCAGATTCCAATTTTTGTCTAGAAATCGTAACCTGAGAATAAATCACCAAGTTTGGTGTATGAGTCTCAATCGACATTAAATTTAGTGTTCTCAACATTTCAAGAATTTTACTATGTCTCTTTACATCTAATAAATTATGGATTATGATCCAAAATATTGGTTATAAAATTTGTACAGTCAAATTCAAGTCTCTTCAGGTTTCTAGGTGCATACCTTTCATCTCTCACCTTTCTATTATAATTTACATGATTTTCTAGGTCACTTAGTGAAGTCTTTCATTGCATTAGGTTTTAGTGTTAGATCTTGCATTTAATTAGTCTTTCCAAGCCTTATCTTGGTGGTGATCCCCTCTTTAATTTATAATCAGACCCTAGGACAACCCTATTGCAAGGCCTCTTTCTCCTTTTCATACATTAGATTGAGATATCTAGGGTTTCCTTGAGTGAAAATTTAGTGTGGAACTCTCCATTTATAACATCTTAACTTTTATTTGGAGTGAATCATCATCCTAGATCTTTCTTGTATTAAAATTGCATTGCATTTCGAATTAGGGTATGTGTAGGATCATGATGGGCCAAAAAGTGGAGATATGTAAGTGATATGATGACCCATGTGGCTGACAACTTTTTTTTTACCCAAAATTGATGAAACGAAAAGGGTTTTTAAAGGATATTATCATCTTTCCACCAATATAAATTATCATTTAATTTGAATTTAATGAATAATCATTATTCATTTTCTATTGGAATTACGAATAAAGTCCTGATTGATAGACTGATTGAAAAATATTTATAGCTTTCAAACGATATCACAATTTTTGAATCTGAAACATGGGTCACATTCTATGCTTCACATACTATAGGATTAAAAAATAAAAATTTAATTTCATGAAGTTTTGACCAAGTTAAGGTGGTTAGACATACAAGTTTCTATTTTTTTTTTAAGTTGTAATAAAAAACTCATAATTAATTATTTACTTAGAAAAAAATTACCAACAAATATGCGTCACATTTGGACATGATTCCTCTACTTATATCTAAAATATTATAAAAAATATTATCATTTTATTGTGGTTAGGGTGGTTAGACAGACACCTACTTCTTATTTTTTCCATGAAATTTAAGTGTACTACTGCATTGAAATTTCAAATTTTCACCAACTAGTTTTTTATTTTTTTTAAATAAACCTAGTAGTTTAGAAAGTACATTCAATTTTCTACAAATTCTATTGTTACATATTTTTCAAATAATATAGATAATTTATTCAAATTTTTACGTCAAGTTGCCTAACTCTGATTTTTTTGAATTTATTGCCACTTAAGGGCCTGTTTTTCCATGATGATCCTGCACATACCCATTAGTTAATTTGTATCTAGGGTTTTTAATATTGCATTAGTGAAAGTGAATATAAATTATAGTTTTCATCTTACATCATTGAAAATCATCTAAAATGTACATTTTCATTTAGTCTACATATCATTTAAAGTAAAAGGCATAAAAATCACTTAAAATTTTCTAAAAATTGTGAAAAAAAACCCTCACTAGGGCTCATACGCCTCTCTAGGTGATTTAGTCCTAGTGCGTGTTTTGAACTAGATTTTGTAGAATTCAAAACTCTATTTCCAAGATTTTATTTTCTATTAATAACTTTCTATTTCAATTTATAGAGGTTTTGCTATATTCATTTCATTGCATTTAGCTTAAATTGCATTTGCATACATCTTGCATTTAGTATCCCTTGCATGATCTTTTCTACTTGGTGTCATATTGCTAATAATATGGTGAGGCGAAGTTCAAGACTCATGTCATCCCACAATAGCACAATCATCTTCGATCTTGGGTTTTCTTGCTCTTTCACTCCTAGCATTGACACTAGTTCACTAGTTATGGACTATACCCTTAATAATTCCTTGCCTTCAAGTAGTGTGATTTATGTTGAAACAATGGTTACTAGTGTTCTATAAGAATTTAACATAATCCAAATTCATGAAGACTTAGAAAACCTACAAAATCAAATAAGTACTGAGAACATTTCAACTACTGCCTTCCCTACCATAGATAACATTCATCGCATGATTGAACGTGAAGATGAAGTTGACCTTGTGCGTAACATATTTTAAATCTTTGGAAAAAATCTTATCTCAACCACTAGTTGTGCTTTACTGGTGAATAATGTCACAATCGAAGGAGGAATTAAAATTCCTCCTCCCACAACAACTCTCTCTATTCCTACCTATACCAATGCTCAAGTCACAACAACGATGTAACTTACTAGTAATGTGATTCCTTCCTTGGGTATTTCCGCTAGCATCCCTAGTACCTTTGTGGCATTACATGTCATATCTCCTACCACTCTACCACCTATAATAATTTCATTCACTTTTTCTTTGAACACATACATCCCTCCACCTTATTCACCCCCATCTCACAATACAAACAATGACCCTCTCATAAAATAACTTTTGCAAATTTTTTCATCTCTTTAAAAGAAAGTATCCACTATTAACCAAAATTTGAATGTCCCAACTACATATTATGTCAAAATCATTCCCTTATCCTTAGAGATATTGCAAGCACCGATGCCATAAGGTGTAGAGGTTCCTAAATTCAAGAAATATGGGGGAAAGGGAGATCCTTCTAACCATGTTTTTGCATATACCACCTTATGTAGTTACTTTATTCTTGATGATAAACTCTTGGCTAATATTTTCCTTAGATCCTTGAAGGATACTACCTTAGAATGGTTTTCTTCGTTACCAAAAAACTCGATTAGTACATTCAATAATTTTTTTGAGGCATTTATCAACCACTTCCAAGTGCATATGATCGCTAAAATGACCTTGGCCGATTTGATGAGATGTAAGAAAAAAGAAGAAGAAAAGATTACTAACTTTATTCCCAAATCGATGTAAAGGTCCTTGACCCTAACCTTAAAAAAAAATGTTCATAGAATTTTTTTAAATTAAGATACAAGATAAGCTTACCATGATGAAATTTTTCTCCTTCATGCACTTATGCATTGCTCTCCATGATTATCAAAACTCAGTTAGTAGTCATGATGCAAAATCTACCTCTAGCTGAGCTAATAAGTCTGAGTCCCTCAATCAAAACAATTACCAACATTTTAGGAAACAAAATAAAGGTTTCCTTCAACTAAATCTCCCTCAAAAAATAACTCAACATGTTGATACCCAAGTAGCCACTGTAAAAGAGACAATACCCTTTAACTATGCAGACCAGAAAAGGAAATTCACTCCTCTACCTGATACCCTTCATGACATAATGTCAACTTTTATAACAACAAATGATTACCTTACCTCCCAAGTTGTGAATATTTTATTCTTTGATTGGTCCTCTCTTGGAGACATTAGGCATATTATTCCCTAAGTTAAAGTTCTTACATTAACTAAGCAAGACTTGTTTGAGCATACCCTTACACTATGTTTCAATTTCGGTTATATGGCCACCTTGAATAATACACTTTGCATGCCTATGGATCCATCTTGTTTGTTCATGAGTTTCAAGCATATGAAGCTTTGCTAAAACCTCATGAAGCTCAATGTTCATTTTTGTGTGGCACCTTATCAAAATTATCAGCAGAAAATGAAAGAAAATAAGTCTAGAAATGCCAACAGAATTTTTTTATGAAAATGATAAGAGAAGTTGCATCGGGTGGAAAGGTCCCGGTTGGGGAACTTGGCTAGCTAAAGGGTGAACCCACCAAACTACCCTAGCTGGTATACCTTTGGTATGGTTGGATAGGAAGCTGATCTAAGACATGACTTTCCCTTAGTGATGACAATGCAGGAGCCAAAAAAACTCAAACAATCTCAACCCAACCAAATTATTACTTGTCCTTGCAACTAGGACTCAACCTTCCCTCACAAAACTCATATAACACCAAAATTGAGATTAAGGCATGGAACTTCTTATTGAATCTTCAAAATACCATAAAAAACTCCAACTTGATAAATTTGAAACCAATTCCCAACCTTGAAATCTAAAATATAAGAACTTCCAAAATGGAGTGACCCAACTGGCCTAATTAGGCTTCCAATATTCATTTAATCTCAACGTACAACAAATAAAGACTCTCAATATTCCTCAACTAGATTCAAAGGAATACAAAAATCCACACTTGAACACCTTTCAAATGATTTCTTAGCCTTTCAAAATGGATGATAACTAATTGAAAAAATACTATCATATTTAATATTGTGACAACTCTATCATAACCTCATCATGCACTGGTTTACCAATCATATTCACCTTTTCTAGACCTAGGGAATAATTGAATTGGCCCAAAACCTCTACCCCAAACTCCACAACTTGTAAAATATGATAGAATACGTTCTTAACCCTCTGCACACCAATTTGTAAGATATTTTAATGGTGAAACCTTGAGAAACTCAATTTTTAATGCTCTCTACAACCCTAGATCAAAGTTTTTACCTGCATGGACAAAACTAAATGGTTTTTAATGAAACCAAGTGCATATTAAAGAATATTAACAGGGATTTAATATAAAAAGGAGGAGGATAATATTTAAGCACAATACATGTTAGTACAGTGGCATGAAATCAATAAAAATGCTAGTAAATAATTAAAAACTATGTTTTTAATTTATTTTCTAACTCCTACATCATTCCCCAACCTTCCTCAAAGTTTTTGAGGCTTAAAAATTCATGTATAAACAAAATAGAATGACTAAAAATAACTCCTTGACTACTTGACTCTTCACATTCCTCTATTTGGCATGTTTTCCATTTTTACAATATTTGAAACTTTTGACATTTTTGCAAATTGACTTAATTTACCTCCTAGAGACCCAATAGAGACTTGATTACATTTGAATGGGAATACACATGGACATTTACAATGCACTTCATGATAAAAATTGCAATTTTGAATCATTTCCTATTGGAGGCATACAATGCTCAAGGTGCTCTTGCACCACTTAGCCACTCATGTGTGTGTGTGAGTGCATACTGGGTGTGTGTGTATGTGTCTCACCTATTTGGATACTCACCCATCAGGTAGCATGAAGTTATGTTTCCTCAAAGTGAGCGTGCATTTTTTGGACAAAAATCATAGATTTGATCCACATCATGCTAGATAAATGGTCGAAGCTTGATCCACATCATGCTGGACAAATGGTCGAAGCTCTAATCTCTTTGGTTTCTCCCTCCCTTATATTGATGGAATTTCACAAAAATAATCAAGGATCCTCCATGAAAAGGGCCTCTGATGTGCTTTCAAACCCCTCACAACTATGAGAAACCAGATCCACTCTCTCAAACACTCCAATAAAATTCTTCTTGACTCTAGAGTCTATAAGGTAGTGTGTTCATGTGGTACTCCCTATATTGGTGAAACAGGATAACCATTCAACACTATAATAAAAAAGCATAGTGATGACATTAGACATGATTAGATTCTCAAATATGCTCTAGTAAAACACTCATCTTCTACCAAACACCACATTTCTTTGGAAAACACTCAAATCTTGTTCAAAGAAGACAATTTCTTCAAAAGGAAACTCAAAGAAGCTGTTGAAATCAACAACCACCCCCTGAGTCTTAATCATAATGAGGAGTGGGAATTGGGCTAGACTTGGCATCCCTTGTTGGCCAAACTTTTAACTCGACATCTTCCTTCCTCCCATTAATTCCTGGTTGCTTCCCTTCTCTTCTGTTTTGGCCTTCTCTCCCTTGCTTAGTGTTCTTTCCCTCCCTTCCAACCAACGGTCCCCTAGGCTTGTGGGTGATCTTCTACCTTTTAGGTTCGCTATTTGTCCTATTTATTCTTAGTTGTGTTCTCCCTCCTTTCCCTTTATTTTTTCTTCTTTTCTTCATTATTGTCTTTATTCAATTTCTTTACTATGTAGTTGTTTGGGGTTCTTCTTTGATTTGAAATTTTAGTCATTTTAATCTTTTTGGTTTGTATTTTTTGGCATATGCATTTGCATGCATATATTTATTTGTCCTTGAATTCATTGCATTACACTCTTGTTCCTTTATCTTTTCAATTATTACTTTATTCCTCCCTTAATGTCTTATTTCTTTATTTGTTTACAGGTGTTGTCTCTTTCTTTTTTTATTCTATTTTTGAGTTCTAACCTGAATCCTTGTCTTTTATTTGATTTATTTCATCTTTTTTTGGTTTGTTCTCTATACATATACTTCACATTTTTAAATTTTTCCTTGCATGTTCTTAATTGTCTCATTATCCTTTTGTATTTTAGTTCTTTTAAATTTTTTAATTTAGTATATTCTTACCATATATATCTTATTTGCTTTTATTTTAATTTTTTAGTTAATCATTAACATGTATGTTGTATTGCAATTTTTATTTTTGTCTCTTTATTTAGATTTATTTAGTATTTTTTAATTCTTTTTTATTTGTATTTATTTGCATATACAAATAAATACAAAACAAGGTCATAGAATATACAATATGTATGTTAATCAATTATTAACATGTAGTATTGCAATTTATTTTATTGTCTCTATAATTAGATTTATTTAGTCCTTTTTAATCTTTTTTGGTTTGTATTTATTTGCATATACAGTAGCTTCCATATTTATATTGTCTTTGATTTTTTTTCTTGTTTAATATTTACAATTATTTGCTTTGCACCTCCCCTTTTCTTTTGTTTCTTTCTTTGTTTCTTGGTTTTTTTTCTTTCTTTTACTCTCTATTTTTTAGCTATTTTTCCTTTAATTTTTTACATTTCATTCATGTTTTTTTCTCTCATATTATTTGTGTGATTTATTTAGCTTGTAATTATTAATTGCAATTATATATTCTTTTTATTTTTTTCATATTTTAGAAGGCTCGTTCTTCATATTTTATTTATTTATTTTTACTTATCTTGTATGTTCTAGCTTAATTTTAAGTTTAATTTTCCTTTTCACTTTGCTCATAGTTTTATTCCTAACTTATCTTATTAATAAAATTTATGTTATAGTCTAATTTCAATTTAAATTTTATAATTAAACTATAACATAAATGTTAGTTCTCATTTTTTTAATCTTTTAATTCTTTAAATTTTATAGCTTATTTTTAAATTTTGAATTTTTATTTTTTAAACTTTTGTAATAGTATTTTGTAAGTAGGCTTCAATTTATTTAAGTTAGATTTTCTTTTCTCTCTCTTGTCTTATTCGTATGCATTTCTTTCTCTTTTATTCCCACCCTTTCTCCTATGTTGGGTGGTATATTCTATGTCCTTATTTTTTCTTTCTTTTAATTGGTTTCATAAAATTATTGCTTCTTTGTTTCCTTATTGTTCTTTATTTTTCTGTATTTTTGAAATATTATTTGTCCTATCTTCTTTGGTCATTTTGCAACCTTTCCTTCACCCTCCTCTCTCCTTCCCCTTTGGCTTTCTCATTTAGGTTGTTCTTGGTTTGCAACTAACCACTTTTCTCCATGAGCTCTTTCATCTTGATGATGGATTGATGTAGTGTGATCTGAAACATTTTCTCTTTTGATGCAAAAAATCTCATGTAATCTAATCTAGAAAAGTATGCAATATTAGTGTATGCTTGTGCCTATGTTGGTTTTCCATAGGATCTTCATCTTCAGGGCTTGATCACTCCTCTTGATCATTTTCATCCTATCTTATCGACATTGGTGCATTGGGACCCCTCTTGATGCGACTTTGTCTACTTTAGTGTTAGTTTGAAGCAAGTTCATCATCTCACTAAAGTGGGGACTAAATGTGGCAACGAAAAAAGTATGCCTTTATTTTTCCTTGCATATTTGGGCCCTCCTTGTTAAATTAAGCATAATTTTTCCTTGATTTAGTGTTGTAATGTGTTTGACGCATTCACATTAAGTCTTGGGACCTTGTGAATTAAATGGACTTAATTGAACCTTATTTAGAGTGTTGTAAAGTGTTGTTCCATACTTTCACATTTTTCTAGATTTTTCATTATTAAATGGGCTTCTTTATGCCTTATTTGGCCTTATTTTACATCCACAAGCCTTAATTAATGCATCTTTCTCAAGATAATCCTGACATAAATAAAATATGGGTAAGTGCAAGAAGTTGAGTCAACGAAAAGTGAAAGTTTTTGCCTTAGCCAAAAAAATGAAATCGGCATTGCAGAAACAGGATCTCATTTTTAATAAATGGGATCCCGTTTTTTAATAAATGGGATCTCGTTTAGGTTCGGGATCCTGAGCCTAAAATAAAAAAATGGGATCCCGTATTTTAAAAAATGAGATCTTGTATTTTAAAAAATGGGATCCCGTATTTTAAAAAATGGGATCTCGTTTAAAACGGGATCCCGTTTTTAAAAAATTTCATTTTGGGAACTTTTCAAAACAGGATCCAATTTTGAAAATTTTTGTTTTGAAACTATCTATTTTTAAAAATTACCATTTTGGCAATTTTCAAACGGGATCCTGCTTTTGTAAGAGCATAAAAAATGATTTTTTAATAAATTTTTAAAATTTAAAATTGGTTTTTATTTGTGGTTGGGTTTTTGCCTTGAATTTTGGTTCAGGAAAAGCATTGGGAGTCCGAAACTAGGCCTTCAACCTGGTTTGACCTGCAAGTTGAAGGTTCTAACAATGTCAGAGAAAAATACCAAGTTTGGACATATGGCTGACGACTTTTTCTGTAGAATTTTTTGACGAAATTAAAACCTGTTTTAGATGAGAGAATGTAGATTCCAAATATGTAATTTTTTTACAATTGGATTATTTTTTCTATTTTTTAATTAATTTATAATGAAATTGGTCCATAAACTTTAAATATGAGAGTTTTTTACTATTTTAATAACTTTTGATCAACATAACATTTTGACAAACGAATTGCAAAAGGACAAACTTCAGACAATTATTTTCAATTTTTAATTTTTTTTTGCAAAAACTGATAAATTTAGGTCATCTTATGCATGTCGTACATGATGATTTTTCTAAACGACAAATATGCTTGATAAAAAATTAACAAACAAAAAAATATTCAATAAAAAAATACAAAAAGTTATCCACGACAAGCTTCAGTGAGTCACAAATATTTTCCCAAAAGGGTTTAGAAAAATATGATAATTTAACTCAAAATATGGATGTCATACACATGCATGGTATGGTTAAAAAAATGACTTTTAAATAGTGGTTTTTACAAAGCCTATTGAAACTCAATTTGTACAATCTGGGTATTGAAATAAATTACATATTTGGAAACTAGACTCCAAATACTACATTTTATGATATGTGACTTGTTTGAAGATTTCATCTCTTAGTGCTTCAAATTTGAGGGTCAAATATGTCAAACTTTGAAAATTAGGGAAAACACTACCACTTTTTGGCCAAAAAGTGGACTCAACTTCTTGCCAGCACCCACATCCAATCATAATTCAAGTGTTTTTAGTTTGTGTGGCCCAAATTTAGTGATCTAAGAATCATATGCCACCTTGGGCATATGGGTCCCACCTAGATTTTTGGAACCTGATCTACATTTTGCATCACTAAGCATTTTTTAAAATGTGTCTGATAATTAATTCCTAATGGGAATCATATGCCACTTCTAGTGTATGAAATATCATGTGGCCCAAAATCAAATTTAATTCAAATTATTGATGAGATTTTATTCTCCTAGATCTAATGTCGGCTTCTAGTGTTGTAATTTCAAGAAATTTGGCATAAACAAATCTAAATATAAGGTTCTTCATCTCATTTTCACCTAACATGCAATCAAGTGATCCTAATAGAAAATTCAAGTTCACAAGAGCATTCAAGAGCATTTAAGGGCTGATTATCAAGTGTTTTGGAGCATTATTCAAGCATAAAGCATCATGTCAAAGTCATCATGCATCATGTTTGTTTTTGAGCTAACAATTGTGATGTAGGTTTTCATGATTCAAGCTAGCATTCAAGTCAAGATCTATCACATTCAAGCAAGAGTCAAGGTCTACATCCATTGGAGCCATCTCATACATGTTTTCAACACTTTATTGCTAGGGTTTGGTGAGTTAGAACATTGAATTTTGTTCATTCACCATTCCTTTATCTTATTTCATTTCATTATAAGGTTTTTTTTCCAAAATGACGTTTGACCAAGGCAAACCCCTTTCCACTAATAAAATAAAAAATTTCCTTCTCTTTAGTGTTTGATATGCATATCTAAGTTGAAGACATAATGAAGAGAAAGTTTGGAGAAATTTTTCAAGTTTTCAAAGTTTTCAATGTTCACCTTGCATTGGAGATCATTGAAAGACATCTACAAGTTGAAAATCAAAGTTTTCGATCTAGAAATCGAGTAGAAATGATAGAGAAGACATTGAAGAGTAGAATTATATTTTGAATTAATAGAAAACCCTAACTAGACTAAAACACCACTTTTGGTGTATGGGTCCCAATATAGGAAAGTTTGTAGATTTCAGGAGTTCCAAACATCTATGTGCCATATTCCATTTTTTCGAGAAACCCTAACCTAGGACTAAATCACCTAGTCTAGCGTACGACTCCCAATCAACATTAAATTCATTTTTTTCAGCAAATTTTTTAGGACTTCATTCAAGCCTCTTCAGGTTTTGAGGTGCACAACTTTCATCTCTCAGCTTTCTATTTTGATTTACATGCCTTTCTAAGTAACTTAGTGAAGTGGTGGATTGTATTAGGTTTTAGTGTTAGATCTTGCATTTCGTTAGTCTTTCCAAGCCCTAGCTTGGTGGTGAACCCCTCTTTAATTTATAATCAAACCCCAGGACAACCCTATTGCATGGTCTCTTTCTCCTTTGCATACATTAGATTGAGATCTCTAGGATTTCCTTGAGTGAAATTTTAGTGTGAAATAAGAACTCTATCTCATCAAGGATAGTAGGCCCCATCCTATTTCCCATTGTTATAATAATTCTTGGTATATTTTACATGAGAATGAACCTAGTGAATATTAGCTTCACTAGCCCTTACGTTTTTTCATTTGCTACTTTACATTAACTCACTGCATATCAGACTTCACTAGCCTGGGTTGTTTCTTTCCAAAGATCACCTAGTAAATATTGAACTTCACTAGCTTATGATGATTTTGTTCATGGGTAACCTAGTAAATATCAAACTTTTTTAGCTTGCATGATTCATGAATTCCTTGGGTATGGATGCTATTAATATTTCTATGGAGCTTGCTAGTCCATTATTTTCATACCACCCTTTATTTAATGTGTTCATTATGTTGGCACTGTCTCTGTATTAAATTTTCATTATGTTTTCAATATGTAGTTTTTATCTTTGTATTATGTTATTTCGTGTGTCTTCATCATGTGTGCTTCATGTTTGTCATGCTACATTATACCTCATGTTTGTGTGTTTCTTTATCCTTACATTGTCTTACCATAGGATCTTGAGCTTGGGGGCTAGTGCATCCCCTAGATTCAATGTCATCCTATCTCTTGAATGTTATGATAAATGAACCCTTCTTGTCTTATCCTTACTTTAGTGTGATTATAAGCATAAGTTCATATACCCACTAAATTTGGGGCTAAATGTAGCATCAAAAATTGTCACCCTTGAAAATTCCACTCTAGATTTAGCTCACCCTATATGCTTGGACCCAATTATGCATTTAATATTCTCATCTTATAATATTATTCAAAAAATCATAAGTGAAAGTGGGAATAATCATCTAATTATCATTTAGCGATAATTAAGATCCCAAAATGATAGGTTTAGGATAGGAAATCCAAAGCACTTGACCAACCTATTTTGGCTAAATTTGAAATATTTTTGCATTATCATTTTAACATTTGAAAATACAAATTCGTTATCGACTATTGATATTGGATTTTTGAGAAATTAAATAATTACATATAAATACAATTATTTTTCATGATTTTAATCCTAACATGTTTTGAGAAAGAAATTTAGATTGTTATTGAGAAATCGAGTGCATTCAAGAGAATAATAACCACATCATTAGTTCATTCAACAATCATGTTATAAATGCATAATTTTTTCATGTGAGATTATTTATGTTTCATGTTTATTTGTTTTGTGAGTAATAACAATTGTAGGACTTTAAATCAAGCATCAATTTATCCTAGAAGGTGATGAGTACATTGACTTCAGTCCATTAAGTAATGTAGATCTAAGTGGTGAGTTGCAACAATTATCAATTTATCACTTATTTATCATTTATCCTCTACTCGACTAAGGGTAAGCTCTATTTTATATAATCATAGCCATTGTGGAGGTAGAAATTACCAAAATGGGGGTTGAGTTAGGCAAGGCCCTATATGGAACAACCCTTTCCCCTCTTTCATGTGTGCATGCTATAAATTTAAAGTGAGTTGGATGAGGATTGAAGAACTAAATTTTTATTCAAGCATTCAAGTCATGCACGTCAAAAAATTAGGGAAAGTGGATTTTAATAGAAAAAATAAATTTTTGACATCAAGTCCTAAGAAGAAGAACCAACAAACAAGGAGTAATAAGAGATTGAAGTTTGATTATGAGTAGTTGCTTCCCAGTCTAGGGCACCTAGCACCCCTATCTAGCAATATCAAGCCTAAATCTACATTCCAAGTTCTTTTGTGTTTTCCCTCTATTGTTATAAAATCTGTTTGTATTTATTAGTTCCATTTTTTCCAAAAAATTATCTGAGTTTGTTGCATTTTCACAACTAAGTCAATTCATAATTGATTATTATATCAACACGTTAAATCCACAAAGGACTAAAACCCTGATCTACCATTCTGACTCTTCTATTAAGGTTTGTAGACAAGTTTGTGTTTGAGTTTAATTTTAGTCCTTTCCCCTTGTCCTATTGGAATAAGTGTGACTTAGGACCTAGATCCCTTTTTCCAATATCACAACTAGATTTAACATTATTTTGTGGTTTAATAAATGCGAGATGAATTATTTTAATCAAGGATGTTGTGAGGAATTGAGATAGAGGTAATGTTATAAGCATAAAATTCTAGAAGGATTTTAGTTTGTACAATAAAACTCTTTTTTTAACAAGGCATAATTTTTTGAAGAACCTAAAAAATCATTTTCCAATATGCTAAAATCTATATTTTTTTCAAGAAAATATCTCAAATTCAATAGATTGATAATTATATTCAATATTAGTAAAGATAGGTTCCTACAATATTGATCCAAACCATGGAAGTGACTTAGTGAGGAATGAAAAACTATAGAAAATTCACCTTGATTCATTGTACCTATGTCTAAATGAAGTGGTGTTTATAGACACAATTTGGGAGCTTGCTAGGAAAAAATTACATTTTTATTTGGATAATTCCCTATGTGGAATTATTTTATCAATTCGGTTGATGATTGAGGACTATAGATAAGTATCGAATATTCCTATAATTTTTTATCTTCCAATAAAATAATAAGAATCCTCAATGATGTTGCAATGAAGGTGTACAAACAAATTAGAACCTTTAACATGATTTGGAATAGAATGATGCATATCCTTATATATAACAAAATATCACATAGATTCATACAAATGTTCGCTAAGCTCAACATGATTTAAATTTAAAATTTTCAATATTAAATTTAGAGGTTCAAATATACATGTATTGACACATTTCGAGTCAAACATACACTTATGAATTTGATCTAGGATAGTGAATGATAGATCTAGGGATCAAATAAGATAAGCTCGTGAGCCTTATTTCACATAGTAATATACCACTTGCAAACATGTATAATGTGAAGCACATCCTAATAAAAGAAATAACAAAACATAAGTCAAAAGATGATGGGTATATTAATTTAAAAGTTACAAATTTCCGTAAATTTATTGATAACTTCAATTTTAAAGTATTGTTGAAAATATATAAATTAGTCCACACTTTAAACAAGCTTTAGTCAGAACCACATAAAGTAGTAGGATTACATGGTTAGTTTCTATAGCATGAACCACCATTAAAACATCTTCCCATGTTTACTCAATTTCAATGTATTCTTTGTTCCTTCTAGTATACTTGGAAATTAAAAATGTAATATTTTGAGATTGTGTTTTTAATATCAAATATGTCTTTTTAACAATGGTTTTTTGGTAGGATTTGTTCAAAGAGGGTAATTTTTAGAAAACACAAAAATTCGTCATCAAAATAATACTGAAAATTTAAATGATTGAACTTGTTGTCCCATAAACTAAGTTTAGCCTAGAAACATAAATAACTTGACTAGAAGATTGATTGTTTGTTATATATTGTATACTAGTTAGAGATCAATTATTAAAACCCTATGCTTTCAAGGTATCTGGAACTTTGACTTTGCAACTTTGACTGAACTTTAAAGAAAAAGAGATTTATAATAACTACTAACTAGACTTAAAAACCTAATAAATAAAAACACTACAAATAAATCAATAAAAATGTTAAATTCTAAAATATAAATCCTAACAATTTAAATTCGAACTATAAATTAAGTTTAGATAAAAGGGGAAAATTTATAATAATAGCGAACCAGAATATAAAACCAAATTACATAGGATACTACATAAAAATCAATGAAAATGTTGAAGTCCTAACATAAATAAAGTTAATGGAAGATATATTCAGCTAATAGAATCATATGTATGCCTCAAAGAATCCTTCCAAACACGTTACGCATTCACGTACAACTGTTACTTTACACGTTCTTCTCGTGTCTCCTCATCCCTAGGCAGCTCCATTCATTTCTTTCCGTTGCTTCACTCATTGCAATTAGTTGGAAAACTTTCTTCCAACTTGTTCAACTATTTAGAACGCGTCATTGGAGATCAGAAGGCGTGCAAAATGTTTTTATGTAAATAATTCTTTTTATATTGTAAAAATAAAAGATGGTCGTCTCTAAGGAAGAAAGAAAGACGATGCATGTAATTGAGCAGATACCTAAGGCTACGCATCCAATCCCTTCAAAACTGCAGCGACTTCTGTTCACGTGTTCTGGATTTTATTTAGAAATCGAAAAGCAGAGGCTATATGTGGTAAAGATGAATAACAGGGGAAGAAAATTACAATGTCCAACGTAAATCTTAGCAAAATGAACTAATTTGCATAATCTAAATGTTTATTCTGAGATTAAAGACCTTTTGGAGTGAACTTTCAAGTGATTATGGTTAAAACCTTTATGCGGTAGTAAGTAATATGTCTACCTTCACGCCTCGACTGAGTACAACAATGACGTTGTAAACGAAAAACATGATGAAATAGCGAGCTCTAAAATGGCTAGAATTAAAAAGAACAATTGTAGGTGTGTAAAGCACTAGATACTCGTCGAAACATGCGAAGGTATGGATTAAGCCTGGCCATGAATGTTTCCATTGAGTTCTGCCTGCTCTTCGGTTCGATCCTCAGCCAAGCTTTGAGCTCCACTCTGTCCCGTCACAACGAACTCCATCCAATTTCTCTTCTTACAGGCTTTCTTCAAAAAGTATCCCAAAACACCTGCAACTGTGACGGAAATACTGAGTATGTAAACAGCCAAATTCGCTAGAGTCATGATAAAGATAAGAAGCGCCACGGGCGCCACAATTATGACAATCAAGCCAGGTATCCCAACGGGCACCTTGTACGGCCTGCTCAGCGCCGGAAACTTGTGCCTCAGCCACAGAAACGATGCAATTTCAAGCAGCATCCCGCAGCTGTAGAGAAAATTGGCGGCCGATATGATGGTAGTGAAGTTGACGAAGCAGAGCAGCAATGTGCCCCCCGCGGAGACGACGATACCCAAGAAGGGTGTATTGTAAGCGGAGCGCTTGGCCATGAAAGCGGGCAAAAGCCCAATCTCCGCCATGCCCAAAAGCTGGAACGACGCGCTACTCAACTGGGCTTCAAACATCCCTAGTGTGGACAACACAGCACCCACTTCGATCCAGTATTTTAGCCACGAGCCGGCTATGTGCCCTGCGGCATCGGCCAGGTACCCGTCAGTCCACAAGTCCCTATTCAGCTCCAGCGCTCCCGTGGCTGCCAGCAGGGGTACGATGTACCCCACGCACGACAACAGCCCCGAGTACAAGAGCGCCAGTGGGAAAGTTCGCTGCGGGTGCTCCATCTCCCCTGCCAGAGTGCTCGCGTTGTCCCAGAAGTTAAGGTTCCAGAAGAGCGTGTTGAAGTAAAGCGACCAGTTTGTGTCACCCTCCGGTCGAACAATCCACCGTGAGGGCTTCAGCTTTGGAATGGAGAAGAAAAACATTAGAAAGAAGGGCGTAAGTGAGACCACCCCGAGCGTAACCGCAGTCCAGCCAACTATGGTGAGACCACTGAAGTTGAGATAGGTCAATACCAGCGTGCACACTGCAATTCCAACAACTCGGATGGGACCGTGGCTGAAGGCTGGGATGATGATCTTTAAGTAGTCCACACATAAGGCCAGTATGGCGGCGTTGTTGATAATGCCGCCTACCCATTTCCACCAACCCATCAGAAATCCCCAGAAGGGTCCGAACGCAGTCCACGCCCACACTACGTAGCCACCGTTGCCCGGGTAGGCCGTCGCCAGTTCTGCCGTCAACAGCGCCTCTGGTATACTCCAAACGAACGGGAATAGGATGAACCCCAACAAGGTTAACAATGGTCCCGCTGCTTCTACGGCCGTCTCTTCGCCGAAGGGGCCACCGGAGACTTCGAAGTAGATGAGGAATATCAAGGGGATGAACTTTAGTTTTTTCGATCTACAAGAAGTTGAGTGCTGAATTTCTCCAGTCTTGGTGTCTCTTTCTATTTCTATTGCTACGGCTGCTCCTTCTTCCACCCCTCCTCGTGCATCTGTTTCAGAAGACGGATCCATTGATCACAGTTGTGATAGGCAAAAGGCAATATTATCTTCAACTGCAGATACTAATTGACGTTTCCGATGTTTTCTTTGGTGCACTTGGCATTACAGGGACAAAGACAAGCCTCTGCTTGTTTGATCTTCTGCCCAGATGTCGCTCCAATTTGTAGCTTGAAGGGAAGGGGAATTCTTATGCCATTCTACATCCATGACCTAGAATGTTGACAATATGGGGTGTGGCCTAATGAGTTTTATATCACGCTGAATGAACATAATCCCATGTGAACCACATGGGAACCACCCCCAATCGGGGGGGCTTAACTAACACACTAAGTTGGCTGGCGTGGGGCCCTCCTAACCCGTTACCCATTCCGTCATTATCCCGCGCAAGTTTAAGAGTTCTGAACTATTTCTCCCGCTCGTAAGTCTCTATTTTCCAGCGTACTTCCGGCCTGTGCCAAAATGGGAGCTTTCGACAGCGTATGGACGTCCATCAAAGCATAATGGACGGGCTGTTTCTCTCAGATATCAGAGTTGGGAATTCTCTAGTAGACATGTATGCAAAATGTGGAAGCGTAGACAAGGCACATGAACTGTTTGACAGGATGCCTGAAATAAATGTGGTCTCAGCGAATGCCATGATTGTTGGATATGCACAGATTGCGTCTCTTACAAAGTAATTAGAAACTTTCAGCCAAATGCGATTGGCAGGTGTAAAAGCAAGACTTCGCAATCTTTGGCAGGAACTTCACAGCCTGTGCGAAAATGGGAGCTTTGTAACAGAGTATGGAGATCCATCACAAGGTAAACGATGGAGGAATTTTGTCAGATGTTGTAGCTGCAACTACCCTGGTAAATATGTATACAAAATGTGGACAAGGCGCGTGATCTGTTTGACAGAATGCGTCCCAGAATTGTTTATAGAATGCCACGAATGTAGGATATCCAAAATGTGGAAGCATAGACGAGCCACCTGAACTGTTTACAAAATGCCTCAAAGCGCAGTGTTCTCATGGAACGCCCTGATTGCAGGATATTAACAAAATGGATCCGTTGAAAAGGCTTTAGAATCTTCCAGCCAAATGCAATTAACAGGTGTAAAACCAAGCTTTACAACCTTTGTCACCATCCTCCCAGCCTGTCCCAAATGGGAGCTAGAAATTAGTTACAAAGTTGCTTAGCTAGTAAAAGCCCTTCACCAATCAAATGGGTTGAAAACTTTTGAATAGCCACACACGTCAACAACACATTGTGAAGTTGAATACCTCATTGTAATGGAAGATAGGAGGAAAATTAGACATGATATATGGGTTGGCCTACAAGCAAAGAACTCAGCAATTTAATAATAAATTGGTAACATATGTTATGAGTCATTATTATTTTTGAATTTATGAATCTAATTATAATTATATTTTGTTGTTGTAGTGAACTTTGTGATCTTTGTTTAGTAAATATGTTTATATGTTTATAGGAAAAAGGAGTAATATAGAAATTGAATACTTTTGAATTAATTGTATATTTATCAAATATTGGTGAAGACTAAATTCTATATACAACATCTAATATTTATTTACAATCCTTAATCACAATTGCATTGGGAATCTTGAGTTCTTGTATTTGATTCATGTCAAAATCTTATAGTGGTAGATTCATTTCATCATGCCTAATGACTTATGATTTGTGGCTAACAATTTTTGTTTACTTGATTTTAAAATGAAATATTATCATAAACATACATGCTTCTATGCAAAAAAGACAAGAAAAAGAGTTTTTTTGGAAATAATCTAGATTCATAATCTTTAAGAGATGGATTTGTTCTTGACAATTTATTTATATGGATAGTTCCTTAGAATTTATTAGATCCCATCTCACTTTCAGGTTCTTTTTTTACTCACTCCAATGTTATCCAGCTATAAAATTTGTTAGTTTCCTTGGAAACATTTAGTCACTTATTTCATGCAGAACGAGGAGTATTACTTATGCGATTAATATAAGTATTTCATTTTCCATTTTCTTGGGTTCTCTCTACTCCCAACACCCTTACTCTTTTCCTCCATCTTAGAGATTAGTAGCTCATATATGCACTCCTCTTATCCTTCTACCACTTTCTCTCTTCTTCTTCCTCATGGTTGAAGTTAAACTAATGAAACCATAATGATAAACAAGTATTACTTATTTATACACTACAAAGGACTAAATGTTGAACTTTAGCATTCTTACAACTTGTATCAATAGAGTAGTTGCATGATCAATCCATAATCAATCTCAAAATTACACCTAAAATTTAATCCTTAATGGCCCATTAGGCCCTTAGTTTTAGACCATGCTTTGATACCATATAGGATAGCCAAATAGACATGGAAAATATTAGACTATTTATTTAATTGAACTTCTTAAGTTTTTTCCCACATTATATGAAGGAATGTAGTCTTACAACATCAATAAATCCCTATGAAAATTCATACAAAATTTCTCTTGGATAGACATACTTGGATTCTTAGGTTTGATAATAATATGGAGCCTAGGCATTCATGTCTAGGTCTTTAAAATTCCCTATTTTATCTTAACATGGGATGACATTTGAGAGACGGTTCTTTTGAAAAGTTTTAATTTGTATTGAGCAATGAAATTTTAATAGAATCAATATGTAAACATGTGGCCAAGTCTAATTTTTACATTCTCACATTCATGGAATCCCAATCATATTTAATATACTTTAATTATGCTTATGGATGTGACAACATTTTATATAGCCTAGTTTAATTGAGTGTTTAGGTCTAAAATTTAATGGCCTTAGATGTGTAGGCTTAGTGGATGCAAGATTCCTATAAAAAAATACAAACACATGGCACACACCCTATTGTTAAGCTTCTTGAATCTCAACATCTTAGGCAAAAACACATTATCAATCATAATTTATTTGGGAGTTTGGTTTTGGAACTTAAAATATTTATCTGTAGAGTTCCATGAACCTAAGTCACCTACTCACTTTAACTATTTTGTGCACTCAAGTTTAAACTTACTAACAATTATCTTCCAATCCTCATCTATAGATGAACATTTTTGTGTGAAGATTCAATCTAGTAGATCAATAGCTATAGATCCAAAGGGAACATCAATAGTTAGAAAATGAACTAGTACTTGCCACAAATGCGAGAACTTCATAAATTATGACTTGCTTAGGCTCTTAAACAATAGCATATCATGGAAATGATCATCCTTAAAATTTAACTTATTAGAGCACTCAATTTCAATCATAACATGTGATTATATTTAAAATTTCTTATAGATGTGGGTTTTATAAATTTGATTTTACTCAAATTCTTAGGTTTAGATTTGGCACATCTTTATTGCTAAAACTCCTAATGGATGTTAGTTTCCTTTTAATTTTAATTTATCATAGTTTCAATTCTATCTTTCGACAAGGGAAAAAATTAGATTTCCACTTAGAGGATAGGCATGACTACATAATTAACATTGGTTAATCAATAACTTAGATTTCACTTGATAGAGTAATGAATAGGGTTTTGTCTTGACTTAGGACTTTTTCCAAGCCTCATTTCATCTTGGGACCATGTTTTTGTTAGATATTTACTTTAAGATAGATCGAGGATCATGAATATTTTTGAGGAATTGATGGTTAGGAGTTATTAAGAGTTGGAAAGTTAAATGGGCTTCACTATTACAAATGAAGCTAGTATAAAATGATAGTTGTGATGGAGAAATCATCATGAAGGGAATCTAAGGGTAGGTGTAGAAAGATGGGGGGCAAAAAAGTGGCCAATTTTTTTTTTTTTTTGTAAAAGTACATAACACGAGCACATTATAACATGCTCATGTTATGGATTAGTGTTTCTGAGCCTAAGGCTCAACAACACCAAGGCTATAACACACTCATGTTATAACATGAGTGGGTTATAGCTGTTTATGAAAAAAAAAAGTAAGACTTTTCATTTCCGATATTTGTGTTTTATTGCAAACCTATGGCCTACAAACCCTTGAGTGTGCACTCACATTATTGGAGGCCAAATTCTTCACCAAATTGTCACTGATTCTTCATCAAAATATTTGCATGACGTCGGGAAGCCCACAGGAGTAATTTTTTTATGTTAATTTGTTTCTAAATAGATAGATTTAAGTGGTTTATTGAAGTAAATTTCATTAATTTACAAGAATTGATAATGCACCTCCTCCTCTTCAAAATCCTAAAAATCCTCAATCACCTCAACACCAAATACCTGATGAAGAACAACCCCAACAACAAATACCTCCAATAATTCCCCAATATTCCCTTGGAATAAAAGAAATTTAATGGGGAAAATTTAAAATAATAATAAAAAAATTGAGGACATTGTTGTAAGTTTTAAAGATCTTGCAAGTTCAACCTCGAATAGAGACGCACTTGATCAATCTCTTTAATCTATGTTATCAAATGTAGATTCAATTAGCAAGAAAATATCTACTTGGTCAAATAAGAGGAGAGATTGTAGATAATTCTATACATATAAGTTATCTTGCAAAAAATTATAAAATTATAAAATTATAAAATTTGACTTGTGTTTCATTTTGAAAATCCTAGGAACAAATCAACCTCTACACCCTACAAGAAAGAGGTTCACTATCCATTGGTGCAACCACAAAGGGATAAAGAATAATTTTTGGCAGAGGTTGTGGATGGTTTTTGACCATCCTCTGTTCAACAATAGTGAGGTCTCATAATGTTTTTGAGGAAACTCTCTACAACGATTTCATCCTCAATAATGTGTCAAACTGTTTTGATATGTGGGACTTCTAGGGTAGATGTGGGGGGTCAATATAGGATAGACTAGGGGCACGTCATGACCCACAATAATAGTGAGATGAGTACTCACAAGACTAGCCTATGAGTACATGGCTATCCCTTAGATTTCAAAGGAGGGTGTTGAGGTTGAGACACTACAATCATTTATTTCCTTGACCTGGAGCATCATAGAGCATGCTAGTCCTATAACTTAGTGTGAGTTGGGGTAGACTTTGAGGAGTAGGGTTCTACCCCATACTTTTCAGGCTTGCAGGTCATCCTATGGTTATGACCCCATGGATAGTCAAGAAACAAGTGTATAGGCTACATTTACAACTCAACAATTGGTGATGATAGATGCCTTCTTGAATGAGGATTTTGGCCTTGATACTCATGTAAATGTTAGAAATTTAATTTAATTTAATTTAATTTCTTAAGTTTCATTTTTGAAATACAATATTAACTAATTTAGCTTAATAATTGTAATAAAATTTCAATTTCATAGCGTTCATTTAGTTTTTAGTGGTTCTCCACCTCCATATTACAATATGAAATGTAATGCTAAGGTATGCAACTAGTAAAAAATTATAAATATTACATGTGAATAGCATTGTTATATGAATGGTATTCTAATACTTAATTTTGGATCTTGAATAAGTTAACCTTGGATATTTCATGACACCTCCCAGTGGAGGTGGAGTTCAAAGCTTCACTCAGGTAATAAAATAAAGATTTTAACTATTGAATTATACTTACTAGATTTTTGTAGTTTATATTCATATCATTAATTACATTGCATTGCATATCTTTTAAAATCAAAGAATTACTACACATTCCATAACTAATAACTATTTTTTCATAGATGAAATTTTTTAAATTACAATATATCTTTTTAGAAATTCAACATAAGTAGTTATGTAATTACTTCACATTACATAACAAATAACTAGGAGCAGCTGTTGATTGTATTTTCTTGTCATGACATTCCATGAGATCATATTTTATTTGACATTTTTTTCAAACAGTTCACTACCTGGTCTATGCTATGGATGCTTGGAAAAAAATCTATCAAAGCATTATAGTAAGCTATAGCATAGAAAAGGCAATGAGTTGTTTGAAAAAATTCCTCAAAGAAATGTGGTCTCATGGTGATGTCCATAACCATGAGACCACATTTCTTTGCGGAGTTTTTTCAAACATCTCAAAGCCTTGTCTATGCTACCACATTTTCCATACATGTCTACCAAATAATTTTATCAAACGTTCACTTCCTTGTTGCCATGGCTAAAATCCTAAAATAGTTGCTTTCAAACAAACTATGGATTCTTGGAAAGAATCTATCAAAGAACAATATTAATGTGGTAGCATAGACAAGGCAATGAGTTTTTTGAAAAAATGCCTCAAAGAAATGGGGTCTCATGGTGATGTCACCGTGAGACAACATTTATTTGAGGCATTTTTCCTAATAATTCAATGCCTTATCTATGCTACCACATTTTTCATACATGTATACCAAATAATTTTATCAAACAAATCACTTCATTTTTGCTATGGATAAAAGCATAAAAAAGGTGCTTTTGAATAAACTATGGATGCTTGGAAAAAATCTATCAAACCATAATAGTAAGCAATAGCATAGACAAGGAAATGAGTTGTTTGAAAAAATGCCTCAATGAAATATGGTCTCATGTTGATGTCCATCACCATGAGACCACATTTCTTTGAGGATTTTTTTCAAACATTCCATTGCCTTGACTATGCTACAACATTTTCCATACATTTCTACCAAAGCATTTTATCAAACAGTTCACTTCCTTGCTTTTGTGATTAAAAGTGTAAAATAGGTGCTTTCAAACAAACTATGGATGCTTAGAGAAAATATATCAAACCATAATAGTAAGAAATAACATGTCCATCACCATGAGGCCATATTTATTTGATGCATTTTTTCAAACAACTCATTGCCTTGTCTATGCTAAAATATTTTCCATACATCTCTACCAAAACATTTTATCAAAAATTTCACTTCCTTGCTGCTATGGCTAAAAGAATAAAAAAGGTGCTTTCAAACAAACTATGGATACTTGGAAAAAATCTAGCAAAGCATAATAATAATGTGATAGAATAGACAAGGTAGTGAGCTACTTGAAAAAATTCCTCAAAGAGATGTGGTCTCATGGTGATGTCTGTCACCATGAGACCACATTTCTTTGAGGCATTTTGACACAAAAAAATAACCTCCTTGTCTATGCTACCACATTTTCCATACATGTCTACCAAATAATTTTATCAAATAGTTTACATCCTTGCTGCTATGGATAAAAGCCTAAAATAGGTTCTTTCGAACAAACTATGGATGCTTGGAAATTTTGTATCAAAGCATAATAGTAAGCAGTAGCATAGACAAGGAAATAAGCTATTTGAAGAAATCGATCAAAGAAATGTGGTCTCATGGTGATGTCCATCACTAAGAGACCACAGTTCTTTGGGGCATTTTTTCAAATGTAACCCACTGGCTTGTCTATGCTACCACATTTTCTGTACATTTATACAAAATAATTTTATCAAACAATTCACTTCCTTGCTACTATGGCTAAAATAATAAAACAAGTTCTTTTGAACAAATTATGGATGCTTGGAAAAAATCTATCAAACCATATAATAGCAAGTATTAGCATAGAAAAGGCAATCAACTATTTGAAAAACTACCTCAATGAAATTTGGTTTGATGGCGATGTCCATCACCATGAGACCACATTTCTTTGAAGCATTTGTTTAAATAGCTCATTACCTTTCCTATGCTACTACATTTTCCATACATTTCTACCAAGTATTTTATCAAATAATTCTCTCAATAAAAATTCAAATAGTTCACTGCTTTGTCTATGCTACCACATTTTTCATACACATTGTACCAAAGTATTCAAAATTTTGTTGACTATCTCATACATTATAAGCCATGACCTACATCACTTTTCTTGTTTTTTTGTAATTAAATAATGTTTTCTTATTTTTAGATAATGTAGGTGGAGACACCTCCTAATATTCATATGGCAATGGAGCATGGTGTATTTTCTACAATTGATAACTCCGTGCTTTTGAAAAGGGTATGTGACAGATTAGTAAATTTCAAATTACATTCATTGTTATAGATGTTTATTATTGAGAAATAAAATAATTATTGATTTGAAGTTTAATTTCTATCTACATGGTTTTTATAGGAAATTAAAAATTCCATAGCCTAATCGTGCTACTATGGAAAATATGGAGAGAGATCATCTAGCAATGATAAGTAGTTATTTTGTTAAATATTTCAATTTTTTGTGATGTATTTCTATATATTAATGTCTATTACTTTTTATTGTAATAGCGAAAGCTCCTTGATGGGCTAAATAGGAGGAGTAGCCCTTAGGTTTGAAATAGACCACTCTCATATGTGTCTCCATCCCCTCGAATATCAAAGGCCATCTATGATCTATTTTCTTCACCCAGAGGGGAATGAATTTTTATTGGGTTCTTTTGTTGTATGCCTATATAGAATTTGTCGACATATATTTTTTATTGCATATAGTTGAAATTGTATGTCTATATAGAATTATTGTAATCCCATATGGCTATTTGGTATATATGTTATACTTCTATCGACATATATTGGTGTATTCTTAAATGGATCTTTGGTTAATACACATCTTTTTTGTTGATGGTGTCCATATTTGCATTATAGATCCATGCTTCAATAAATATTTTTAGATGGTTTACTTCAAATATTTAAAGACCAATTGTATTACATGCACTCTTCCTTTATATAATTGTAAATATATAAAGTTTGAACATTATTCTCCTCTAAGATTATTGTACATTAAATAAATCATATGAATATAATAATGCATGATACAATCTAATACCTAGGTCACTCTAACACTACACATCTAAGACCACACTCTAGGATCATCATAGCATGGTAAAGAATTTCATGTAATTATACAATGCACTTTGAAGTATGTAACTAAAAATGAGCAAGATATTATTACATATGACCTCATACCTCTAGCATTTGTTCATATAATTATCAGAAGATATCTACCATTCCATGTGTATGCTTCATGCTATCATTCCACATGTATGTTTCATTCTACCATTCATGTGTATGCTTCATTATTCTTGTGTATACTTCATGTGTTCATGTGAATGATTCATGCTTCCTATGTAAACTTCATATTTTCATGTGTATGCTTCATGCTTCCTATGTAGACTTCATGCATTACGTGTATTCACATGTATGCTTCATTCTTCTTGTGTATACTTCATGTATTACATATATTCATGTGTATGTCTCATAATTTTCATATTACATATATCTATTTGTTTGCTTCATGATCAGATGTATCTTCAACAAGATTCTCCATGTGTATTAAAAAAATTATTTGTTTAAATACTTTATAGGTTGATAAGAACTAACATAAAAGGGAGATAAATTTATCATTGAGAAATAAATCCATAACATCCTTGAACAATACGATTAAGAATAAAACCTTAGAAAATATTGTAAATAAATGAATTTAGGTTCTCATGAATAGTGATGATATGATTTAGGTTGTGACATTTCAAAGGCGAAAAGTTGTGACCCTTCAAATATGAAACACTATGACCCTTTTATAATGAAGGAAACTGACCATGCCTAGCATAGATGTGGCCAATTGGATGTGTTGGCACTAACATTTTGATGCCACGAAGAACAAAACAAAAAGTAGCCTAACTTGCAACTTTACACTACATGCATCTGATGATTTTTAAAGCATCAAAAAAGCTTTCACCATAAGAAAATTCCTTAGAGATATCAAAAACTGAGAGAGGTTATTGTACAGGGGCCCTACATGATACCATAAACTTAGATAAATTATTTCTAAGTGACATGGTTTTCGAGGAAGAACTCGTCAAATATTGCTGCATTTTTCACTTTGGACTCTTAAGGGATATCGTAGATACAATATAGCTTGGACTGTTCTAGTGTGTATAGTTTCAAAATAGAACCATGTATAGCCTAAATTTACCCATATAGACATGTTCAAACTATTGATTTGGTCACACAAGGAGCATAACAAAAGTTACACCTCTTTGCAAATTTACAATACATGCATGTGACCCATATTCCATCAACTAGAAATTGGACACCATGGGCACACACCTTTGTGATATCAAAATTGGGAGATGTTATTATAGAGGGGCCCTACATGATCTTGTAGCCTCAAAAGAAATTCTTCTAAGTGACATGGTTTCCAACTAATAGATCATCAAATATTTCTACCTTTTTTCACTTTCGCCTCTCAAGGGATATTACCAATACAATGTAGCTCAGACTGTTTCAACGTATTTGGGTGCAAAACAAGACCATGCCTAGCTTAAATATACCCATCTAGACATTTTGGAACTATTAGTTTGGTCACACAAAGAGAAAAAAAATTACACCCCTTTGCAACTTTACACTAAATGCATTTGATACTTTTTCCATCAACTGAGAAGTAGACACCATGAGAAAATGCCTCAGAGATATCAAAAACTGAAAATTGGACATAATTTTTGAGTAATAGGTTATCAAATATTGCTACCTTTTTGCACTTTAGAATTTTTAGGGATATCATTAGTACAATGTAGCTCAAACTGTTTTGATGTGTTTGGGTGCGAAAGAGTACCACACTTACATAAACCCATCAATCCAAATATGTTGGCACTATTGGTTTGGTCACTCGAGGAGAAGAACTAAAGTTACACCCCTTTGAAAATTTATACTACATGCATTTGACCCTTTTTCAATCAATTAAAAGCTAAACACCACAGGAAAAAAAATCAAAGATATCGGGAAATAGAGAGAGGTTATTGTAAAGTGGCCCTACATCATCTTGTAGCCTCAAATAGAATGTTTCTACGTGACACGGTTTCCAAGTAATAGTTCATCAAAGATTGCTTCCTTTTTGTACTTTGGACTTTTAAGG
Source organism: Sequoiadendron giganteum (assembly GCA_007115665.2). NCBI lineage: Eukaryota > Viridiplantae > Streptophyta > Pinopsida > Cupressales > Cupressaceae > Sequoiadendron > Sequoiadendron giganteum. The sequence goes on along the minus strand of CM021106.1, from coordinate 116,716,554 downwards.
GATATTGTTGGTACAATGTAGCTTGTACTATTTCAACATGTTTGGGTATAAAACAAGACCATTCCTAGGATAAAAGTACCCATCCAAACATGTTGGGATTATTGGTTTGGTTGCACGAGGAGTAGAGAAAGGTTTCAATTAAAATTATGGGAATGATTATAGGTCATGCTGACCTATCTTGATGATTTATATGTTTTAGTTTTTGTGTATTAGTTTTTTGGGCTAATAAGTTGTGTTGTTTCATGGTACACCAATTAGGTTGACCAAATTTATGTTTATGTTTGAAGTGGTGTATGTATAAGTTCAATTCCTTGTGCAAAGGTTGTGGTGTGATGTATGTGATGTGAGAGAATTAAGTGTGTGAAATATGAAGCAAATAAGAGTTTGAAGAGGTTGATAAACTGTAAATAATGAAGTGTGTTAGATAAGTTTACATAGCTTTAGTGGAATAGTATCTTCAACGAAAGTGAGATGTATTGTTAAAAATTAATTTTTGTAGTTAGCAACCCTCTTTTCTATCCTGATAGTGATCCATTTATTATATTCTCTGGATAGTGAGTCCTTTGGAAAGTAAGTCCACCTGGTAGTGAACTATTCTAGAATATCTTGTAATTAGTTATAATATATTATGAGCTAATCCTCATTGTGGTTTTTCCCTTTTTGGGTTTTCCATGTGAACCGCCAAAAACATATATGCTTACCAAGGAAACATGATTCCCTTACTAGGCTTTTAGGGTTTTGCACCCTAAGAGCACTTAGGTTGGAAATGACTCTCTTTCCTCTAGGTTGATATGTTTAGGGCTAATTTCTTTCAAAAAGGGGGAAGAGGGATTTGATGACGGTTGTGAATGTGGGTGATGTGTGGCTAGAACTAAAAGTGAAATGAATATAATATAAATGTATGAAAATGAAAAAAAAGTAAAACTAAGCTAAAACAAACAAACTAACTATATGCCCTAAATGTGTATTTTCTGGAAAATTATGGAGAGGGAGAGAAGGTGTGCACTTAGAGAAATGTTTTTGCTGTTGAATGCTCCTAGAAGCTTCTAAAAAATGCTTGAAAATGGCAGAAGGAAACTTATTCCAAGTGGGGTAGCCTACTCCTCCAACTAGAAAACTTTCCAAAAACAGGTTTCGGGGAAATGGGTATCAAAAAACACAAAATCCCTTTTCCGGGCCTAGCATAGGGACAACTTCGCAAATAGGGGTGACCTAGTCCTTTTTTAGCTTTCTAAGGAATCAAGCTTTGGTTTTGTGGGTCTCGGTGAATGTTCCCCTTTTCTGCAACAATCCCATGACAGGAACCCTCAAAAGTGACCTGCAACTTGTCTTTTGTCCTTCCTAGGGTTTGAGACTTGGATTTGACTTGAGGAGAATGTTGGTACTTCTTGCAAAACTTTTTCCTTGACCTAACCTACATCAAAAGACCTGGAAACACATGCAAAGACCATAAATAAATCACATTAGGAAATAGGGGTTTGCCTAAGTCAAACCCCTTTGTAGGTGATTAAACCCAAATGAGATGCAAATAAATGAAAGAAAGAGTGAATTATAACACAATGTAAATGCTTGCCAAACCTTTTTTGATGGTTTGCAACATGCATGAGCAACTTCAATGGAGAGAACTCGAAAACCCTAATGCTTGTATGCTTGCTTTCAAAGTCTTGGTTGCTTGAGCACTTGAACATTGATAGCAAGAGATTAAAAATGAAGCAAGAGAGTGAAAAATGAGCTAGAGAAGTAAAAATGGGTTAAGAGAGAGACAAAATGGAGGTAAAAACCCTTATTTGTACATGTAAAACCCTAATTTTATAGAAATGCAACCTAATAGGCTAATCAAAGGGTTTAGGAGGCAAGATTCCCATTGAATCTTATTTAAAAATTGAATTTTACGCTCAAAGGGACTAGGTCGCCCAAAGTGGTGACCTATTCCTCCTAGGAAAATTTTGATGGTTGTCGAGAATTAACTTATGTTTAATAAATGTTATTAGATTTTCCTCCCAAAACACACTTAGGTTGGGACTGATGATTCATTAAAAGAGAAAATTATCATATAAAAAGGGTTGATTTAGGGGTGATAAGCCTAGATAAGTGTGAAAATGCAACACAACACTTTACAACACTCTGTCTTAAGGCTTAGGAAGGTGTAAGAATGTATTATTTATGTGAATTATGTTGAAAGGGTCTTAAAAAAGTGAGAAAATGTGTTACAACACTTCACAACACCTTATTAAAATACTATTATGTTATTGATGAATTACAAGCTTACAAGGCTGAATCAAGGTGATCAAGGCCAAAAATCCATTGAAAAGGGCCAAAATGAGTGAAAAGTGCCAAGTTATACAATTTTTGGTGACACATTGAGCCCCCACTTTAGTGAGAGTATGAACATTATTTAGACTGACACTAAAGTAGTTGAATCATTCATGTTGAGTAGGATCTAACGTACTCATGCTATTAAGGTGAGATGACTCATGATCAAGAGGGATGATCAAGCCCCCAGGATCAAGATCCCATACCAAAATAAACATAAGTGTGAAAGATCACACAAGGAGCAATGTGAAAGGGTGGAGAAAAGTTGGATCAAGCTTTGACCGTTTGTCCAGCTAGTTGTGGATCAGATCTAGGCTATTTGTCTGAAAAAGGAAAGGGTGTACTCATTGTGGGTTGACAAAATTTTTGGTTGTTCATCAGGTGAGAATTCCAAAAGGTGGGGAGAGACACATACACTTGGTTGGTATGCACTCACACACACAAACGAGGCTATGGGGAAAGTCGTGCCACTAGTTGGTCTTCCCACTCAACCATATCAAAGTTGTACTCCTTGAAAAATTTGCTAAGGTTCCACAAGGATAGGGGTGCGGTTCATGAGACAAGCAAAGCCCTGGATGCTTAGAACCCATGAACAAGTGTAGGCTCGCACTACAATCATGAAAGTTGTGTTATGCAAGGTGGCCATGTATGCATAAAATGCAAAAAGAGGGTGCAACATGCAAAATGCAAAAGCAAAAAGTGCAAAAGAAATGAAAAATGAAAGTGTTTGAAGAAGTATTTTTTAGTTTATATGAGGTCTTTAACTTAAGGGAACATTGCGCATAATGTTTCCAAAAGAGGACCGATCAAAGTATAGAAGATTCACAACTTAGGGGATGTAGTGTGTCGCATCAGGCCACTGAGAGGAATGCAATATGTGGAGATAAGTCACACTTATGAAAGACATTATACCAAATTTCATCCACAAAGTGAGAAAACACATCAAGTGAAGTAACAAGACTGCACTACAAAGCACATGCAAAAGGAAAAACAAATGCAAATGCAGAAAAATAAAAGTAAAATAGAATAGTGCCAATGTATGCCCCCACTTTAAACGGATTTCTACGCACCACTTTGTGATCAATTGCTTTAAAGTAGATAAAAGTAAAAAGGGAAACGGGAACATGAGAGCCTATCGAGCAATGAGTATCCAAGAAAGGCTACATCATGTGAAAAAGAAGCAAGTGAAAGAGAAGGGGAAATATGCCCCCAAAATTAAAAACACCAAACACACAAGGGATCTATGTGTTTGAGGTTAGTATGTTTGTTGCTGCAATATTTGTTCTAGAGAGCGTGGAACTATCATCATCTCCCCAAACACATAGAATGAGAAGAAGGACACATAGAGAGCAAAGACAAAATGAAAAAGAAGAGTCAATTTGGGTCAATATGGAGGAGACATAGGATGTCTCGATGCTTTGCATCATTCCCAAAAAGGACCATAGAAAGAAAAAGAAAAACACAAAAGAAAAGGAGCCATAGTGTTTGAGTCAACATGAGGGAGACATTGCGGTCTTGATGTCTTGGTTTCTCCTCAAATGAAAGGAAAGAAGGGCATGAAAAAGAAAAAGAAAAAGTAAGGAATTTGGGTCAACATGAAGGAGACATTGTGGTCTCAATTCCTTGCATCATCCCCAAATGAAAGGCAAAAGACAAAGGGAAAAAATAAAATGGATTCATTTGGGTCAACATGAAAGAGACATTGTGGTCTCAATCCCTTGTGTCATCCCCAAATGAAAAATAAAAACTGAGAAATTGAAAGGGAAAAGGATTTTCCTTTTAGGTCAACATGAAGGATACCTAGCGGTCTCAATGCCTTGTGTCATCCCAGAAAGGAAGATAAAAATATAAGGTGAAAGGTGAGAGGCAAAATAGATGCATGAAATAGAGAAGAAAGGAGATGCAAATAGAAGAATGCCACAAAACATCAAACATGACATACAAATGAACATAAAAAAGGAAAGGAAACACCACTAGCTAGGAAAGTGCATGTCACTCATCAAGCAAGTCATCAGCCTCCCAATCTTGCTCAATGTAAAAATTGGGAGGGTGACTAGTGAGAGGAACGACAACGATTACTGAAGTAGTGTCAAGATCAACACTTGTCTGAGGAGAATTCTCGTGAATGCTCATAGAAGATGAAAATAGGTGAATTCAAGGTATGATGTACCTCTTCATCAATTTTTGAATTATCCTCATCATTATCATCTAAGTTGACTACAATAGTAGGATGAATGACAATGTCAATGGTGGGTTGTAAAAGAGGTGATGCAGGAGGTATTGGATCTAGCTATGGGGGTGGCCTCAGGTGCATGATAGTTGGGCTCTACATCTTGTTCTTCCTCGTGAGATTGGTGGGTTAGAGCACGATGATGATGCCTACATGCCCTAGCCTCTTTAGTCTATTTAGCTTTGTGATCAAGGTGCATAGGTGAAGGAGCGAATTGGTCCACCATGGGTTTCTTATCATTTATGAGAGGAGGAATGGGAGGCACAAAGGGTGGCTCGTCCACTTTCTCTTTGGCTTTATAAATTTTTTTGGTGTGAGGTGGGAGGACAAAGTTACTATCATGATCCCTAGGCCTCTTGGATTATGTGGAGGAGGTTTTAGGAGAAGGTTGGTTGGGCACATCGGAGTCAGGTGGCAACATGGATTCATCAAGGACGGTTGAGTCTGAGGTAGAAGGAGGTATGTTGTGCAAAGAAAGTTCGGATACCTTCTTGGGTATGAGTTTTTGATAGGAAATAAAGAATAAGTCTCATCGAGGGGTAATGGGCTCCATAGGTTTATGCCAAAAGACATCTAGGGAAAAGTTACCCTTAGAGGATAATAGGTTAAAATCGCTATGATGGACAGTAAATATGTCATTATCGATAGGAAACTTCACAAATTGGTGAATGATGGATGGGACCTCTTTCATAGAACAAAGCCATGGAAGGCCAAGTCGTAAGTAAAATTGGTCTGACTGAGGTATAATTGAAAAGGTAACATCCAATGTTTTGGTCCACCTATTTGCAAGGGGAGGGCAGTTGATCCGATCATCGAGCACACAAAACCATGGTGTGTTTTGAACCACACAAGAGGTCGATTATAGACATCTTGATCAAGATTATGTAATACAAGAAACTCTTTGGTGATGAAATTCTCGCCACATGCGGGATCTATGAGTATCCCAATGGTGGGATTATCATAGATGTGGCCAGCTATGTAGAGAGGGCCATCATGAAGGTTTCGTAGTGTATCTTGGCCATAGAAGGATATGTCAAGAGGTCCTTTGGTTGGGCCCTTTCGATGGATAACGTCAATTGCACCTACCATTTCGTTAATAGGTGAGACATGGGTTACCGGTGAAAGAGAAGCATAATGTAAATCTTGTGAATCTACATTCATTACATCAGGTGGGGAAGTTTCACTTGATTTGACAAATGACATGTTATGATTAGGCATGGGGTTGGTAAAAATATGCAAGTTTTGATTAGGGGGTGCCACTGATGTATTTATTTTTAACATTAACGCTAGCAATAGATAGATGTCTTGAATCAATGAGGTCTTTCACTAGGTGCTTTAAATGCTTACATTATTCAGTATCATGGTCGTGTTGGCGATGAAAATAATAATAAGCAGTGGCATTGTAGGAAGAGGGTAATGGTTTGTTAGGATCAGGTGTGTGGATAGGTGGTAAAGAAATCATATGTTGCTAAAGCAGTTGGGTCATGGTGTTATGAAGGGTGTCAGGCAAGGGTGTGAAAGTATGCTTAGGATCTCCATAACTAAAACAGCAGCCACTTGGTTATTAACAAGTGAGGGGTTGAAAGATGAAGGGTTGATTTGAAGGAATTCTTTGTTCGATTTATGGAAAGGTTGGGGAGTGGAGTGGGAAGAATTATAAAATTTCTCATCATGACTAGTAGTGGACCATGAGTCATGACTACTAGTAGAGTTATGGTAATCACAAAATTATTGATATAGGTGCATGAAGGAGGGGAACTTCATGAGGGTGAGTTTATCATGAAGGTATGTCACAAGGTTCTCGATAAAAATATTTTACAGATGAGTGTCTGGGATCTAGACATCGATCAAGGAATAGAGGGCTTGGTAGCGAGAGATAAAATCAGTGATCTTCTTGGTATTATCCTGTTTACACCTCATGAGGTCAAATGGTGTTTTCTTCGAATCCATGTGCACTTGAAAGTGGTTTATGAAAGCATCCACTAACTCATTCTATGAATTAATGGATTTGTTGGGTATAGAAGAGAACCAGTCTAAGGTTTCATCTTTAAGAGTTCTTGGAAATAATTTGGTGAGCAACTTGTCATCAAGAGAAAATTTAGCATAGAGAGCAGTGTATGCATTGACATGGTTAGAAGGGTCACCCCTCCCACCATATTTTTCAAACCTAGGGATCTCTATGCCTTATGGAAAAGGAGTGCTGAGAATTTCAAGGGACAAAGGGTTGTTAAGAACATAATGAGAGGGGGAGCCACATTGGCTTTGGTTAATGGAAGATATTTTTTGTTGCATATTAGTGACAATGTGAACTAGTTGTGTAGTGAGAAGGTCACTATAAGTGCTATGATGTGGATGTGAGAGAGGTGAAGGGGTGAGAGTGGTGGAAGGAGAAGTGGTAGGAATAGTGATAATAGGGATAGTGGAAGAGGTGATTTGTTGGGATTCCACAAGAGAAGTAGGGATACTAGTGGTGCTGGGGAGGGGAGGTACCACACTACTAACTGGTTGCATAGTGGTTGTCACACTAGGAGGTGTATATGTTGGGATAGAAGCCACAATTGAGGGAGGAGGAGTGGAAGGTCCTCCATGGGAAGACTTAGGAGTGGGTGAAGGGGATGACTTAGGTGCATGCTTCTCATAGATTTTTGCAATCTTCTTCAGTACAATTAAGCCATTATCATTGTCAATTAAATGGTGTAGGAGTTCAAGGCTAGGGGTGGTAGTCCCTGATATGGGTTCAAAGCTGAATTCATGCTGATAATCAGTGAGATCAACATGAATGTGGAAGATTTTATCATGTGGGAGGTTATTATCAGCAGTGGTATCATCTAGGTGCAAGGAATTACTAAGGATAGTTTCTAAGCCTAATGCACCATTGTCAACACTAGGAGTTGAAGTTGGAGGGATGCCAAGATCTAAAATGAGGGTGATGTTAGTAGATGACATGGTTCTATGAACTTCTTCTCACAACTATATTGGAAAGGGAACACTAAATACTTAGACACAAGACCCCTAAGGAAATGTGAGCAAAGGTGACAAAAGGTCAACAACTAAGATTCTAGAACCAAACCCATAAAGGAAAAAAACTAGGAAGCTTAGAAATAGAGACTACTAGGAAATTTTTGAGAATTTGACAGAAAATAGGGCCAAAGCACTAGGTCACCCAGGATGGCGAATTAGTCTTGGTAGTGTTGTTTTTGTAAACTTCCTCAAGTTTTGGCTAATTTTTTATGGTTTTTCCTGATATTTGAGTGCAAACAAAAAATGAAAACGCAAAAAAGAAAATTGTCTTTTCTTATTAAAATGCAATGTAATGTGCAAATTTACCATGAATTTTCACTAAATGCACTTTGATCACTAACTCTAGGATGCAAACAATGCAATATTTTAATGCAATGCAAGCTATCTTAAGATGAAATCAAGAAAAAAAAAAGGCTAGCTAATGGTCAATGGTTAGGTTCACCAAAATGAACCGCCAAAAATAAATGGCTTACCAAGGAAAGATGATTACCTTACTAGGTGATTAGGGTTTTTCACCCTAAGAGCACTTGGTTTCGAAACAACTCTCTTTCCTCTAGGTTGATATGTTTAGGGTTATGTTCATTCAAAAAGGGGGAAGAGGGATTTGATGATGGTTGTGAATGTGTGTGATGTTTGGCTAGAACTAAAAGTGAAATGAAACTAATCTAAATGTACGCAAATGCAAATAAAGTAAAACTAAGCTAATACAAACTAACTAACTATATGCCCTAAATGTGTGTTTTCTGGAAAATGACAGAGAGGGAGAGAAGATGTGCACATAGAGAAATGTTGTTGCAGTTGAATGCTCCTGGAATCTTTTATAAAATGATTGAAAATGACAAAAGGAAACTTACACCAAGTGGGTGACCTAGTCCTCCAACTGGAAAAATTTCCTAAAATAGGTTTCGAGGAAATGAGTATCCAAAAACCTAGAAACCCTTTTGCGGGCCTAGCATAGGGACAAGGTCACCAATAGGGGTGACCTAGTCCTTTTGTAGTTTTATGAGGAATGAGGTCTTAGTTTTGTGCATCCCGATGAATGTTCCCCTTTTATGCAACAATCCTGTGACAGGAAGCCCCGAAAGTGACCTGCAACTTGTCTTTTGTCCTTCCTATAGTTTGAGACTTAGAGTTGACTTGAGGAGAATGTCGGTACTTCTTGCAATAATTTTTCCTTCACCTAACCTACATCAAAAGACCTACAAACACATGAAAAGACCAAAAATAGATGGGGTTAGGGAATAGGGGTTTTCCTAAGTCAAACCCCTTTATAGGTGATTAAACCTAAATGACATGAAAATAAAGGAAAGGAAGAGTAAATGAGAACACAATGGAAATGCTTACCAAACCTTTGTTGATGGTTTGCAACATGCATGAGAAGCTTCAATGGAGAGGACCTGAAAACCCTAATGCTTGTATGCTTTCTTGTGAATTCTTGGTTGCTTGAGCACTTGAATATTGAGAGAAAGAGAGTAAAAATGAAGCAAGAGAGTGAAAAATGAGCTAGAGGGGTAAAGATGAACTAAGAGAGAGACAAAATAGAGGTAGAAACCCTTATTTGTACATGTGAAACCCTAATTTTCCCTAAATGCAATCTAATAGGCTGACCCTAGGGTTTAGGAGGCAAGATTCCTATTGAATCTTATTTAAAATTTAAATTTTATGCTCAAAGGGACTAGGTTGCCCAAAGTGGCGACCTAGTCCTCCTAGGAAAATTTAGATGATTTTCAGGAATTAACTAATGTTTAATGAAATTTATCAGATTCACCTCCTGAAACACAATTAGGGTGAGACTGATGATGCATTAAAAATGCAAATTAGAATATATAAATGGTTGATTTAGGGGTGATAAGCATAGATAAGGGTGAAAATGCAACACAACACTTTACAACACTTTGTCTTAAGGCTTAGGAAGGTGTAATAATGTATTATTTAGGTGAATTATGTTGAAAGGATCTTAGAAAGGTGAGGAAATGTATTGCAAAACTTAACAACACCTTTTTAAAACACCATTATGTTATTGATGAATTGCAAGCTTACAAGGCAAAGTCAAGGTGATCAAGGCCAAAAATTCACTGAAAAAGGCCAAAATGAGTGAAAAAGTGCCAAGGTATACACTTTTTTCCAACACAGCATGTAAATTTTGTGTTCTATTTTTTTATGTGATGCATGATTTATATGTTCCTTTCCATTCCCACAAGTTTAATATGATGCATTGAATGAATTTTTAAAGTTTATGGAAATAAATTTTAGTGAATATTGATTTATCCCCCTCTCAATATTCTAGGTGTTCAAAAATTGGTATCATAGCATGGTTCCTTAAATTTTCTTGATCACTGAGGTAGATATTGAAGGTATCCTATTCCTCTACAAGGGATTATTCATGAAGGGTTTATTTAAGATTATTGTGAAGTAGATATGTAGTGAGAACTCAAATCAGTCCTTGAAGATTTGGTTAAAGCAGAAGCTAAGAATAGAGATTTAAAAAAGGATCTTAGTGATGTAGATGAGTGCATTTAGAAATTGAGAGAGAAACTCGAGAAAGGTACAAAAATAATCAAATAATCAAATGAGCAGCTCAAGCAATCAAATGAGGCTATCACCAATCTGAAAGTGTAAGCTGGAGATGGAAAAAGAGTTGAAGACTTAATGAATGCAAAACTGAAAGATAAATCTAAAGAATGTTCAAAGCTTGAACAAGAGACTGTGACTTTGAGATCAAATCTAGAGAAAGAAAAGATTCAAGAAGATAAATTCAAGAAAGGATCTATATTTCTTGATGATATACTTTCCAGTTAGAAGGATTCCAAGGATAAAGAAGAATTAGGGTTTGAGAAAGGAGAGAATTTAAAATAAAATTAGACTCCAAACAATGCTAAGAAGAAGAATGACAAGAAGAATAATGGAAAATAGATTCGAAACTAGAGGAAATATTTCAAGAGAACACCTATCATGCAACCAAATGCACAAAGGTACTCATCTTTTAATGGCTATTTCTATTCCTACAATAAGTTTGAACATATAAAGTTATAGAATGTAGAAGTAGAATGAATTAGAATGTTCAAACATTTTCTTGCGAGTGCTATACATGCTGCAATAGATTTATTCATAGATCTATTGAATACAAAAATCAGATGATGAATGGTTAAAATAATGGCACAAAGTTTTAATATTTCAATGGTTACTATTATAAATTTAATGGATTTGGGTGTAAGGCTAATGAATGTAGATCTAGAAAGGATAGAAGTGAGCTTGTTCAAAATGGTTTCACTTCTTACAAATGCAATAAACCAAGACACATAGAAAAGTTTTACAAAAACAATAATGTGAAACCATTTATTCCAAAAATGAAGGCTAATCCACTAAATAATGTGGATGTAACTAAGATGAAAAAAATATGAACATGACCTAAAAGAAGAAATATGAGAATGAAGAAAAAATTTAATCTATGTCAGCCCCTCATGCAGAAGTTCCTTTAGAAACTTATAGATGAAAAGATTTGGCTCAAGGGGAGTTTTAACAGAGGATATTTAAGCCCCTACCAAAGATATGGTGTTGATTCCTTCAACACATTGATCAGGTTGTAGGTTGATATGCCTGACCTATTGGTGAAATCATCAATAAAAAATATTTTTCTATGGAAATTTGCAGAGAGTTTGAAGGTGACTATTTTAACACAGTTAGGGTTTTCCATCTTTTCACCTCACTTGAAATCAAATAAATTAATTCTTTTTGGTCATTCAAGAGGTGTTTATATGTGATTTTGTATATGGAAATTTCATTTATGATCGAGTATTTGAAGTTTGAAGAGAAGAGTAGAGGTAGATTGAAGCAATTTTTAATTGTTGTGCAAAAGAGTAATTAAAAAGGATTCAAATAATTAATGATAGATTCATTTTGTTAGATATGTTGCATTTGATCAATAAGGAATCCATTAGGGTTGTGATAGGGTTATTCTCAACAAGACCAATTTTAGCTCTTAAACCTATGAAGAATGAAGTAGTAATGAATTTAACTAGTGATAAAATTCATAAAAGTGCCCTAACAGTTAAGGATATTAAAGATCTGGCTATTAAAGATGGTTCTATGATGATTGGATACAAGATTTTTTTCACAAAAAGAGAAAAATATATTTTCTCCATAGTAATTGATAATTCTTATGAGATGGTGAAGAAAGGCATGGATGTGAAAATGCACAAGTTGTTAAGGAAAAAATTGTTAGAAAATATACAAAATATCAAAGAGTATTGGTACCCACTTTGGTATGGTAACTTGATCATGTGTTTATTATTTTACTTTCTTAGATAAATTCCTAGAACAAAGAACATTGTACATGGTTGAAGGATATTCTATTTGCAATTCAAATTAGAAACCATTTTAGAAGATTAGGAAATATAGATACTTAAAACTTTGTATTGTGGGGTTCCTTTAAACCCTTTCAATATAACATTCAATCAAAGGAAAGGATTCCCAAAAGTGTTGTTGATAAGTATAATCAATGATATCATCTTCAGGATAGAAAATACTATTGCATGATGTAAGTTGTTAAATCAAGGATCGTATGGATCCTTGAAATGGGATATGAGGTACAAGTGAATGTGATTATCGGTTTAGGAGAACACATGTTGATTTTTCCTAGAGATTCTAAAGAACAAATATATGAAACATGCAAATAAAAATCTAGTGTATGACATGTGGAGTACAAAAAGAAGTAAATTCAAAAAATAATGGAGAAGATAAAGACTCAAGTAATGGAAATGATGGGTTTACCAAAAGTCCTTGTGGAGGAATCTAAAGGTATATATACCACTCTGGTAGGAACTTCAAGAATAAGGTTAGGTAGGACCTCTACCCCCTCTCTAGTTGCTCCTAAGACCTCTAAGACTATATCTGATTTTTGAAGTAAGAGGAAAGATTCAACTAGTGACCTTGTGAAATAAAAGAGTGCTCCATAGAGAAGAAGAGTATAAAAAAAAAGATACAAGAGAAAGGTATGTTGGGTATGATGATGAAGAATAATAAGGACCTTAGTTGATCCAAAAAATGAAATCTGGTGTCTCTCAATTAGATACAAGTGCAAAGAAAATAGAATAGGACATAGTTACTGATAGTGAAGAAGTTGAGAAGTAGAAGGAAGCATTCAAGATTCATGTGAGGGAGAACAAGTCCAAGAAAGAAGTAAAGACCCTTAAAGGTAAAAAAAGAAAAAAGGAAAATCCTGAATGGTAAGAGAACATACCCTTGTAAGGTTAGATGCTTTATTCAATGGTATTGTTGAGCATGGGATGTTGGAATAAATTTCTAAAGTGTACATTTGGAATTAGATGATATGAATAAGGAAAGAATAGGAGAAGAAATTGTTAAGCATATGGTAATATTTGAGAGAGGCTTGGATAATATTGATGATCAATTGTCTGAGGACTTGAAGAATTTATTTAGTGTCAAAAGATAAGAGGTTGTAGAAGAAGATGCCAAAATGAGGTCATATTCCTTAGAGAAAATTGGTTCCTCTTTTTCTAATGAAGATAGAGAAAAATTGGCTCAATTGTGCAATATGAAGTTTAGAAAAAAACAAAGAGTTATCACCTTGAAGAGAAGGAATTAAAAGATATTGAGAGGTTGAGAAATGAGATAGTGCAAAAGGTTATAGATCTAGCTAAGAAATCAAGAATGTGTTCGAGAAGTGGAAATGAAATGCAATATAACACTTTTTTCCTAGAAATAAATGACCCTAGAAATACACAACATGAACATGCTCCAAAACATGAGATTGAGTAGAAAGAATAAAATATACAAGAAGATGTGGCTATAGGTAATATCTCTATAGTCATGGAGAAATTTGGAGAAGGAAAGAATAAAATAATGCAGAATGTCTCAGATAAGAAGGAAACACAAGAAGAATAAGGTTTGCCCCCTCTATACATGGAAAAAAATGCAGAGTACGAGGAAGAAGTTACACAACCTGAAGAATTTAGAGGCACAAAACACTTAATACAAGCCTCCTCTAGAAAATAAGGTGAAATAAGTTGAAGAAAAAAAGAATATTGAGGATGATTCTAGTAGTACAAATAGGGAGAAGAGTGAAAAAAAAGATAATAAAATCCTTGGTGACAAGGAAAATGTTGATGAGAAGAAGGAAGAATAAAGTGTAAAAGCAGTTGGTGAGTCCTCTAGAGCTTGTAGAGATTCCTTAAAATATTTATTAGAAATGGAACTATAGTTCCAACTGGTGGTGTTGGGTCTCAAAAATGAAGGTTACAAGTCCCAAGAGGGTGCCAGGCTCTATAATTAGACTTGCAACATTCTTGAACCAATGAATGGAGATAACCTATTCAGTTGATGACTCCCTGCACTTCAGGCTCTGGTAGACCTAGGTGGGTAGACCTTTATAATGGGAAGATTAGAGGAATGTATGATTTGGTTGAATTGATGGATCTATCCATAATGCAAAATATTCTGGGATAGATGAAGGCTAACTAACTACTCCTACTAAAATTTGAAATGTGAATATTTGAATAAAATTTTATGAAACTCTAAAATGGAATTGGTATGACCAGTGCCTACTCTTGTTGGGCTAATGGATTCAAGAGGTGAATGATATGTCACTTACTTACTGGCTACAATTTGAATTACTTGGTACTTGTGACTATTTATACCTCATAAAAACTTGCAAGGATATAACTATCAGACTCTTCTTATCGATCCAAATGATTCTTACCAGGTTATTGTGATTAATTAAAAGGAAATTTTAATCCTTCCTTGAAGGAACCAGTTAAATGAACCACACAAAAGCAACAAGTATGCCTTGAAAAATCAAATACTTTTTATTTGAGTAATAATATAGAACAAAACTCGAGACAATATGATAATTTTATCGATTATATGGCTCTTCTTTAATGATCCAAGTGATACTCCCAGATTATTGTGATCTATTAAAATCATATTTAATTCTCTAAGAGAAACCAATTAATGAAACCACACAAGAACAACAAATGTGTTTTGGTAAATTGAGTTCTCACTCTCCAATTTAAATAATATGAAAGCACCAATCTGGAGATAGCCAAATAATTGGATATTAACAAAAAAAAAATTGACACCAGTGTTGGACCACCAATTTATGCATTCTTCTCCATTATAGAATTTTAAAATATTTTTTAGTACATAACATAATTTTGTATTGAGACAACTAGTGAATCTATCCAACTACCTAACTAGTAATTCTAATCTAATTCTTATATCCTACTTCATTTGATTTCATCTAGCATATATACATTATATCTTCTAGGGTTATGACCCTTTGCTCTTCCACTATGGTGCTTCACTTTATTTTAATTAATTTCCTTTGAAAAATTAAAATATTTTAATCTTCATTATCTTTGCTTCTTCGTGAAATTTTAGTATTGATTTATTCATTAAGCCTTTTTGCTGGCAATTTCTCACTCTATATTTTACCCAAGATTTCCTTTGAGTACAAAAATTACCCACTTCGTTAATTCCTCAAAAGTATTTTATTTTCCAAAAGATACTTTCATCTACTCTTTTCATCTTTCGTAAATAATATTCTACCTTAGAGTGCAAATATTTTCTAATTTTTACCCTTCATGCTTTTCATGGATAAAATTATCATCCACCGTATGATCCGCATGGTAAAAATGTGAAGTTTATATCTTCTCGAAGTAATACTCCTTTTCATTATAATTATACTTTATTCTTTTGTTTAAAGTTTTACCACATGTATTCACATTTCGGGGTGAATTGAAGCATCGAGGAGACTTATTTTACCTCACACCAATCTATCAGAGAGTCTCTCCAATGCATATTGTTGTAGGGTGAGACCACAATAGTGGTTTACAATTGAATTGAGGAAGGAAAATCCATTTTTTTTAGATTTCAAAAGCAAAGGGGGTTTGGTTGAACTGGCATGTTTGAACAAACCCCTCTAGGCATTTGGTCGAACCCTATGGTTCGCTTAAACCCCCAGTTCATGCAAACCATAGGAAAGTAAAAACAAAAACAATTATTTTAAGGGGTTTGGTCAAACCCATGTTTGATCGAACCCTTTGAATTAGGGATTTTTAAAAATCCAAATCCATCACTATCAAACAAACATTTTGAGTGTGGTGAATGAACATGAATAGAGAAATGAGTGCGGTGAACAACAAATGCGTGGTCCACCATCTCAAGGTGCACCAAATTTTTTGACCTCCAAAGCTTGAACCAAGTTGGTATTTTTTGTTCTACAATCTATTGATTTCAAATTTCATTTGTTTGAAAATTTGTTAACCTTAAATGGATTCCATGAGACCAAATTTAGGAAAATTCCATGAAACCAAAATTCCAAACAATAGGCAAATTGCATGAGACCAAAACTTATTGTTTAAATGAATATACCCTATTTCAAACCTCCCATTTTGGCTCACATCTCGGGTGAAGGATGTGGAAGTTGGCTTTATAGCTGCGAATTATATTTGCTTGAAAGATTCTAAAACCTTTTAAACAATACCTATTTTTAAAAATTTGAATTTACAGTTACCAATTCCATTTGTTTGAAAGTTTCTAAAGCCTTTTCAACAAACCCATTTTGCAACAAAATTTGGATTTACAACTGCCAATTGCATTTGCTTGAAAAATTCTAAAACCTTTTCGACAAACCCAATTTATAAAATTTGGCTTTACAACTACCAATTCCAAGTTTCTAAAGCCTTTTAAACAATGCCCATTTTTTAAATTTGGATTTACAGCTACCAATTGCATTTGCTTGAAAGTTTCTAAAGCCTTTTAAACAAACCCATTTAAAAAAATTTGGGTTTATAGCTACCTTTTAAACTTCCCTCTTCTCAAGATAAGGTAAGTTTTAACTTATAAAATATGGTAACTAATATATTTTCTTCACCAAAATATCTCTCCAAATTTAAATCCATCCAAAAAAATACAAATTTATAACTAAATTTAATTCAAAAAGTGGACCATCTATGACCTTCTATAAACTTCTCGAAGATGTCATTCCCATAAATGATAAATTAAAAGTTAAGCTATATTTAGAAGATGTTATATCTGGATAAATCCCAGAAAGAATTTTTTAACTAATTTTAAACACTCAAAAAAATACATATATATGAATATACTTCACTTATAAATTCTTGGAATATATCAATCCATCACAATTAAAATTTGAGACATCATGCATAATATTTTTTATGTATTCAAAAAGCTACGTAGGGTGTCATAAGACTTTAGTAGGTGAATACCAATATGCATATATCTAATGGTGGGGTAAATGGAGGAGGATTAGGATTAAACTATCATATATATCTATTACTTATTTTAGAATCCAATATATTTGTTGGAGAGGTTGAATTTGAATAGAAGGAGTGAAGATAGGTCTATTAGAATATGACTCACCATGTTCTCTATTCTTAGGATTTTGGATTATATCAAAATATCCAACCTATATTTTATTGTCGATCTCAACAAAACTTTGCTTCAACTTCCAAATCATCCAGACAGTCCTCCCTAAAATATTCAATATCTGAAACATAATTATGAGGAAGATAAAAATAATCCTTTACATAAATTTTTGTACCAAAGGATAATATGGTTATATAATTTTAAACTATTTCCAATTTTGAAATCAAAATACAATCAATAATCTATTTAATCGAGCAATAATCATAATTTTAAGGAAAACACAAATTACTTGAATCTTTTTAAGGTCTCTCATTAGATTCTACTTGTACTCTAACTTAAATTTAAAAAACAACATTAAAATCCACACAATAAATTTCAAAGACATAATAAATTATTACAATATTATTTAAAAATCTAATTTTAATGAACATGTTATAATAATAAATATTCAAATTTTAAATCTATGAAAATATATAACCAAATGATCCTTATTTTTCATATATCATTTGTGATGAGAATGTTGAATATTATATTTTTTTAGGCCAATATTTGTGCACTAATTGACCATTGTTAAAATGATCCTTAGTTTATTCATTGTTTTTTTCAGGATTATAAATTTTAACAATTTCTATGAAACCAGACTCAAAATAATGGTATAGGTTAAGATTCTTGTCTTTATCCTACATTTGGGTCATGTTTGATTAGATTTACTATCATATTTAGAAGTATTTTTTTATTATATATTTAAATTTAACATATATAGAATGTATGGTTGGATTAAAGTAAGATGTTTATAACAAGTATACAATATGAAGTCAAACTTTATTATATTGATTCTTAATAAATTAGGAATAATGATTAAATTTATAGTTTTATGCAATCTATAAGTATAAATAGTTTGATGGTAGAAAATTTATACATGTAAAATATGATAAATGTGTGATTATTTTGCTTTTGAATCTATACATTTTTTATGTTCTTGGATATATAATTGAGATGATTCACTCATAATGTAATGATAAAATTCATCGTCATATGGAGGATTTTATATTATCTTCCATTAAATTCATCCTCTTTATGAGATTCTTATGGAATATTGATATTCTAGCATGAATTCTTAAGTTTAGACATACTTAACTAGATAAATTTAGGTTCAATGAAGGCAATAGACCTTTTTTTTCACTTACATAATCCTATCTTGAAGTTAATTAATGTTAACAACTATTAAATTAGATTATTTTTATCCCCAATTATTTTTAAATAATTTTACACTAATCTTTGTTTTTAGATTACTCCTCCTTGATCTAGCTATGCAATTTTCTTATTCTTTCTATCATTGTTTCATTTAAAATTTGAACCATTTAAGGATGATATTTTATAGATTATAGTTGTCTTCCAATTCTTTATAAATTTTTCAACCCTCTTATGGTCTAAATAATTTAACATTCAACAACCATGTCTAATTTGCATTATATACCCAACCTCTTCCCCTATTTAACACACTCATAAACCTTGTTACTAATCTCATTCGAAGAGGTGGAACAACCAATCTTAGAGGGATCCTCATCCATGGGTTTTTTTAATCTTTTTTCTTGACATTGAGATCCACCACATATTTAGGTGGTTATCAATAGAATTAATTATTTTAGAAAAGATAGGAGAGACAAGCGAGCCATAAATCTAGGCTCTAGTACTATTCTAGAAATAGTAGAACTAGAAGCTAGAATCCTAATAATGATAGCCTTTGGATAACACAAAATTTTTCCTTTTGAAGGGATTGGGGAACACTTATTGGATGGGTTTTGTTTCCCCTTCACTGCATTTGGTTTATGATTAAGAATTGAAATAATAGAATTCTCAAATTGGTAGAAGAAAAAAATAATCCCTTGGTGGAGGGGAGCTGATTTTTTTCACATGTGCAACTCTAATAATATATATCTTAAATTACATGAGTAAATAAAAAGGGAAGCTAAAAATTCAAATGCATATAAGATTATTTATAAGATAAAAGTGATAGGATAAACAAAATTAATAGTTTCCTTCTAGGATGAAAAAATAATCAAGTAGAAACATTTATATACTTGTGAGGAGATCATCTATATGTTCCTTCCTCTTGTATAATTTAATTTCTTTATGATACTTCAAGACCTTCATGGATAAAGCACTTGTAGTAGTAATACCTTCCTCAATGGATTTAAAGGTTAACCTTCTTAATTTTAAACCAAAATTTTAATAACATTCAATTTTGTGTAATTTATGGAGCACTATTATCATTTTAATTCAAAATAATGTAAGAAATTTATATAAATTTAAAAATTAAAAATCCTAAAATAATAGTTCTAAATTAATTTAAAACATGGTTGGAACCCTCTAATTTTGTGGAACTATTTCTTAAAAGCTATTTTAGTTGAATTTTATATAATAGGCAAAGGAAGCCACATATGGAATTAAGACCTTCCTTGATGGTCTTTACTAGGAAATTTTTAATTTCATTCATAGGTCTTGAGGTATTTTAAACAAAAGTTGTGTTTGGAAAAAGGTATTTGGTACAAACTCTCAAAAAAATTAATGTTATATGTTTATGCTATTAACACATGAAATTTTTGGCATTAAAATAGCAACATCATCCCTATATTTTAATACAAATGAGATATTGAGGCTTTATGTCACTTATAATAGATCTACTATTCTTAAATTATTTAATATATCTCCATTTAGATCAATCCATATATCCTAATTTTTATCAAATCATAGGGTTTCAATTTCAATAATTACAAACTGAAGCACATTCGATTTTTCATTTGCTAGCAGAGGGTTATCTTATTATGCCATTAAAATAAAATATAGGTCCTCAATACTTTTAATCTTTATTTTCCATCATTACATTGAACCTTATAAGGGACATATTCATCAAGGTAATCATCTAATGCATAAAGACAAATAATGTCAAACTTAAGCCCTTATTTTTATAAATAACTTAAAATAATTTATAACATGGGTAAACACTAGAGTCAATCGTATAATCTAGATAATATACTTATCATCAAATTTCATATCATGTCTATCACTCTAATGAATAGCTTCCAAATAAAATAATTCTTCTAAATAAATTAAAGTGCTCAATTATGATTACATGTTACCGATTTTACGTCTTGTAAAATAATATAATCAATAGAGTCATAAGATCTTGTAAACATACAATCAATAGCTCTCTTCCTAAGAGATTCCTTACCTTTTACATTTAAACTATTAAAATTCATAATTAACCATGGTAACACTTAATATATAGTCTATTAATAGAAATATAAAGCCTTAATTTCCTTCCTCTTTGGGGAGACTTGGATCTACAACCAATTACATGTGAATCATTTCATATTTCATCAATGATTTGGAACATCAAGGATTGATCATTGTGCATCATTATACAAAGCTAGTCCATTATATCTAGTTGTAGAATTTGTATAGGCAACTTTTTAGTTTAAAAAATGTAAGAATTGATTTATTTTACAATAATATCCAAGAAATTTATGAAAATAAGAGTAATAAAATAATTATTAATATTATCTAAATGAGTAAATATAACCATATTTTCATATGGAGGATTTAATATTATCTATAAGATTTGAGGTAATAGAAAAAATATATACAAAGATTAAATCTTCAATTTCTCCTATTCTTTCATTATTTCTTTCGTTTTGTACTAGGATTAAATCTTCATCTAGGTTTGTTGTGTACTTATAAGAAAGATTTGTTCCTTAATATCATGTTCTTGTATATTTTATGTTAACTTTCAGGATAAATATTATGTGCATGTGTCCCTTCCTCCTATCAAATTTTCTTTATGGATATGAGGAAGTTTATTTCTAATATTTTGGTTTCCTCCTTATCAAAATATTGCTTCAATAATTTAGAAATAATATTTACAAGCTTATCATCTCTCTCATTTTCATCTCTTCTTTGTACCTTCAATAATGACTAAATTGATTTTACATGACCACCAATGTTAAGTAATGATGCTTTCCCTTTATTACTAGTTGTAGGAAATAAATCTTAGATGCAACCTTTATCAAGATCTTTTAAGTCTTCAATGACACATTTTGTACTAGAGTGCACACATGTAAATTTAAATTTTAGAACTCTTTTAGATTATGTTTTGTGTGCAATCTAGTAATTTGGATGTTTCGATTATTAAAAACTGTGATAGATATTGAATTTTTTTTTGTTAATGGTATGAAAATATTATTGATGAGTAGATGAATTATTAGAACTATTTTAGATTTCTATTCCATATATATAGATATATTATTTACCAAGGTCTCATTGCTCCTTTAGGTGTACATACATATATAACATGGAAAATGCAGATGTTCCACCTCTAGAATCTTTGTTTGTAAATACCACTAATGAGATTAAAAAATTGAGAGACTCATTAGCACAGGGTGCAAACCCAGGGATATATTATGAACCATGCATGTCAATATTACATAGTCTAGAAAAACTAAGAGATGAACTTGAGAGGACTAGTGCATTTTCCCCAAATAGAGTAGCTGCTATTCTTTCTCGCATGCAAGAAGAAGTGCATGGTGAGGTTCCCCTTAAACAAATACAGGACTATGTGACCAAAGAAGTGATAAAAAACACTTGTTTTCCATTTTATCAAAATGCATGTAAGCTTAAGGGGTACTAGGTCACTAGATGTGTCGATCATGCTATGGCCTCATTGATTTACCCACGATTTCTCATAGCACATGGTCAATACCCAAACAATGACCAGATTCCATTATAGTTTGTTCAGCAGTTGTATGTTGAGGTCCATTTGGGCCTCAAAGTCAACTACCTAGACATTCCACCATATGTTGGTCAGGGGCATGGCAGGATTGCCAATAGGCCCACCTATCATCGAGAAAATAGACCAGCCCCAATGTTTAGGGTATTGGTTGGCGAGAGGTCTCCTGCTCTTACTCCAACTCTAGCTCCTACAATAGATGAGGTTGTCATTGCTTCCCAAAAGGAAGCAATTGACATTGTAGGTTGCATTTCAACTGCCAGCAGTAGGATATCTATTGATCATGTAGGTCATTATTTGATGTCTAGACATTCCTGATCGATGCCATTTTCAACACAATGGACCACCATGGATCCTTTTACAATGGTGAGCATCCCTACTCCCATAGAGCTTGACACACTTAAAGGAGATATGACACATAGGACTTTGTATTGTTTGGTTGAGGATGTCTTGGAGGCATATGCCTTCATTGCATCAGACTATGGGATCGATGTAGAGCATTTCAGAGATCATTTAGCACACAGAGCCCATTCACTTCCAAGATCCCATTACTCTAAGCTGAACACTAGTGCATGTCAGGATTCACCTATAGATCATTCGACAACTACACAAACTATGGGTTTTACTGAGATATTGATTGGTTTTGGTTCTTCATTGCCGATGCCATCTCACCTGCATAGTCCTCTTCACTCATCATTTATGGAATGACATGGGATAGATCAGATGGATGCAAATGTTAGTTTTTCACTTGACCGTTTGGTTGGTATGGTGGAGGCGACCATTTTAGAGGACTCAAGTCATCTGATATCAAATGATGTGCATGTATCTGTGTATTAGCATGTTTCAATTCCTTCTTAATTATTTCAAATTTTAGTTTTAAATAGATATTCATGTACTAATATATATATGTATATATATTGTAGGTGGACATACCTCATGTCACTCCTAGCCTTGGTCTAGATCGTGTACATCGACGTGACTCTATGGATGAATATTCAACCAGTGGACATGTGAGTTTTAAATTTTTATATATACACGTGTATATGTACATGCATATGTATGCATAGATCTAGATAGATATTTAAAATAAACAAGTACATTCTTAAAAATAAATTTCATAAAATTTATTTAATATAAATTATATGTATTTAACACATTTTGTACACAATTTTATTTGCACGACTCAGCCCATCCATCAGAGCAGGACCATTCTCATTCAGATGGTCGTTCGACTAGGAGTCAACATTCATTATAGGCCCTGCACTAGATTTATGATCTTTAGTATTTGACATTTGATGATCTCTAACTTACATTTTCTTATTTGATGATCTTTAGTATTCAACATTTGATGATCTTTAACTTACATTTTCCTCTTTTCTTATAACATGTTATGTTTATGCATTGAATATATTTACATGTATGTATGTGTTTTATTATTTTTACATGTTTATATGATATATTTATACATTTTCTTATATATTCAATATACATAAATTTTCTTATTTGATGATCTCTTAGAACTTACATTTCCTTATATGATATACATTTGATCTCTAGTAGAATTTTAGGAAATGAATGCCACTTTATAATTAAGTTCATTCATATTGATCACAATAAATGTTTTGCACACATCCATTGAAATTTATAGTAAGCAATAAAAAATTATAAAATACATGACTCCCAAGCTCAAGTAAACTAATGATATTTTATAAATGAGTGTATTTAGAAGCCTATTTATTAACGCACATGTTCTTCTAGTTTTAAAATTTGATAAAAATGATGAAATTAAAATATTGATAGAAAATAAGAACAAATAAATTGCATCACTTTGTGGTACACAAAACTCCTATTTTTTATAATTGACTTAAGCAACATGAACCATTGAGGAGTTGAGAACAAAATATAATTATAAAGAAGAGGTAGGAACATTCCTTTTATAATTATATACCATCCTTCAAACACTTTCCCTCTAAGTTATAAAATTTTATGCTAAATTATTTCATAAATAATCTCTTAATCTACACCATTATTAAATTATAGGAAAATTTTATTCTTTGAAACATTAAGAAAATTCAATTCAAATTATATCTCTATTATCTTTCTGACAAGTAACAAAATTCTAAAATTACTAGATATGTTGCATACCTATACATTAAATAACAACAAACTCCACAATGAAATAACTTGTTTGATTACCACTTGATTCATTTAAACTAGGATATAGTTATTTTATATCAAATTGGAAGATTAATTCACATTTATGTCACTTGGAGTGCAGATTTTGGAGAAGAGGTTTTTGCATATTTATCAAGGAGGCAAATATTGGAGAAGACAAATTTTGATTTTTATCAGTCAAGGAAAAATGTGGAGGATAATTTTACTAAGTTCCTAGAGGATTTGTTTTGAGTCATCTTTAACTTGAAGAAGAAAATGGGACAATAGAGAAAAAGGAAAATGTGTCTCAACAAAAATTGTCAAAAGAAGAAGAAAAAAAGAGGCGTGAACAAAACTTGGAAAATTATAATAGAAAGAAACAAGGCGGTATGTGTAGGATCATTATGGGCCAAAAAGTGGTGATATGTAAGCCATATGATGACCCATGTGGCTGACAACTTTTTTCTTAACCCAAAATTGATGAAACAAAAAGGGTTTTTAGAGGAGATTCTCAACTTTCCACCAATATAAATTATGATTTACTTTGAATTTAATAAATAATTATTATTCATTTTCTATTTGAATTATGAATAAAGTCTTGATTGATAGGCCGATTGAAAAGAATCTATAACTTTCAAACGGTATCACATTTTTTAAATCCGAAACATGTGTCACATTCTATGTTTTGCATACTATAAGATTAAAAAATAAAATTGAATTTCATGAATTTTTGACCAAGTTAAGGTGCTTAGATAGACGAGATTTTATATTTTTTAGAAGTTGTAATAAAAAAATCATAATTAATTATTTACTTGGAAAAAAATTATAAAAAACTATGCATCACATTAGGACATGAGTCCTCTACCTATATCTAAAATATTATAAAAAATATTCTCATTTTATTGTGGTTAGGGTGGTCAGATAGACACCTACTTCTTATTTTTACCCTGAAATTTAAATACTACTGCATTGAAATTTCAAATTTTCACCAAATAGATTTTTTTTTTTTAAATAAATGTCTAGTAGTTTAGAAACTACATTCAATTTTCTATAGATTTTTTTTTTACATTTTTTTGAAATAATATAGATAACTTATTCAAATTTTTATGTCAAGTTGTCTAACTCTGATTTTCTATCTTTTTATTGCCACTTAATGGCCTGTTTTTTCCATGATGATCCTGCACATACCCAAGGTACATGCTTGTTTCTTCTCTCTCTCTCTCTCTCTCTCTCTCTCTCTCTCTCTCTCTCTCTCTCTCTCTCAAGTGTGTGTTTGGGAATTTTATTAACACCTCATTTTTTTTGTTTATAAATATATTTTCAATTATGAAAACCATGTTAGGTTTAACTTGAAAACTTTCATACTAAAAAATGGTCATCTTACATAGATATTGAATCAAATGAATCCGGTGAAGAACACATGGGCCTTGAAGTTATGGAGGAGACCCAAGTTCAAACAATTCTTGTTGGAGACAGGTCATGATCACTTCCTTGTACTGGTATGGATGAGCATATAAAACTAGCTGAAAGTTCTCACTTATAGCATCACGTCTTATCACTTTTTTTGCTTGCATACACAAAATTCACTTATATAGAATCATCTGTCACTTTCTTTGTAAAATAATTTGTGACATGTAGAAAGGGCTCAACAAGAAGGAAGTTCTCATGCTAAAGCCGAGCCAAATCTAGATATTGGATCAAATGAATCTGTTGAAGAACGCATGGACTTGGAAGATAGAGAGGAGGCTCAAGTTCAAACAATGCATGTTGGCGAGGGGTCAGGATCAATTCCTTCTAATAGTATGCATGAGCATACAAAAATAGCTTAAAAGGCGAGGGAAAAAATTTCTTATAGAAATTTAGATCATTTACTTGAAATGGATATGGAGAAACTGAAATGTTATGCCAACCAACCTTATAATAAGAGAAAGAGGTCAATGACTAAATCTGTAAATGGAGTAATCAATGATCATTTCAATCATCTTGATACACTTGAAAAAACCCAATTGTTATCACATTTACTTCTTTGTAATGATTTGAAAGAGTCATTACAATTGTTGGGTGTACATTCGGCATCAAATAAGAAGAAACACATGGGATTACAAAAGGATATTGCTCAAAATGCTAAAGGGTTTAGATTCCATTGGGAAAGGATCTTGATTAGTGGATAAGGCCACTACAAGAATGGTGATGTTGGCATCCATTGTACATCAAGATATAGTAAGAAAAATAAAAATGCCTACACTTTCAGCTGAAATTGGTTATAGTAGAACCACATTAATAAAATATGAGAAAAAGAGATTTTTTTTGGATGAGACTTCAGAAGGAAATTGGGAAATTATGTGTAGAGCTCCCCGTTCTAACATCATTGAAGATGTTGTTAGAACCTTGATCTCAATTTTTTGGCATGATCAGACTCATCCATCATCAAATACTAGAGATGTTATGAGACATAGGATTCGGCTTGGTATTTATGAAAATCATATCAAACATTGGCTAGACATAACACAATTTGAGATGTATATGAAATTTTGTAATACATATCCTCATATAAAGATTGGGATTTTTTTTGAAAGGTTAAATCCATATTATGTGAAGATAAACAAGTTTTTGAAACTTTTTGTTGTCGTTATCATATTGAATTTGATCTCTACTATTCGGTGTTTCGAAAGATGAGAGAAGAAAGTTGTGGGTTTCAAAATGCACCTCCTAAAAAGGAAATTTTGTTCATAAAGTCTATATTATTTGATAATGAAAATGGACCTCAAATAAACTTCATAAAAGGAATTTGTGAGACATGTTGAAATTTGGCTAAATTTCATTCAAGAAATGAGGATACTGAACTAACAAAGACAGTAAATTGCAAGAGGTAAGTATTATTTTTAGAGAGTTAATTTATTTCATTTTGATTAGATTTTTATTTGAATTATCTAATGTAATTTTTCATTGATTGTTTGGTTTATTACTTATTCACATATTTTACTCAAACAGGTACAAGTATGTAAAGTTTCAAAAAAAATTTGGGAAAGAATACACAAGGTTGAACTATGTAGAAGAGAAGATTCCTATTGGAAAATTTATGGAATATTTTAAAAAACTGATACAACCATACATACAACATTTCCTTTTTGCAAAGTGGCAAGCACAACAATTCCAAAAATTGATAGATACTTTCCCACTTGGAATAGTTCTATCAGTAGTTGACTTTCCAGAAAATTACTCATTTGTACATCAAAAGGAGATTCAATTAGAGTATTAATATTCAAAGAATATGATTATTAGCATTCATGTGTGTTATTGACATGCACAATCAGAATTGGATGGTGTTGAGAGTATAGATGAAGAACATGCCATTAAGAAAGAATCACTTTTATATTAGTGATGATAAAGAGTACGACACGCTTTTTGTACAACATTGCTTTATAATTTTTTTGAGAATTTGAGAAGCAGGGGTGTAAAATTTAAAAATAATTTTGTATGGTCAGATGGATGTGTGGAAGAATTCAAATCTTCATGGCCATTCTATGCACTTTGTAAATATCATAAAATCTACAAAATACCACATGTTTGGAGTTTTTTTTAGAGCGGGCATGGAAAGGGTGAGCATGATGGAGTAGGAGCTTGCATCAAATGAGTTATCCACAAGATCATATAGACAATGCACATGATGTTTTTTAATGGTGCAAGAAATAATTTGCATCAAATGTGGTCAACACATCTTTGAGAACAAACTAACACATTCCACATAAAGTGTTCTGGGAGATATCAAGTATGTATAAATTACATTTTCAAAAATTTGAATTTATTTAAATTAAAAATTTATATTTATACATGTTTGTTCACATAAGTTTGTTGTTGTACATGTATGTAGGTGTGGACATAAGATCAATGCATGGATGCAAGAGGGTAGAAAAAATAAGATATTTGCATTGTGTTAGGAGTTCAAATAGTCGCCATGGATGGACATTACACATAAGGGATTACTATTTTTTTTGCACTAAGTGCATTGCAAGAAACTCTGATCATGCATGCAACAACCAAGAACTTGGATATGTTGGTAAATGGGATACAGTGCCACTAGTTGTTTCATAAACATATGATGAAAATGAGGAAGAAATATTTCAAGACATTCCTTTGATTTCAATTGATTATGACCATATTTTAGGATTGGTTAGAAAAGGTACATGTGTAATTTCTCAATAATTTAAGTATTATATATATCTAGTTAATGACCTTTAGAGTCTAGAGACATTTCTATTTTTTTTAGAGTTTTTTTGTGTAAATTTGGTGTACAGGAGATGTTTTTGTAGTCATACAAGAGTTTGGAAACATAGAAGGTGCTAGCTATTATTTATTGTTTTGCATAGAAGAGAGGAATAAGCTAATACAACCTGAAACAAGTGATAGAATGTTATTTCCCATAGATGAATTTGAATTTAAAATTATTTATATACATTGTGTTCACATGTGCACATTTCATTATAAACATTAAATATATATTGTACAAACCTTGATCATAAAATTTTTTGTACACGTTCAGATGTCTTACCTTAGGTTCAAGTTTACCATACAATTTATATTGTAGTGCAAGAAATATATCTAAAACAAGTCAAAGTTGTTCATCATGTGATTCATTTTGTTGACTATCAACCTGATAACAAGGTATATCAATATAGTCACTTAATAATTGCTATTTCCCTACATCTTCATGCAAATCCACATGCACATGGCCAAAGAAAATGGAGACTAGATAGTGATCATCATAAAAAAAATTACATGTTATTGAAGAGTAGGCTGAACTAGAATCTTTGACTTAGATTATATCCATGATTTTCAAGTTCTTTTGTAACCCTATATATGTTCAAGTGAGAACTTATAGTAACTTGTACATAGTTGTAAAGGGTATGTGCAGGATCATGATGGCCCAAAAAGTGGCGATATGTAAGCCATATGATGGTCCATGTGGCCGACGACTTTTTTTTTACCCAAAATTGATGAAACGAAAAGGGTTTTTAGAAGAGATTCTCATCTTTCCACCAATATAAATTATGCTTTACTTTTAATTTAATAAATAATTATTATTCATTTTCTATTATAATTACGACTAAAGTCCTGATTGATAGACTGATTGAAAAATATCTATAAATTTCAAACAGTATCACATTTTTTGAATCTGAAACATGTGTCGAATTCTATGCTTCACATACTATAGAATTAAAAAAAAAAATTGAATTTCATGAATTTTTGACCAAATTAAGGTGGTTAGACAAATGAGATTTTATATTTTTTAAAAGTTGTAATAAAAAAATCATAATTAATTATTTACTTGGAAACAAATTACAAAAAAAGTATGCATCACATCGAGACATGAGTTCTCTACTTATATCTAAAATATTATCACTTTATTGTGGTTAGGGTGGTCAGACAGACACCTACTTCTTATTTTTACCCTGAAATTCAAATACTACTACATTGAAATTTCAAATTTTCACCAAATAGATTTTTATTTTTTAAATAAAGGTCTAGTAGTTTAGAAACTACATTAAATTTTCTACAGATTCTATTTTTACATTTTTTTGAAATAATATAGATAAATTATTCAAATTTTTACATCAATTTGTCTAACTCTGATTTTCAATCTTTTTATTGCCACTTAAGGGCCTGTTTTTTCCATGATGATCCTAGACATACCTTGAATCATTTTGCGTAAACTTTGATTTTCTATCTTTTTATTGCCACTTAAGGGCCTGTTTTTTCCATGATGATCCTACACATACCTTGAATCATTTTGCGTAAATTCCAATTCTATTTGTTTCATGGAATTCTTAATTTCAAGAATCTTATATGCAATTATATACAACTTATATTTGTTCCATCGAATTATTCCATGGGCAATTATGTATTTTGAAATTAAGTATTATTTAATTATAAAAAAATTGCACACATATTTAAAACATAAATCAATGTAAATAAAAAAATTAAGTTGCCATCAATTTAATTCATGAAAAATACCACAAATGGAAATAGAATGTTCCCATCTAGTTTCCAAATCAATATTTAAATGAATTATATATGACTCCCTCTCTCCCCTCTACCCTTAACCCTTAAACCCTAAACTCATGTTCCCTCTCTCTCTCTCTCTCTCTCTCTCTTTTTCTCTCTCTCTCTCAAACTCCTTCTATCTCTCTCCCCTCTACCCTTAACCCTTAAACCCTAAACTCATGTTCCCTCTCTCTCTCTCTCTATCTCTCTTTTTCTCTCTCTCTCTCAAACTCCTTCTATCTCTCTCCCCTCTACCCTTAACCCTCTACCCTCTACCCTCAATCCTTAAACCCTCTACCCTCTACCCTCTACCCTTACACCTTTATACCCTAAACCCTCTACCCTTAAACCTTTGTACCCTCTATGTCTCTCTCACTCCATCCCTCTCTCTCTCAAGTCTCTCCCTCCTACCCTCTCCCTCTCTCAAGTCTCTCTCTCTCACTCACTCAATTTCCTTCTATCTCAAGCTCCCCTCTACCCTCTACCCTTAACCCCTAAACCCTGAATAGATCTTAAACCCTCTGCCCTCTATCTCTCTCCCACTCACTCTCTCAAGTCTCTCCCTCCAATCCCCTCTCCCTCTCTCCCCTCTACCCTTAACCCTTAAACCCTAAACCCCTGTACCCTCTACCCTTTATCTCTCTCCCACTGCCCCTTCTCTCTCAAGTCTCTCCCTCCTAGATGTACTCTCTATCTCTCTCTCTCACTCACTCCTTCTATCTCTAGATCCCCTCCACCATGAACCCTTAATCAGGTTAAACCCTTAAATCCTCTCTATCACTCACTCACTCCTTCTATCTCGAGCTCCTCTCTAGCCTTAAACCCTTAAAACCTCTCTCTCTCACTCACATACTCCTTCTATCTCGAGCTCCCCTCTACCCTTAAACCCTAAACCCTTAAACCCTCTACCCTCTACTCTTAACCCTATACCCTCCATCTCTCTCCCACTCCCTCCATATCTCTCTCTCAAGTCTCTCCCTCCTACCCTTCAGCTTCCTCTCTCTCTCACTTCCTCTATATCTCTTCCCTCTACCCTTGAAACCTCCACCCTTAAACCTTTGTACCCTCTATCTCTCTCCCACTCTCCCCCTCTCTATCTCTCTCAAGTCTCTCCCTCCTACCATCTCCCTCTCTCAAGTATCTCCCTCCTAACCTCTCCCTCTCTCAAGTCTCTCTCTCTCTCACACTCAAGTTCCTTCTATCTCGAGCTCCTCTCTACCCTTTACCCTTAACCCTTAAACCCTAACTGGGTCTTAAACCATCTACCCTCTATCTCTCTCCCACTCCCTCCCCCTCTCTCTCTCAAGTCTCTCCCTCCTACCTCCTCTCCCTCTCTCCCCTCTACCCTTAAACCCTCTACCCTCTACTCTAAACCTTATACCCTCTATCTCACTCCCACTCCCTCTATATCTCTCTCTCAAGTCTCTCCCTCCTATCCCCGAGCTCCCTCTCTCTCTCTCTCTCACTCCCTCTATCTCTCTCCCCTCTACCCTTAAACCCTCCACCCTTAAACCTCTATACCCTCTATCTCTCTCTCAAGTCTCCCTTTCTTACCCTCTACCTCTCTCAAGTCTCTCCCTCCTACCCTCTCCCTCTCTCAAGTGTCTCTCTCTCTCTCTCTCTCACTCATTCAATTTCCTTCTATCTCG